>SSBO01000009.1:2458968-2505590 GCA_005281725.1 Wuchereria bancrofti | reverse complement strand
AATAATAATAATAACAATAACAATAATAATAATTAATAGTAATAATAGTAATAATAATAATAATAACAATAATAATAACAGCAATAATTATTATTTTCCCAACATTTTTCCATACTTTTTCTTCATTTTATTTGAAAAATTTGCTGATAAATTTAATAAAAAAATTATTAGTAAATTTGTATTTAGAAAGATTTCACCCAAAAAAGTTTTAAAAAAGTTATTAGTCATTTAAAAACTAATTAATGAAATTTTTTTTGCTTGTGTAGAGAAAAAAGAAATTCAAATAAATTACACATCTGTTTCATAAAAAAATAGTTAATTTTTTTGGGAGCAATTATGAGAAAGTAAAATAAAATGCATAAATTTTTTTCTTCGTTAAATCTTCAAATTTAATGGAAAATTACTTTCTTATTTTCTTAAATAATTATTTCCAATTATTAATGGAATTTAAAAAAAAAAATCCTGTTCTCGTTTTAAAGAAAAATGGAACGAACAAAATTTAGCTCAAACATAAATGCGAAATTTTTGCTTCTAACTTTTTTGCTTCTTTGTTTTTTTGTTTTTGTTTTTGGCATTTTGAAAAATGGTTTTATTTTCTTTAAAAGAGAGAAAAAACCAAAAGAAATAATATATTTTTATTAGAAATGTTTGCATTGAAAGGATACATTTTTTAAAAAATTGATTTTGCAAAATTTTTTCTGAACTATAAATTTTGGGATCTATGAGTACAATATGAATAAACCAGATGGCATACAGGAAGTAAATTGTTAATAAAGACAAATATTTAAACATTTCAAAAATAACACATTCCACAAGCAAATAGTACCTTTTTCAGAAATTAAATTTTAATTTAAAAATACTTTTATTAACTGAAAATATTTACATTATGTAAAATTATGACATACAAATTAATTACATAATAATCTTTACCACTTTTTTCCAAAAAAAAAAAAGAAAAATAGAAATATGTTCATTGTTTAATTTATTTAAACTAAAATCAAAATTCGAAGGTAGAGAATTGATCATTTTGTGTAATTCATTAAAAATTATAAATTAAATATTTTTGTACGAAATGCATGAAAATGAAATGTAATTTAGCTACGACAAAAGCAAATTATCAATAATTATAGTGCAATTTTTAAATTAATTCTAATAACTTTTCAAAATAACTTTTAAATTATATTTTAATTTCAAATATATCACATAGTTGAGAAAAATTTTTTGCTTTTTTTAAGCGAGAGAGAGAGAAATATTGATTGAATGTATTCATAATAGTGTAAATTTGTCAATTTTACAAAGATTATTTTATGAAAGGAAGAAAAATAAAAAATTGAAAAGAAATATTAAGGAAAAGAAAATTTTTCTCGGATAATATTTGGTTGCACCAAAAGATATAATGGAATTAGATAATGTTGAATTAATATTATTAATTAATATTAATATTGTTAAATTGTTATTAAATTGATATTATTTAGTATTATGAATATATTAAATGTTAGATACATTGAAAATTACATCTATGAAATATTAAGTATATTAATATCAGTTATATAAATTTGGGAATAAGTAATTTTAAATGTAGTAAATAATCATTGTAATTGATAATTGAGCATAAGAAATGATAAATAAATATGAAATTACATTAATGGATGTAATATAATAATAATTTCATGAATATTTGGAAAGTAATTGCGACTGAAACAGGCAAGCATTTCATTTTAACTTTTATCATTCCTTTAATTAAATAATAGATTTAACAATAAATCGATATTACAAAAAACGATTAAGAATTCGTTTTTTAATTTAATTACTAATTTCTTTTCTTCTCTTTATTATTGATTTAAATTATTATCATTGCTTCAATTAAACTTGAAACCAGTCAATTAAGCAATCAATCAATCAATCAGTCAATTGTGAACTATGTGTGATCTTTAATCATACTTATAATTCAATATTACTAAACTATCAACGCAAGTAATTTACAAAAATCTTCATTCTTACTTTGGATTATTTTCGGATTAAATCATTTCATGCATAATAGATATGAATTTTATCATTTTAATTGTTAAATATAATAGAAAGAAACTATTTTTGCATTTTTTTTCCTTAATTAAATTAATTAACTACAGTGACACATATATATTATTAAATAAACATATTTAACTTATTTGGATAAAATTTTTCAATTTATTATACTATAAAATTTTATCCTACAATATGTCTAACAAACTTTTTTCTTTGTTGTTTTAATATTTTGCTTTTTTTTAAAATTTTTTCTCCATTATTTTCATAATTTCATATGAATATATAATTATAACTCATTTTAGTCTTTTCTCCTCCAATTTATTTATTCCTTCTCTATAGTTTTACGTAAACGTGGTTGTGCTGACGTGAAACCGAGTGAATATATTTGTTTTGCCTCATTTTTTTTGTCATTAATTTATTTTTAATTTCACACAAGTATATCAATTGATTGAAAAAATTTATTTACAAAATTCTCATCATAAATTTTATATAAATATGATAAGTATTTGATAGTTTTATTAGTTTTTATCACTAAATCTTCTAACATAACGTAAGAAAATTTTCCTCTAACACGTCTGACGTGACGTAAACAAGCATATTTCTTACAATTTTTGAATTAATTTAAGATAATAATTGATATAAATTTACGTATAAAATTATTGAGTAAATGAAAAATGCTATAATTACGTTGTTGACTGAGGAAAAAAAACAAAACAAAACGAATAATTATTTTGAGAAATTAAATGAATGTGTTATATTTTTGATCAAGAATGGAAATAGAATTGAATTAAATTTCAAATGTTTAAATTAAAGTAAAATAAATAAAATGTTATCAGTGACTTAATTATGGTTGTCGTGTTTTTTCACTCTTTATTCAATTAAAATTAGTCATTCTTTTAGTTAATGAGTTTGTAACTTTTTAAGTTAAAATTTTCCACTTGTAATTTCGACATTGCATTAACTCGATAATGACATGTTGATGATAATGATGTAAAATATTAGTTTTGGATGTAATCAGCATGAAATTTAATTAAAAAATAGGAATTGTACTAATTACCATTCGTGTGTTATTGACATAATTATGGCTTGAAGAAAAAAAAAAGTGAAAAGCTAAGTGAAATATTGAAATTATTCAGAAATATTGTAGTTAAAAAAAAAGATTTTTTTCTTTTGAGATTTTTTCAAATTAATTTTAGAAAATAGAAAGAAAAAAATAAATAAATTAGGAAATAGAATTAGATAAAAATGACAAGAATACATATATTTATTTAATTATTTGATTCATATACAGTAAAAATTTGTATATTTTTTCATATTTTTATGATGATAACAATAACCCTTAGTATTTAAATGTAAAATATATGTACAAATTAGAGTTTTTCATTTTTCAAATTTCATATTTTTTCATTAAAAAAGAATATAGAATAAAAGGATTACTTTTTTCGAAGACCATTCTCGTTTGTAATATTCAAAAAATAGTTACTCTCATTGTCGACTTCAATTTCTGCTCCAATACTATGATGTGAATCACTTGTAATAAGCCATTGACAACTAAAAAGGAAAAATTTTAATTTAAAATAATAGTAATAAAAATTTCAAATTTTTTTCTCAAAAATTAGAGAAGAAATTGCTAAATTCATAACTAAGTAATTAGTATTGTTTAATAATGAAAAGCATCAATTATCAATTGAGAAATACCTTATAATTGTATTATTTATTACTTTTCTATCAAAAATCAAAACCCATTAACCTTATTAAGCATTCAATGATATTTTTTAGCTAACATTTCATTTTCACAATATTTTACTACTTTACAAATAAAAAAAAAAAGAAAGATTTATTAGTTAATTAATATTTGGTAATATAATCGCACAGTAAACCTTCTTTTTGTTAAAAAACAGAAAAAAAAGAGAAAGAAAAAATGTGAAAGTAATTTATCTAATTCATATCAGACTAATTAATTACTTAAGTAAGATATATTTTGAAAGGTTTGAAAAGAAAAAAAGTGACAAGAAAAATTTTTAACTTACTGAGATATTGAGATATCATTGTTAATATACAAATGCAATGGATAAGGAAGTTGAAATTGTTCGTTTTGCTTTTCCTCTGTTACTAAATTGCTTCCTTTTGAATGCTTATAATCCGTACTATCAGAGGTTGATGCAGCCGGAAAACTGATTACGTATTCCGGATGCTTGTGATCCAGCATTATATGTCGTTTTCCGCACTGATTCGGTATTGTTTGATGATTTATTGACTGGGATGATGATGTTGACGTCAATGATGATGATGATGATGATGACGATGATGATGATGATGATGACGATGATGATGACGATGATGACGATGATGATGACGATGATGATAAAGATGATGATAAGGATGATGACGATGATAAGGATGATGGTGATAATGATAGTGAAAGTGATAATGGTGAGGGAACGAGTGAAGATAGAATTAATGGTGATAGTGATAAGGATGGTGATGAAGTGATAATATTCATACTGTTAATTATCATTAAAAAATGAATGACAATGTTAATTTTGTTAGGAAATAAAAATTCAAACATCAATTTGATTTTTTAGAATAGCAATAATAATAGCTTTAGCAGTAAATAATAATAATTAAGAATATAGTTTCCTTCTTTCTTTCTCCTTTGGTTTCTTTTTTTTTTCTTTTTAAATCAAAATGAAATAATTTTGCAGAATAATAATTAATTAAGTAGTATTAGTTGATAATAATTTATATTTCAAAATATAATCAAATCATCATACAGTTTTGCTAAGATAATTTTTATTTCTTAGCAAATTAATTAAAAAATAAGAAAGAAAAATGAAAAAAAGTGGGAAAATCTTTTTGAAATAATTTCAGAATTTAATTAATTGAATAATTACGATTTCTTTTCTTTCTTCTTTTTCGTTTCAACGTAATAAAATTCAATTCATTCGTTTCCTTCTAGCATTTTGATTCAGAATCTCATTGTTACCAATTAAATATCACATCATTTCTGAAATTTTATAAATTAAAAAAAAAAAAAAACATTTTCAAAAAAATATATATTTTGTTGGAATGAAGAAAGAATGAAAATATCGATTAATACATATAAACTCATCCGTTATGGGCGGTAATTACTAAAAATTTTAGAATAAGCAAAACGGAGGGAGAGGGAGAGAGAGAGGGAAAGAAAAAAAGAGGAAGAAAGAATATATTTGAAGAGGAAATAAAAACATCTGTGATGATACAATTAAAATTAAAATTATCATTTTTTTTGTATAAAAAAAATTTTTATTGTTTGTATGTAAGAATAAATTACACTGATATAATTTAGATAGCAGAAATATCAATAAAAAGTTATATTTGAATGAAAAAGAATAAATCTTAAAAATTTAACTCTTTAAATGTTAGTAATATTGATAGGCTAATTTTATTAATGCGCTATTCATTTGGCCCGAAAAAAAAGATGAAATGATCATTTTAAAATTTAAAAAAAAGAATTTACAAAATTAATTATAAAAAAAATGAAAGATAAAATCACCAGTTGTGATATTCTCTTTAAAAATGTTAAATTAATAATTTTATGAGTCATTAATTCAATGGCAATTTAAAATTGTTTGAAAACAAGTGAATAGCATGTGTTTTTTTTGAAATTAATAAAAAATGAATTATTATAAATTAATTATTCAATTTTAATCCAATAAGTTATAGGACTAATTATATCATTTTCTTTTATTTTTAAGTAAAAATTGAAAAAAAAAATGATTACTACAAATATTAATGATACGTAAATTTAAAGTTATATACTGCATAATCTAATATTGTTAATGAAAAAATTTTTAAACTTCAAAAAAATACTTCAAAATAAATTGTTCTTTAATCCGAAAAGAAAAAATTTTTAATTAATATCAAAAAATTGAGTGCAAAAAATAAAAATAAAAAATTATCAGCAAACTGAAAAGTTAATTGTTTGAGTGTTATAATACTTTTCCTTATTTTTCATACTTTTCATAGATTAATTTTTTTTTTTGATAATACTATCAATTTAACAAACATTCTTTCTTCTATTTGAAATTCTTCGATTAATCCGTTAATCCAATTAATAATACATAGTAGCTTAGCTAATTTGTGTTATTTTTTAAAATTTTAAATGAAAAAAAAAGTAGAAACAAAATTAGCTAAGCTCGATATTTGTGAAAAAATGTTGGATTAGTCACTTCATGATGGAAATTTCATTAAATTAATAAAATGCATAATTAAAAACTGCAAAGAAAAAAGTTTGGATAAATCTCTGATAATTGTTAAAATCTTTTTTTTTTAAATTTTAGTTAAAGATTGCTATGATATTCCTTTAAAAAAAAAAAAAAATTAATTTTTTTTTCGCATTTCTCTTTTCCTCTTCAAACATTGTAATAATGATTTTCATGAAAGTTTAAATGTGACAATGGTTGCCATAAAAATTTTAACATTATGATAATGTTTATCGTAAAATAAAAATATGATAGGAAGAAGGAAGGGAAAAGCGCAAAAAAGCAAAAAAGAAAAAAAAAATAAAAAATAAACAAAGATGGAAAATAAAGATAAATGTATATTGATTCATCATTTAAGAATAATAAACATTACAATAAAAAAAAAAACTGAATTTTTTCCATTTTTTTAATTAAAAATGAAAGTCAAAAAGAAAAGTGACAAATAAAAATGAAATCAATGAATTTTCATGATATCAAATGAAATGAAAGTAAAGGAAATAAAATATCATTTAAAATTTTACTATCATTTAAATGTAAAATAATTTATTCATAATGAAATAATGCTGTTCGAAATTTTATGTTCCTTTCTTTTTTTTTAATTAAATTTTTTTTTTAGTACAGAACAAAAAGATATAGTAGGAAAAAAATAATAGTAAATTTTATTTTGCTATTAATAATTTCATCACTTTTTTCTATTACTAATGATGTAATTCAATCGTATTTATTTAAATAATTATTCTAATATTCTCACAATTTTAAACGCTTAAATTTTTTGAAAAAAAAATTTTTTTTCAAATTAATCATTATCCACCATTATTAATTTGGCTAATTTGTGTGTCGAGAACGATGTCGAGAATTAATATCTTTTTTTTTTTCGCGTTTTCTGCTTGTTTAAAAGGGACAACAATCCTCTAAATTCTTTACATCTACTTGCCTAATTTAATATTTCACTTTTTTTTTTGAATAAACTTTTCTAACACTTACCATTTTGTCACTTTGCTTTAATATTTTATTTATACAATTGTCAAAAACAAATAAAAACCAATTTATTATTAATTAACTTAAGCATATTCTTACTTCATTTACCAAAAAATGAAAAAAAAATTTCATTTAGTTTTTTGCATTTATGCATATTTAAATCATTGAAATTTCTTTTAATGCCTAATTTTAAATTAAAAATTTAGATATGAATTGATATCTAAGTTCTCCTCCATTGACTTCAATTTTTAACCCTTTTCATATTATCTGACAAATTTAATGATTTAGTTAGTTTCAATTTACTTCACAGCAATTTTTACACAAAAAACTTTTTGTCAATCAGAAAAAAAATGACACAAAGTCAAAAAATGAACATAGCAATCCCAATACCACGTAAATTTTATCTTTTAAAAAAATAAATTTGAAAAATGTTCTAAATTTTCTTCTTCTTTCATTCATCTCTTTTATCATTTCATTTTATCATTTCTAAAAATGAAATTCATTGTAAAGAAACAAAAAAAAAGGAAAAAAAATGAAAATTTTTAAAAATATTCGAAACAAAAAGTTTTCGTTTTTCTTCGTTTTTATAGGTAAAAACAAACAAGCAAACAATTCGTTTTGCAAATTTTGTGCATTAGTTTCAAATGAAATTATAAAAATTTTCGCCGTGAAATGATGGCAAAAACGTTGAATGTGAAATGATAAAATGATAAAATGCGCAAAAATTTCACTGATAACAACAATATTTCGAATAGTAATTCTTTTTCAAAAATTTTTTCTTTTTTGTAATTTGCGCAATTTTATCGAAATCGTTTTTTTTGATTTTTTTTTTTGGCCTTTTTTTTGAAAGAAAAGGTTATTTGTCAATCTTTGAAAAGTTCTTTTTTCTTTTTTATCATTAAAGGATAATTATTATTGATTATATCGATGATATCATTAAAATATATCAAATGGAATGCAATTGGCATATTTATTTAATAATAATAAAGTTTATAGGATATGAATTATTTTTGTTATAAGAATAATTGATTTTCATGAAAATAAGTTAATTTTTGTTCGAAAGATGCATATTTATGCACACAAAAAAATATATTTTAATTAATAATTTTGTATTAAATTCCATTTAAAGAAAATAACAAATCCGAATTATGATTCAAATTTTATAATAAATTTACTTTTTTTTTTTTTTGTTTCAAATATATTTTTTAGAAATAATAATTTTTCTTACTTTTTTTTTCCTTGCTCTTTACAACATAACTTATTGTTGTGAAATTTAAAAATGAAATAAATAGTTTCAAAAAGATGGAAAAAATTTTTTGCAAAATTCTTTGTAAAAGTAGAAAAAAACAGAATATTTTAGTAATACGTTAATTGACATTTTAGTGTATTTGTTGTGAAGAACAAAGAAGCAGAAGAAAAAATAGAAAAGAATATTTTTTCAAAGTTTAATTTTTTTAAATATTTGGAAAAAGAAATTGACGTATTATTAAAATAAATGAAAATAATATAATACAAAAATTTTATTCTGTACATTTTGGTGTAATTATAAAAAACACAAATTATTGACTGATTTATTTATTGGGAAATTACTGATTTGTTTTAGTTAAATTGATAATTTTATAACTTAACAATTCATGAACATTCTATCGTCATAATCATTACACATAGATAATTAATATTAATTATAATAATTGTAATTAATTAGAAAAATACAAGACAATATTTTATGAAATGAAATGAAATAATTACAAATTAACAGATTCATATTTTTTATTATTTTAATTATATCTTACTAATTTTGTTGAAGTTTACTTTTATTATTTCAAATATAAATTTTTCATTTTTATTTCAAACTTCTTTTTTAAGTGTACGAATTTATTACATCATAACATAATTATACAATTTTAATGAATTAATTGAATTTAATTAGTAACTGATATGTTTCTTTTCAAATTTCTATTAAAATCAAAATTAAAATCAATGAACTGAAAAGAAAGGAAGAAAGAAATGAAGTGAATTATTGAATGCTATTAAAACATAGAAAATGATGATCATTTCGCTGAGAAAATATTTCAACGGTCAAATTTACAAATAATAAAAATATTTTGCAATTAATCAAAAACTGAAGTTTTATTGATTCTTATCACAGCTGACGCTAACACTTATCATTTTACATCAAGTGCAGCATGCAATAACAATAATAATCTATCAGATTTTTCAAATAAAAAATTTTAAATTTAAAATGCTTTAAAGCAAACAATGAGATAAACATATAATCATCAAACTTGACGAAATAAAAAAAGCATGAAAGAAAAGAAAAAGTATAAAATAAACATGAATTAATCAATTTTAATCAAACTTATTATTCAAATGTCAGTGAAAATTTTTTTTCTTGAATTCTTGGCAATTTATTGTTTTTTGAAATACCAAAAATTCTTCAAAAAAAAAAAAAAAGAAAAAAAAAAGTGAATTATTCATAAAAACATTGAAATTTTTTTGTTGCTAATGAAATTAGAATATTTTAAAACTTTTCATTTTCTCAATTTGGAAAAAATCAAATTTGAATTCATGAAATAATGAAAAATTCTCACTCGTTGCTTATTTGATTATTATTTAATACACATTACAGATGTTCAAGAGAAGTTTTTTCTTTACTTCCTTTGAATTGATTTGAAAAACGAATAGCGAAATCAAATTTCATTTTTTTTTCTTTACTTTGAATTAAATTGAAAATTTGTGGTATCATTTACAAAATTAAATTATAAAGCTATAATAGATTTTTATCGTAATATAGCAAATTTTCCGTGAAACGTATTTGAAAAATTAAAAAAATTTTAAATTAATTAATTTCAAATTTAAAAATTGTGCATTTTCTTACTTACATATAAAAGTGATTGGATAATGTATGATAATGTTTATTGATAACATCAAAGTATTGAAATAAATTTTTTTAAAAGAAAAAAATGGAAAACTTTATAATTTACATTTTATCTTATAAGTAGAAAAGCAATGGAAAGGATAATAATCTTTTCTATTTCTCCAAGCTTTAATCAGTGCATTTCTTTTCTTTTTTTTTTTGAGTTAATTATTTGAGAACATTTATTTAATGTATTATCTCTGAAGAAAGAGTAATTGAAAATTTGATAAAGTAATACTAAATTGAGTAGCTGTTTAATTTAATTTAGTAATGATAGTTTAAAAAAGTTGAAAATTAAATTCCGATATGCTAAAACGTAACGAAAAAAAATTCCATGAAGATAACAAATTTATAATTCAAATAAATTACCAAATAACGAAACCAAATTGATGAATTAAATTTTTAATTAGTTGATGGTTAATTTAAAATAAAATTATTAAAGTATTAACAATATACTATATCATATATGCTTGATTTTTTTTTCGAAAGAAAAAAAAATTTGGTAAAAATGAAAATTTCATTTAAAATGAAAATAGTTTCCTTTCTGTTCTGTGTAAAGAATTTTTGCAAAACTAATTATTTCTAAGATTTTTTTAAAAAGTTAAAACAACTAGCGTAATGCAATCCATTAACAGAATTTTTTTTGAAAAAATTCATTTTTAAATTTTTTTCAATTATTTTTTGGGAATTTTATTAAATTTTAAAATTATATACATTAATGAAATGATAGTAAGAGAAAAAAAGGATTGTGTATATCAAATATCTGATAATTAAATACTTGAATTGAATAAATCTGGACTATTTTTGCTAATAATTACGAAATAAAATACAACATAATAAGGCAAATGAACAGTATTTGAATTAAACTTTTGATATTTAGATCATTTCATCATTCAGATAATACTCATTTGTTTAACAAAATTTTTGAGTAAAAAAGTATGAGTAAAAATGAAATGGTTTGATTAATCATTTCCGATATATCAATAAGTTCTCAAAAAATTAATTTTGCATTATATATGATTACATCTTAATGAGGTACTTATTATAAATACAATAAAGTTAATGAAAATATGCATATGCTTCATTTCTTTTGTGTTAGTTAAATCCAAGATTTTATTTTTTAAAATCAATTAAATTTACTTAGAAATGAGAGAATTATTAAGCATAACTGCATATTATAGTTCATGTAATTAACATAGTAAATATTCATCTAATCTGAAATTTAAAATAAACGATTTACACTTTACAAATTTAAAATTAAAATCGAAATAAAACTGCAATATTATCGTGAACGTCATCTGTTTTAAATTATCTGTTACTTAAAACATTGAAATCACTTTTCATGTTAACAACTTCAATTAGTTTTTTAAGATGCTTTAAGCAACTAAATATCATTTAATTAGATGCTAATAGTAAACGTATTTTGTTGAAATTAAAGCGAATTTTATTTATTCATCAAAGAATTCATCGATTTCACATTAAACAAACAAACAACCAATATCAAATATAATTTTTAATTGCCAACTTTCATCATGAATATTCAAAATACAAACACATCAAATCTATATATTTTCAACAAATCGTTGTCACATTTTAAAAACTTTAGGACAAAAAAAAAAAAGAAAAAGATATTGGAACTTAGAAAGTCAACATTTAATGAATTAATTTAATTTAACAAATTCAAAGGAAAGAAAAAAATTAATTTAAAATAAAATTTTTTTGAAGGATAAAAACAAAAACATAAATAAAAGATGGGATTTAAATTTTTTAAAAAATAAAGGATAAAAAGGAACGAGTCGTATCATACAAATTTGAACTGAAAAGTAAATGTAGCAGAAGTTTTTAGTGGAACGAAAAAAAGATTTATTGTTTATGCAAGATTTCTTTTCATTTAAGTTCTTAATAAATTTCTAATTTTGGTGATTATGAAATTTTATGATAAGTTAACTTTATGATAAATTAACTAGATTGCTGATATTGTTAAAGTCAATTGTTTGAGAAATTGACATTGAACAAAATTATCATTGGGAGAAAATACATTATTATGATAACAATGCAGGAAGAAATCTTTATCAATTTGAACATCAAGCAAGTTGAATTGAAATTTCGGAAAATTTCGAAAATTTGTTAAAAACTTGAAGTATCAAATATTTAAACAGTCCCAAAATTTTACATATTAAATTCTTAATGCCTTCGGTGTTTAATCAGAAAAATAATAAGTAAATAAATAAATAAATAAATAAAAATAAAATAAAGCTAACAAATATAATAAATATTGAGAAAATAAGCAAACGGACGCATAAATAAGTAAATAAATAAACAAATGAATGAATAAATAAATAAATAAATAAACAATCGAATAAATAAAATATAATCCTATGGAGTAAATTTGGAATGTAAAAAGCACTTACTTTTGTACTATTCCCATCAAAGGTAACAGTAGACTTTTCAATTGAATTGCGAATTGATTAAACAAAAATTTTTTAATGTATGAAAAATTTTTGAATTCAATTCTCATGCATACAAGTAATGAAAGACAAGCGTAATAAATTTGACAAAAATTGAAATAGTTTAACAAATATCGGAAATCATTTTTTGTTGATACAAATCGAACAATGTCACCGTCATAACTCTGTCATAAATGAAAAGTTAACTGATAATGCATGTGGTTTCATTTATATTTAATGAGATCGAATTTCACAATTAATCAATTTTTTTTCTTTCATTTCTTCAAATTTAAATTCCAATATAAAATTATAATTATATGTGACTAACATGTACGTAATAAATTCATTTATTAGCATTCATTTAAATATCTGTTTGCAATAATTGAATGGAAAAAGAATAATTGTATAAATTTGAATATTCATTTGTTCCCTTTAATTTAAATTTCTAATTATAATCACTATTTTTCGTTTTATTTTTCTTGCATTCTTAATTAATAATTCAACTTTATCTGTCTACTTTTTACACTCATCAATTCTAATTAAATTGCCTTCTGAAGTTTAACTGCTTCCTGAATTTTTAATTATCAAATGTAATTTATAAAATTTTTTAAAATTTCTAAATAATTCAAATTTTTAATCAACCGCTCTTTTTTCTTTGATTTTTCTTTTCATTTCTTGAATTTTCCATTTCACAACTTGTCCTACCTTGTAATAATCATAATAATATTGCAGGACCAATCAATGTCATTGATAATTCTTCCGAGATATTTTCTACAATTCCTTCCTTATTCCCTATTCAAATTATTTTGGAAAGTATTTGCATAAAACTGTGTTTCCCTAAGAAGCAAATTTTCAGGTTTCCAATAAGCGCTTGACATATTTCAGATTCCCAAATAAGCGCTTGGCATATTTCAGGTTTGCAAATAAGCGCTTGACATATTTCAGGTTTCCAAATAAGCGCTTGGCATATTTCAGGTCCCCAAATAAGCGCTTGGCATATTTCAGGTCCCCAAATAAGCGCTTGGCATATTTCAGGTTTGCAAATAAGCGCTATAAAATATTTAATTCAATTATGCTAAGAGACATTAAGCTTACATTTGGCGCAAAAATTTGAAACCAAAACAAAAACTAAAATATATTTCACTTTTTGCCACTAAATTTCTCTTTTGCATATCATTTGACTAAACTAATACTAATAATAAAAATTTTTGCTTCCAATCAATCAATAATTGATATCGAATCAATCCATACAATAGAAAATATTTCTTCACTGAATCATTTTAACCGATAGTAAATGACAAAATCAATTTGACAACTCAAATATTCTCAAATCAATCGATAATCAATATCTATGACAATTAAATACTCCGCCAACCAATCGATAACTGATAATGCATTGGCACACTTCCAGTATTTATTCTGCATCTCTCATATTCTCTTCCATCGTATACTCACAATACTATTTCGCCACTCCTCTCACTCTATGCTATTAAAATTGAGTTGAAAACGAAATATCTCATTTCCAATATGAACAAGGCATCTTTCGACTGATACTAACAAATTTTTAATCAATTTTCCTTTTTTTCTCCCTCTCTTCTCCCAGAATATTTCAATTTTAAATTTCAAATTCAAAATTTTTTAATTCGAACTCTCAGATAAATGAGAGGCAACCAGCTAGAATTAATTTGATGGGAAAATTTAGATTCCATAGTCTAAATTTTAAATTATAGGTTTGGATAGAAATTGAAAACTACTTTTTTAAGCTAGAATTTTCACGGATTTCATCTGAGACAATTTTATTTCATTGACTGAAGACGGTAAGCAATTACAAAAAGTGCGATGTAACAGCGTGAGAAAGCGCTTGTTTACCCGCGGGAAAAGAAGGCAAAAATAAGTGTAGGAAAAATATTTCAAACATATAAAGGGAAAAATATGTCTAATCGATACAAAGGAAAGAAAAAGCCCGAATATAGTAAGAATGCGAGTTCATTTACGTCAGGATGATATGAAATCGTTCATTTTATAAATGTAATATTTTTACCGTAGCTTTGAGATTTTCACCATGAATTTGTTACCGTAACTTGTAAGTTTATATTTCATTATGAAATATTATATTTTTAGAATTCAAATAAAACTTCAAGTCTGGCCTCTTTCGTTCTTTTTTTTCTGTTTTGATTAAAACGTCTTATTTTTAAAATATAAAAAAAAAATATACAAACTGATAAATTCTAATTTTGATTTTTTATTTTAAAAAATTCTAATTTTGATTGTTTTGTTAGAGGTATGGAATCAGTTAAATCAAGCACAGAAAATGCTTCACAGCACAAAAGTTGTCGAAAACGTGTGGTGACAAAGAATGAATTGAAAAGGGTTGGTGAAATAATTTTATGGTAGATTTCTATTCAAGGACTTATTACTTAGTTTTTTGTGTTACATTTACTTAGTTTTTTGTGTTAATTAGGTTTTCATATATTACATAATGTGTGGATAGGCTATAATTATCGTGTAAATTAGGATAAATTTGTAAACTACAATTTTACATATCGAATACATATGCCTTTCAAATTTTTATATGCTTTGTGGGCAGTTTCACTTATATATTGTTACTAGATTTTTTCACATATACGTATAATTGCAATTTGCATTTCTAAGGAATTCATACGTGATGAAATTTCCCTTGTGCTTTTACTTATTTGTTTAAACTTTTCTTAGAACTGAATGCAAAGACAACAAAAATTTTGTTAGGATGAAAAAATATTCCTATTGATTATATTTTAGATTTTGACATATTATACTTCGCAACTGCCATGTGTCGCTGAAGCTTGTAAAGTGGAGAAACGTGAATTAAATTCTTTGGTTAAAAGCCTTCAGGAGGAGGTCTGCGCTAAGGTCCAAATTTGCTGACTTAGTTTCTCGAAATGTAGGGATTTGTTTCGTATCACTATTTCAAATTTTTGTCGAACCAAAAGCAAGTGTTAAACGGCAAATTTTTCACCATAAATTTGTTGTAATAACTAATTTGCGCTTTAATCTACTGTCAATTTCAAACTTGTCTTCAAATTACAGGATGCATCAATTAAAATTTTACGTGAAAATTTATCAACATTAAGGCTTACGATTCGAGAGTTCAGTTGCTTCATTGCTAGTAATCATCCTGGAACAAAGGTAAATCTATTGAATTAAAATATCTTTCTTTTATTGGTTATTATTCTTAATCCTCGATAGATTTGTTTTTTACTGCTATCATAATGTGACTAAAACAAAGCTTTAAGTGCATATTATAGAAGTTAAAATGAGCTATTA
Organism: Wuchereria bancrofti; assembly: GCA_005281725.1. Taxonomy (NCBI): domain Eukaryota; kingdom Metazoa; phylum Nematoda; class Chromadorea; order Rhabditida; family Onchocercidae; genus Wuchereria; species Wuchereria bancrofti. The sequence goes on along the minus strand of SSBO01000009.1, from coordinate 2,489,676 downwards.
TCAGTTTTATATTAAGTCGTGCAAAATATCTCATCATATTTCGTAAACAATGTATGCGTAATGCTCATATTCTAAGATTTTCGTAGTTATGTCTTCAGAATTTATTCTTAATGCTAGAATGTCAATGTCGACCAGTTTACGATTTCAGAAAGCATTAATTATCATTCTCAGTTGTACTACACCCGCAATTTCTTAATGAATTTCGATGTAAGGACAAGCAATAATTTCATTAGTGATAATAAAGAAGTTTACTTTTATTGGTATTCCTGTGCCATTATTCATTTCACTGTTTCATTAACAGTTAACATTTTAGATTGCTACAGCAGCTCAAGCATGGGAAAAACGTTGGAAAGCGGAAGATGAAGAGGGTTTATGGAATATAGCAAAGTCACCAATAGTACAATCAGCAATGCATCGCCATCGGCCACATACTAAACTGAGTGCATCATCTGTTGCAAACACTTCCACTGCCAATACTACACAGCCTGAGAAGGCACAGTTTGTTTCACCGCAGCAGAATAATATATTTCATGAATTTGCACGGAAGAATGGTTAGTTTTGTTTTTAGATTTAAATGTTAAAGCAAAATAAATAAAATGTGAGTAATAAAAGAGCTTGGAAAGGTTTCTTTACATAGTTTTCTTAACATTTTCCCTTTATTTAGTGTTAAGGAAAAAATATAACTGTTCTTTTACTGTATAATTTCATCATAATTTGTTTTGATTCCGAATAATGAATTCTGAAAATTCTTCCACATATGTCATCGAGTTAAATCTGTTTGATTTCAGCGATGGCAGTATCACGTGTAACTAATTCGAACATTTCACGTAAATCGTCAACAAATTTAGAGCAGGTTATTTCGCCATCTCTTTCAACTTCAACTAATAAGGATAATTCTCCAACGCCAAAAAATCACTCAGCGGCAACAGCTCATGCTTTAATTACCGTGAATCAGCCGTTGAATTTGCCTATGTCATCGGATGCTAATAACCATCTTTTGAAGCTAACGAACTCCCAGTATAAAACTACACAGACTAACAATTCATTACAAATAAATGGACAAGGTAAGGTTTTTTTTTTATTAACTGACTTGATTGTATAATACTAATCAAACTTTTATTGGAATCATCTTCCATTCATTTTCTTGTATTTTCTTCTAAAATCTCTTAAATTTAGCTTAATTAAGTTTACCTGATATTATTAAATTTGATTTTTTTGTAAGGTCTCACTGATCTTCTGTGCTCAGCTGTATAAGGAAGGAATAAGGAATAAAGAGGACGTTCTAGACACTGTTTAATTTAGTAATAAGCTTGCATAATTTGCTTTTTTAAAATCTCAATTTATAAACGACTCGATGACATAAACAAATTCAGCCGATGACATAAGGAAATAGTAATTAAAGAGTAGTATTTTGATCTGACATTTTACCATTTTATATTTAGTCGCTAATAATAGGAGAAAGCTTAGTTACAGAAGCTTAATTACAGTATAGTTCTTATTGCAATAGGATAAAGTTGATTATTTGCATTTTCAAAAATTTTCAAAGTGTCTCTCATATTTACTCTAGCATTGTTAATTGAGCTTGGAGAAATGTATTTGAAAAGGAGATTATTTATTTTCATTATTATTATTTTGATTTCATAATGATAAAAATTGATAGTGCAGATGTGAGGTTTAAAATTGCTTCTTGATTTGATAAATAGGTGATGAATTCAGGGGAAATGTAAACGAAATTATCGATTTAATTCTAGCAAGTATTTTTTATTTTTCTACAAAATTTGAAGAAATTATTAGAGTTATTTAGAAATTGATTCAGTGATGTCTCTTTTTAATACCTTGGTGAATTATAGCTCGAAACAAAGTACTAAGCTACAATTCATCTAATTTTTATATAGGGACATTACTGATCACACTTGTTGCCAGATCTTCCTTGAAGAATAAGAGTGTCTTTGATGAGCGCTACTTTGTTGCTATAGTCTTAATTCATTTTATGACTTTTCTTATGTATTTTGTAGTTTTTATCATTAGTATCGTGTTATTTGACTTGAATTATATAGATAATAGAAAATGTTTTAGATCAATAACCAATTTCGAAACTAAAGAAACACTAATTGCTAGAATTTTTGCCTATTTTTAGGTGTCGATCATTCCTCGGCAGTCAGATATTTAAGATTGAATAGTGCGGAAACAAAACGTAAAAATCCTAGTGAACCAGTTGGCATTAAAAAAATTCAAAGAAATGAAACTGTTAGTGATGTGATTGTACTTAGCGATGATGAAAGTGATGAAATAGTGGATATTATTCCAGTAAGTTTTTAAATAGTTTTACTAATTTTTCAGATAAAATCTTAAGTGTTCACTAAGGAAAGAAATTGTTCATTGATTACGGTTTTTATGAGTTTCGAAAAAGATTTCTTAATGTTTTGATTAGACTTTTTCACATTTCAGTAATGTTTGTGACTTTTCCCACTGTCGGTTTATGTGAATCGTTGAAATTACTTGCCAAATTGTTTGAAATAATTTATGTGCATGCATAGTTGCGAATGAAGCTCAATTAGTGAAGGAAAATGGAGACAAATGACATTGTAAATTATCTAGGAAAAGTATTTTCCTTAGTGAGGGAAAAAAATGGTTTGGAAACAAGTAACTGTCAAGATTATATTTTGGAAATTTAGGATTACAAAGAGTTGCATCATTAAAAGCGAATGTAAAAATCTAAAAGAAACGAATCAAAATCATGCATATTGTAGAATACTGAAAACTTTTTTTAGGAAGATATAGTTACAGTACCTCGTTATGATTCAATAAATTCAGTACGTTGCAAAAAATCTCATCCATTAGTATATCCTAGGCTAAGGATTTATCCAGGTTTACGTATATCACGCCTTCATATTACATGGTTAAATTCATTTGAAGGTTTGTTTTTTTCAAGATTTATTCACTCACATTAGCATAATTATGAAAGCGAATTTGGTAATTACAATAAGTTCACTCATTTTATATTTTATAATTACTATAATATTAAAATCTCAATGAATACTTTTTTTCTTTAGTTATTAACAAAATTTAATAAATAATGATAGTAATTATCATCCAGTTATAGATATAACAAAGGCAAAATATATTATACTAAATGTTCAATATGCTGGTGAATACTCGAAACAGGTTGTTAAATTATATCATAATATATCATAGACTTTTATATATATCGTAGACTATATATATAATATCATAGACTTTTATTTAAATAGTTCATTATGACCGCTAATATAGATCCTCCTTGGGTTTTCTATGAAAGCATTTTCAATGCATCAGTTAACATTCCTGTGTAATCCGCTTATTAACAGAATTGAATTAACGTTAAGGTGAATTTTTCTTGCAAAAAAGTGATGATGATTAACTCTGCCATATTTAATTCTGTTATTCACCATTTTTCCGAAAGAAGGTGTTTCATCATTCTTGTCTGAATTACGTACACTAAATAAATGCTCAAATTTTGAACTTATCTGTAATTTGTTTGATTTATTAATTTTAGAAATCGCCCTTTAGATTGTTTCAGTTTGGTCTATGAGTTTTAAAATACTATGAATTATCTATCTTCTTCATGTTTCAGATCTTTCATATTTTGTATTACATACGATCGATGGTTGAAAGAGAAGAAGCTAAAGGATGGACAAGGATTTATTCAAAGGAATGTGTTGCTGGCGGGAATAGTCGATTACGGATTCAGTTTGATGATAGTAAATTTTTGAGACGTTTAATTTTTTTTTCTTTTTTTGTGACGGAAGTGGCAAATATTTCTTCCTTCATACCGATATAAATCTTTGATTAGATGGATTTCGAATTTTGCTAAAGATTTATAAAATGGAAAAACTTTTCTCTTTTTCTTAGGTCAGACTTGGTTCAATGATGCAATCTATTTTACCGGATTTATCGAGTGTGGTTTGGAGAGGTATGGTGCATATGCGGATGTATGCAAAGTGGAATTGGGATTACAGGATAAACAGGTACTTATTTCTTCATTCAAATCATGTTTTTTCATTATCGTGCTAACATTTAAAATTATTTTTTATTTTTTTAAATTACTTTTATTTTAAAACTTTAGATATATAATTGAATTGATTTAGTTAATTGAAATAATCAAATTTTTAGTACTACAATTATTTCATTTTTTTTAAAATCTTCCAGATACCAACTAATTTTACACGACGTTACTGGCCATAGTCTACGACATATCACTGCTGCAGTTACATTTTGAGAAGTTTACCGGCTATCATTCGATTTGATATCAGACATTTTTTTTTTAGTCTCCGAGATACCAGCTAAATAAATAATTGTATATATATACTTAAATAATTAAATTTTTTTATAATTAAAATATATATTGATGAATAATTAAAATATATATCGATGTTTTTATTACTTTTTAGTGATGCGTATAGTGAGTGAACCAATCATTCAAATTTTTAAACTTTAGACATGTATTTTTGGCATTGACTTCTTTTTGTTTTTAAGTTATTAAGTATTTGTATTTAGCATATTGCATGCTGCTAATTTATAACTTCTCCAGTTCAGTGGAAGCTTCCACAGATGTTTTTTTTTTTTTTTTTTTTAATATATACGTTGCATCTCTATGATGAATCAACTGCTAATGAAATTTGTCGTTGTTTTTCATTTTTAAGCTTGTAATAGAATCGCTAATTGGCTACATGAATGGACATAGTTAATGATTTCCTGAAATGTTTATTTATGTACTATTCAGAAGATACATTCATGCATCACTGATTAAGTTCAATCAATAGGAATCAGTTTGTATAAGCATATATTTGTAAATTTATAGTTTATTTTTTGATTTCAACCGATTTGAATGCTTATTGCTATTTTGTTATATTTTTTTAAATTATGATTGATGAGAGTTTATTTGCTCCCAAATAGGTGACGGAAGCATTAATAAATGATAGTCATTTTTATAAAATTAGAAAGTATTGTGCATTTTATGGTGCAAAATTTTTTCAGTCTTATTTTCTCAATCGTGTAGAAAGGATTGATATGTGTAATTATTCATCATAGTGATTGAGATAAACTGTAATTAATTGTAATACTGCTAAAAAAGAACAAGAGTAATTGGTGCGATTTCAATTCTAATATGGGTATGAAATTTTGTTTTCACTATAAATATAGAAAGAAAGAGGAAAAAAGGAATGGGGTCAGGAAATTATAATTGTATTTTAGATGCTGTTAGATAATTCAATTGAATTCGACTAGAAAAAACTATTAAACAATTTTGGTGCTAATTGTTAAAATCTTTCGCTTCCAGTTTTAATTACTATTTGTATTAGGATGGGTTTTCCTCTTTTTTTCTCTTTTTTTTTATTAATGGTAGAAAAANNATTTTAGATGCTGTTAGATAATTCAATTGAATTCGACTAGAAAAAACTATTAAACAATTTTGGTGCTAATTGTTAAAATCTTTCGCTTCCAGTTTTAATTACTATTTGTATTAGGATGGGTTTTCCTCTTTTTTTCTCTTTTTTTTTATTAATGGTAGAAAAAGTGGTAAATATTGTTGCAATAAATTTTGATTCATATTTTTGATAGACAAATTCATAATTTTCATAATTATTATAAATAAATCATCTAAACTTCGCATCTTACTGATTCATTAGTGTTAATTATAATTACATGAAATTAAGGATGCTAAATTAAATTTCTGCTTGTTTTAACTCTAAAACTATCATTGATTAAAGGTTTTAATTAATGAAAAGGAAAAGAAGTTTGCTGCTTTTATATAGCATTATAAATTTTTATGAAACTGATCATTTCATAAAAATATGCGTCTAAATTTAAACCAAAACAAAGTTATAATAATGATAAATGGTTATCATCCTCGATTTGCATATATCTTTTAGATGTTGAAAAAGGCATAAGTTGTTGATAATATAATGCTCAAAGATAAAAATGCAATTAAGTTTCCATTGAAGTAAGACGAATTATGTTTACTTCTTTCATTTCTTTTTGTTTTTCTTTCGATGTATTAAATGAAAATTAGTAATGAAAGTAATGAAAATTTATTTTAAAGTTTCCAACAAATTTTGCATAATTTTTCATTGCTTTTTTTTCGGTCAAATTCTAATGTTATATTTTATCTCTCTGTAAAGATTTAAATTCTTTCCATTGAATTCTTTATTTATTTATTGAATTTGAATGAATTTAATTATCGATTTTCAATTATCCAATGAACAAATGAATGGTAAAACAAAATACATTAATTTTAGTGCTGGGAATTATGGATACTATTTTTTTTTATTTTTGATAAATTTTGAGCAAAATTATTCTATAATTTCAATCTATAAATTTTGAAAAAGATCAAAAATTTACAAACTTTTTGCACAAAAATTTTTCAAAAATGTTAGCATAAATTGAAAAGATATTTGATTAGTAATGGCGCATGTTGAATCAAAACTTTTTTTTTTTACTTTTAAAGAAGTAATCTCCCATTTACATTATTTTTACAGAATAGATTGATATATTTCACAGCTATTACTCGTACTTATTGAATTCGTGTTTATTTGTTTGAGTTAAATTTCAAAGTTTTCGAAATTTCTTCCAAAGCTAAAATATTAATTGTCAAAATTTAAATTATTTATTTCTAAAAAATTTTCAAATTAATTAAAATCATGAATTTGAATTCAAAAATTTCTTCTACATTAGAAATTTCCATATAGCCATCAATAGCGACTATTCATTCAAAGTGAGAAAGTAATTATTATAATCTTATTACAATTAATATTTTTAATGGGACAATAACAAATGTAGTAGCAAATGGATTATGTTCAGTGATTATTATTGATAATTCATTTCAATTAAACTTATCAGGTATTTATTTGTGTGATAGTTTTGTTTAACATTAAAAAAAGAACAATAATTGTACTAATAACAATTTGAATGAGAAATAAAAACTAATATTATAATTGTTAAATGACATAAATTTATAAAAATATTAAGCAATAATTGTTTAGTATATCAATAAATTAGCTTATAGATAATTTTTTATTAAACTAATTCAAATTCTCAAATGATTTTCTCTCATCTTTGTTTATAATTGATAGAAGTATCAATTGATAACTTACATTTTTATTTTTTATTGATTACTTTACAATAAATATTAAAATTATTAGAATAAGTTTTTTTTTACCTATTAAAGGTAAGTTGAATTTTATAATTTGATTTATATGTCTAATGTTTATCGTTACTTTTGCTACTAACATTTTAAATGCTTAAAATAAAATTAGCAACTTTAATTGGTGGCAGATAAAAAAAAAGAAATTGTTAATTAAATTTATTTACTTGTTTTGCTATTTTGTCAAGAAATCTTTAATTCATCACAGTGAATGAAATCTCAGGAGATTTTAATGCTTTCTATGACAATAAAATGAGTAAAATTAGAAAATGAAACTACTACAGAAATATAATTTAGCAAAATGTCAACCATTGTTATAAGCAATAAATGGTGACATTTGATAGATATTTTATTTTAATGAAATTATAAAACTAATAATTGCTTATTAATATTATTATTACTGATTAATGGCATTGTTAAATTCAACAATGCTTTTTACATTTATATTCATTTTAATGTTATATGTGTACATATGTTAAGTATTAATTAAATTTGATAAATTAAAATTAATTTGTTATTCTTGCTTTTTAGAAAAAATTGCTTTTTTTTTTCTTCATTATGAAAGTGATTAGTTTATTTTCATTTTCTTTTTTCTTTTTTTATTTAATTTTTTTTCTCATTTTTAAGTAAAATTTTTGATTGGACAATTTTATTTTTAGTCCATATAATAGATATTGTCATATTTACACAGCCAAATGCAGCAAATAAAACACATTAAACATGTTTTGGTGAAAATAAAAAGCCTTAACAAATAACTAAGCCTTAAGATCATTTTTTCTTTTTCTTCTTTGTAAATGCTCACAATTTAATTTTTTTTTTCTTGTCCTAAATAATAGGCCTAGTAATGTTATACGGAATCATTTAATTCATTTCTTCTAGTTCACATACACACATACATGCACATATACACACACACATACATACATACATATAGTTGTACTAAATTATAAATTAATAATTTTGACACATTATTAAATATGAATGAATAAATTATATTATTAATATAATAATTTTTCCAGTAAATATATGTCTGTATGTATACAAATGTGTAAAATATTCAATCATATAAAATACCTTTTTAATAAATTTAGCTAACTTTTCATTATTATTATTTTTTGATATTTAAAAATTTTATACTTTTCAATAAATTGATGTTTTTTTTATATTTAAAGCAAATGAAATTTCTGAAATGCAAATAAAAAACAAAACAAATTTTTTTTTTTCACTAAACGAATGAAAATTTAATAATATCACTGAGTAAATATTTAATTTCTTGTCTTCACTATCATTTTATTCGAAGGCAATACTTCACAAGATATTTTCATTTTCTTTCTTCATTTTTTCTTTTTTAGCTTTTAGAAGCATTTTTATGCTTTTATTGTTTTCATTTTTCTTTCTAATAACTATTTTTCAGTTATATCAACCATTTCCTGAAAATTCTATTTTCATAATTTGATTGATGCTATCATGGAAATATTTAAGTTAATGCGTTTTTAGATTCGATATCAGTAAATTAAATCATCCGATAAATAAAACTGGAATAATTAAATTAGCTTAAGAAACTTGCTTATGATTTAACAAATCAAATCAAACCATAGTGATAACAATAGTAGACAACTAATGATAATAATGATAATAAAGTGTTGAAAATAATGATACTAAAAAATTATGTTTTTTTCTTTGATTTTTGTTTTTTTTTTCAAGTAAATTAAGTGGTTTAAAAGGCAAATTTTAAAACTTTTAATTTTTGGCTTTTAAAATAGTAAGCTATTGCTTCTTTCTTTTTTTAATTAATTTATATTTTTATATGTTCTTTATATATTTTTCCTGCATCACTTATGTACGTCTTTTTTCAACGTTTTTTCCTTTTTTCCTTTTTTTTGATGATAATAAAATGATAATAGAAAATTTACTTCTATTATCATAAAAAATTTTTCAAAAAAATTTTAATCATTTAATTTTTAGCTAGTGAAAAAAAAAATTCATAAAAAAATTAATTCCTTCATTTTTGTGCTAAAAATAGTTCAAAACATTTTTGCAAAAATTGTTTCAAATGAATAGAAAGATTTTTTTACATAAAATTAAAATTTGCATTCAAACTTCTGCAATGTTAAAAATTTAATCAAATTTCTTTTACATCATAAAAATCAATGTTTGTTAGTTAAATTCTGTTGCATCTTTGATGACGAAAAAAAAAAAAGAAAAGAAGCTTAAAGTTAAATTTCTACCAGAGTTATTTAAACGATAGTGTCAATTCCTTTCTTTAAAATACTTTAATTTATCTAAAAGTAATATGAAACATTTTATTTCATTAAGTGACTATCACACCGTTATATAATATAAATTTATGTTTTAAATTAAAACTTATTAAATTTTTCACTAGACTAAATTTTATAATTTTTCATAAAGTTTTCCAAAACTTTTTTTGCAAATGATATTTATCTTATTTGAAAAATGGAACAACAAAGATTAAAAATAATCAATAAACTTTAACAATTTTGAAAGAAAAGATTAATCTGATATTTAATTAGCCTTTAAGAAAACAAATATTGTTGTAGTAATTAAATGCTTAACTCTTCATTTTCTTTTTTTTTTTGTTTAAATAAAATGAAAAATACTTTCTTTTATATCATCAAAGTGCTATTTATGAAGAGAATATCATTAATTATAATATTTGTAGACTTATTTTCTACTATTATTGATACCAAAAATTTAATATGTAATTAAAATGTTTCAAAACAAAACAAAAAAAAAAAAGAATAAAATAGTGTAATCATTTTATTTAGCTTTTTTTCCGTTTATTCAAAGCAAAAAAGAAATATTTTCCGCTAAAACATGTCATTAAAAACGCTATTTGTTAAAAGCTTAATAAAAAAAAAGAAAGAAGCAAATGATTACAATAAGATTTTTCTTGAAGAGAAAAAAAAAAACAGAAAAAGCTTTCCTTCTTTAATTATCCTATCATTTTTCTTCTAATTTCATTCATCTCTCTCTCTTTCTCTTTCTCTTTCCCTCCCTCTAATTTTCCCTCTCTCTCTTTCTTCCTCCTTATAATGTAATGCATGAAAAAAAAGAACTCAAATGAGATTTGCTTTCTTTTATGTAATATGCTAGAAAAATTTCTATGATTATTATTATTGCTAATAAGTTAAGCTATTATTATTATTATTATTATTATTATTATTATTACTATTGTTATTATCGTTATTATTATTGAAAAGTTCAATAATTTATAAAATTTAAAAAATGTAGTTTTTTTATGAAATGATTAATTAGTCAATTTCATTCATTAAAAATACTCACTGAAAAGTTTCATAAATTAGTAAATAGTCGATTGTTGGCATATTTTATCAACAATTAGCAAAATAATTCTTTCATTTGTTTATATATTCTAAGAAGTTAAGAAAAAAAGACTGTAAATAAATACAATGCAATCTTTCATTTCAAAAATTATTCATTTATTTGTTTTGTGGAATATTTCACACATTTTCTTTCATTTTTAATTTTAATCGCTATTTTCATTTTATTAAATAAATTTTTTTTAAATTGTTATTCAATTATTGCATAAGAAACAAAAAATTAAAAAGTGAAAAACAAAATAGTCCTTGAAAAAAGAGAGGAAGAAGAAAGGAATAAAAAAACAAATCAATAATTAATATTAATTGCTAAAATGCCAAAAGCTTGGATAATTAAATAATGACAGTTTTTTTTAAGAAAAAACAAAATATTTGCGTTTTTTTTTTAGAAAAAAACAATGATTATTTTTTATGTATGAGAAAAAAAATAATAATAATAACAATTAATGTTAAATGAAAAATCAAATAATCTATTATTAATTGATGAAAATTATTTCTCTCCTAATTTTCTTTTCTCTTTTCTTTACTCTTTTCCGTTCTGCCTTTTTTTTTTCAGGAAAACAATTTTTTTTCCAAGCATACGTTTACATTTCAAATTATTTAATATTGATAACATTTTTCTTTTAAACGTAATAAACTATTATTTTAATGAGCTTTTTGGGCATATATTTAAAAAAATACAACTTGAAAATGTTTAAGCATCAATTTGCTCTTTTCTCTCAATTTGTCGTTTTTTCTCTTCAGATTTGTTTGTTGAATAATAGTTAAAATCATTTTCAAAATTTTTAAGCTTTAAAATAAATTAAAAGCAATATTATGAAGTCTCTTACATGCTACTATACACAACAATCTTGCTATCATATATTGATATATTATCATTATTATTACTACTATTACTATTATTATCACTATTGTTACTATTATTTACTGTTATTACCATTTATTATTTTTTACTATTATTATTTCAATTATTATTATTATTATTATTTCTATTATTGCCGTCATAATTTTTCTAGAAAGTGCTATGAAATGAATGATAACTAAATAATTCTTATTGTAATTCAAACTTCTGCCTGGAACATTTAGTAAAGGTGCAATAATGATGATATGAGTAAGAGTAAAATGAAATTATGGGTTTTTTTCAATGAATTTAATTACTTAAACTTATTACTTAAATGAATTCAATTACTTAATTAGAATGGTTTATCGTACTATTATTACTATTTAGTAATTGAATTCTCAAATAAATTAATTCTCATATTACTGTTATGCCTGTAACTCAGTTTTAATTCTCACTTGACAATTTCGAAATATATTCATATGTGCTATGTTAAAAATTGCAGTTGGATTCAATCAGTGACGAATTTCATAAAAAAAAAAAGAAAAGAAAAGAAAGAAAAAAAGAAAATATTAAAAAAATAAATTTTTAAGATTTTTAGGTTAAATTCTCATAATTTTCATTTAATTATCATTTAAGTAATAAATTGTAAATATTCTGCTCATTCATGATACCATAAATAGGTTCAAAGTAAAAAAAAAGCTTAAAATTCCAAAGATCATTGCATTTATTCATTCATTGAATATTTATTTAAATTTTTGATTATTTTTACTAATCAATTCCAACTAGATTAAGCACACATATCGAAATTCTTTTGGCTTATTTTGAAATTTTAAAATGTTGCTGATAACAAGTTTTCAGAAGAAAAATAATTCACAGATTTGTTGTTTTTGCGTTAATTTTTTCTTAAGAAAAAAAGACTAATTTTAAAATAGCTCAGACAAAGAAATATATCAACTTTTTTACAGTTTCGTTTAATCAAAAAAAATTGAAATAGTTCTTTTTTTAAATAAGAAAAAAAGGAATGCTCAAATTTGAAAAATTAAAAAGCTAAAATTTTGAATATGTTAAAATTTAAAATAAGAATTTTAAATAATATTTGAGCATTCTTTATGAGTTAATGGTTTATTTCACAAAAATATCAATAATAAATCGAAAAACTTTTAAAGCATAAGTATTCATTGTTGTTAAAACAAATTCCTCTCAATTAATTTATGACTTTATTCATAAATTTCTATTTTGCTTACACTTTGCTTATTTGCTTATTGTATCATTTTGTGACTTTTTTCTCAAAAAAAAAAAAAAAAAAAAAACAATTAGTATTTGGTTTTGCTAATAAATATTGAAACATATTGTAATAAATAAACATTTAATATTTAAAATTTGATTTTGCAGCGCGAATAAAACAATAATAACAATAGCGTACAATGGCGAAAGCAAAAAGAATAATAGCAACAACAATAAAATCAAATAGAAACAACAAAAAGAAGCAATAAAAACAAATAAAAAATAAACGACAAAAACAAACAACAAAAAATGAAACGAAAATAAACAACAACAAACAACAGCAACGAATAAAAACAAATTAATGAATTGGTATTGTCCATCTGTATTTGTCATATTACTTAGATGAAATAAAGTTTATTTATCAATTTCTGACCAAAATTTTGAGAATCTTTTTAAATAATTTTATTTGAGCTTTCCAAGTTTTTTTAAAATTGTTGACATCTTTTTCATATTCTTTTAATTCTTTTGGAATGTTTTTGATTGAAATTCACTTGCTCCATTGTAATTTAATTTGTATTAATGAATTGAAAAGGAAATTGAAACTTTGCTTTCCTTATTAAATTTAACAATTTTAAATTATTCTCTCTAACGGATCATTCGAATTGGAAATAATATAATTTATATTATATATCTATTGCAACAAAATTTGAAATATTTTCACGCAAGCATCATTTATACATTTTCACATATTACGTATACATTTACGTATATTTAATTTAATTTATTTTACTGTAAGTGAAATTTACATTTTTAAAAGTTTATTTTTCCATATAATTTTTAATGTTTCAACAAAAAAGAACAGAACTTTAAACGCCTTATATTATCATAAAGTTAAGTTAATAGATTTTTTTCTTTGTTGAAATTTCAAAATTTACTCAAGAAAAAAATATTGTTTCTAATTTTGCATATAGAATTTAGGAATCGAATTACATCCAATGATTAAATGTATTTGATTAATTGGAATATATCAGCACACAAATCAATGCTATCACTTTTATTGATTACAATTATTTTTATCACTATTCTACTTGATAAAGTAAGGGAAAACTCATTAATTAATATATATTTTTTTCTTTTGAATTATTTAAATAAAAAAAGTTAATCAATATAACGTGTATTTTTTGCTAATTAATCAAAAATTAATTATTAGCTAATGCTAATATTATGATTATTTATATTTTCTAATAACTTTTTTTTTTCATTTTAAACAAAAAGAAAAAATCAAAAAATTTTAATTTTATTTCAGGCAACCGCTCGACGTCGAAAATGCCCAGATGGATTTTGGAAAGAAGATGCTATTATACAAGCGCTAATGGAAAATTATACCAAAATATTACCTGAAATTGAAGATGCTGTACAAGTAGATGTTGAAATACATGTACAGGTAGGTAGGTATGGTATAGTTAGAATAAGTTTAATCAACATTTTATAATTATAATTTTTGATTCGATCAAAATATTTGAAAAATAAAATTATTATTATTTGAGATAGTATTATTCATTCATTATTAATTATTACTATAACAAATCAGTTAATTTGTTTTCTATAACTTTTTTGAAATGCAATTGAAATTTATTAAAATTCATATAATTTCACTTCAAAAAAAAATGCAAAAAAAAGAAGAGGAAAGGAGCAAAATTTATTTAATATTTTATAATTTACTTGATGAATTCTCTCTCTCTCTCTTTCTCTCTCTCCCTCTCTCTTTCTATCAAAACATTTAATGCTTTACTTGTTAAAGATTTTGGTAACTCAATTGCACATTGCATCTAATATATATGCATTTTTATGAAATAAATATTTTTTTCTTAATTATAATTAATTGCTAACAGATAAGAATTAAACATTAAAAAAAACAAAATAAAAAAAAGAAATTAAAAAAAAAAAATGAAAAAGAGAAAGAAGAAGAAATGAAAGATAAAAAGAAAATTTTTCAGGATGTCTCAGCATTAAATGAAATTACCGCTGATTTTAATGTTGACATTTTATACACTCAATTATGGAATGATCAATCATTAAGTTTTGCTAATTATAATGCTTGCAAACGAAATATAACGATGGAATCAAAGTAAGTTAATTAATGAAATAAACAAATTTATAAAGTAACACAATAAATTCTAATTATGTACCTACTTTTTTAATACAATATTGTGTTACATTTTGAAGAAAAACAAAAAACATAACATTATTGTTTTATTTTTCAATTTTATCTAAATTTTATTTTTTATTTTACATTAATTCACTGAAATTTCTACTTTATTAATTATAAATTTTTAGTAACATTTTCAAAGATTTGTTTAATTTTAGAAAAAAAAAACTAATGCAAAAAAAGAAAAAAAAAACAGTCAATTAAAATATCAACATTTCTTAATTATGAATTTGTCCTAAATTTTAAAAAAAAAAAATGAAATAAAAATTTTTAATTAAAATATGTAAGTTAATTGAACAGGTTTATAACACATATATGGACACCTAATACATGTATAATTAATGCAAAACGAACAATAATACATGCTTCACCCACTGATAATATTATGGTTATCTTATATGAAGTAAGTAAATAATATTTATTAATTAGTTTGTTTATTATTATTTTTAATTTTATCTTTTTTTTTAATGATCAATTTTGCATAAAAATAAAATGAAATGTGATATGTGACATAAAATTTTTTAAAAATATTACAAATATAAGGAAAATATTTGATTGACTTTTTTACTGGTGCAAATCATTTCAATGAGTTATGTTAAAATTAAAAATAAATGATTATCTTTCTTAATGATAATGATAAAATGATGATAAGGTTGAAAATTAAAGCAAAGAAGAAAAAGAGTTATTAAAATTAAAAATGATTCATTTTTGTTGAAAAGCATTTGAAGTAGTGATTTTATTTAATGATTTAAGCTTAATCTATATGATTTGAGCCAAGTCTATTAGTTTGAACCAATTTCATTGATTGTAGTATTTCCTTCAAATACTTTAACCATTTAGAAATACTTTTAAAATATGTTATTAACTTAGCTTTATTATTAAATACTTTAATTTAATAAAAATTTTCAAGAAGCGGTAAAGTCTGCAAAAAAAAAGAATGGAATATTTTTTTTTTAATTTATACCTTACCCATTTCTAGTCCACTTTTGATTATCAAAAAATAATTTTTTTGAAATTTTGATGGTATGAAGAAATTTTCAATTCTAAACATGAAAATCATGAAATATTACAAATGTTTTGTAATGAATTTTATTAAAAAATGGAATTTCATGTAAATTTTTTTAAATTGCATTGCTTAGGTGAAATTTTTTATGTACAATTTATTATATATTATCAAATTTTTTGAAAATTATCATTAAATTAAAAGCATTTTTTGGATTTTTCATTTTATTTCACTCTCAAATTATTTGTTTAACATGTTAACCACATTTTGATCAGTAATTTTCTTTTAAAAGTTTTCTTCCAAAATGTTTTTTTCAGAAAAATTAATGATGCAAAAAATACAAAATAATTGATCTCTCAATTTAAATTCATTATGTGTTTTCATTGTTTTCACGAAATTTAGAGCATTTATTTATGTCAAAAAATAGAGTAATAAAAAGTTTGGCTGAAAATGAAAAACAAAATATCTTAAAATTTAATTATTGGAATTTAGAAAAATATGATAGAAAAAACATTCACTAAATAAACTTTGCATTTAAAAAAATGTTAGCAAATCTAAATGCTAATTAGAACTAAATAGCGAAATATTTTTAGGTTACTTCAAAAAGAAATTAAAATTTAATTTCAAATTATGAAATTTTTAGAATGGTACTATATGGGTTAATTATCGAATGTCTGTCAAAGCACCTTGTGATCTTGACCTGAGGATATTTCCTTTTGATACTCAATCTTGGTAATAAAAAAGTTCTAAACAAATTGTCTATTTTCACTAATCATCTGAAAATATTTGAAATTCCTTATGAAAAAAAGAAAACTTTTTAAAAAAATTTTTTAATTTCAACTTTTTTTTATTAAGAAGTAAGACTAAAAACAAAAGTGAATTTAAAAAAAAACAAAGCAAAAAATAAAGCAAATTTAATATTGAAATGTATTTTCTTTTCTTTTTTTTTACGTATAACAAATATTTTATATAAATTTAAAACAATAAAATATGTTTAATCTCTTTTTTCTTTTTTTGCAGTACTTTAAGATTTGAATCATATTCACATAATAAAGATGAAGTAACATTACGATGGATGAAAAATGCGATTACATTAATGAAACCGGTTCAGTTACCGGATTTCGATTTAGTATGTTATAGGACAAATAATGAAACAGTACTTTATCCAAATGGTTATTGGGATCAACTTCAGGTAAATATTACTGATAAAGAATAAATGAAAATGATAAAGATAAAATGTGATTATATTGTATTATCATATAGTTCTTCTATTTTTTTTGTTCCGATCATTTATTAAATATAATTTCAATTCAACTAATAAATGAATGAATAAATAAGCAAATAAATAAATATATGTATTGTATGTATAACTTCTATATATCATATCATTTCTTTACTACTTAACTCATTTTTTTTTTTGTAGTTCTAACTTTTCATTTCTGATTATTTTTCTCAATTTCCAACCTTTTAATTTAAACATCTATATAAATAAATAAATAAATAAATAAATAACTGAACAAATAAATAATATGTAAATAAATAAGTTAATTTTCAATTACTTTTTTAACAAATACTATCTGTAATACACATGCCTAATAAATTAGTTATTATAACATATAATTAATGTTAATTAAGTAANAATAAATAAATAAATAAATAAATAAATAAATAAATAAATAAATAAATAAATAAATAAATAAATAAATAAATAAATAAATAAATAAATAAATAAATAAATAAATAAATAACTGAACAAATAAATAATATGTAAATAAATAAGTTAATTTTCAATTACTTTTTTAACAAATACTATCTGTAATACACATGCCTAATAAATTAGTTATTATAACATATAATTAATGTTAATTAAGTAAATTAGAATAAAATTAAATTATAATTTGTAAAATTAGCAAATCAAAATTTAATTATTTAGCTTATTTAACATTTTATTAAGTTTCACAATAATTTGTGTGTTTTTTTTTCTTTCCCTCTTTTATAGGTTATTTTTACATTTAAACGACGTTATGGATTTTATATTTTACAAGCATATGTACCAACTTATTTAACAATTATTGTTAGTTGGGTTGGTTTTTGTATGGAACCTAAAGCATTGCCAGCACGGACAACGGTTGGTGTGTCATCGTTACTTGCTTTGACATTTCAATTTGGTAATATTCTCAAAAATCTTCCACGAGTTTCATATATTAAAGCTATGGATGTTTGGATGCTTGGTAAGTTAAACTTTTCTTTTTTACTTTTTTGTTTATTTATTATATTAATGCAATTTATTCATGTAATTAAAAAATTTGTACTTCCTACATCAAAAATTATTAATACATTATTTAATTATGACAAATTTCAAATTTGAATAAATTTCCTGAAATAAATTTTAAGAAATTTGAATGAATTTGAAAATGAATTTTAAATTAATTTAAGTAATTGAAATAAATCTTAATAAATTAGAATAAATTTTGAAAAGAGAGAGAGAGAGAGAAAAAGGAATCATTTTATCATTAATTGTTATTAGTAATATTTTCAGGTTGTATTACATTTGTTTTTTGTACAATAGTTGAATTAGCATTTGTATGCTTCATAACACGTTGTTTTGATGGAAATTTGAAGAAAAAAATAACAAGAAAACAACGACAACGTAAAAAACAACAAATTGGTCATTCACAACAATTATGCTTTTCATCAATGTCACCAAATCCTAATGGTATTTGTCATCGTACTGATTGCTTATCGAGAAGTAAGTTATCATAAGAAATAATTTAACAGTTATTTTAATTTTTTCTTTCTGATAAAAATTATTTAATTAATTTTTTTAGAGAAAAGAAAAGCAGGTTTTTTTTTTCTTCTTTCTTTTTTCTTTCATTTATTTGTTTGTTTGTTTTTTTTCACTTCCTTTTTTTTCTGGTATTATCGTTTATTTATTAAAATATTAAGAAGGTTTATTAAAATTTTATTTACATTCATGCAATTACATAATTACATGAAGAAAGAAAAAGAAAAAGAGAGAAAATAAATAAAACATAATTAAAAGAGGAAAAATGAACTTTGTTAAATTCATTTTCCTTTTTTTTTTTTACTTAAAATTCTTTCACTTTTTTTCTAAATTGTTCAAAAATTTTTTTTTTTCAAATTGCTATAAAATTAATTTGTTTTTCTTCTCTTTCCTTCTTTCCTCTCTCGTTTTTTTTTTCAGCTTATTCATTATTTCCATCAGCAAATTTAATGCATGGAAGAAAACAAAAGGGAAAATTGCAAAATAATACGATGGAAGAAGCATCAATCTTTCGAAAATTACCATCGCCATCAGTAAGTATGCAGAATTTATCCAACGCCACTCATATTTCAGAGATTAGAAATTTCGATGTTGACGGATTATTTACATTTAAAAAGGTTAGTTAATTAATTAGCTGACTGATTAATTAGTAACAATGATTGTTGACGAGAAATTTTTGACAATTTTTTATATTTAGGATAATTTTTTTTTATTTTTCTATGTTTTTTTTCTATTTTGGTAATAAAAAAATATTAGAATTGCATATTGTGGTTAAATAAATATATGAATTATCGATTAATTTTATAAAGCAATAGAAATTGCTAAAGGTTTTTATTATGATAAAAAATTAATTTATCATTTTTTTTTCTTCTCTAAACAGGCCACTTATCCTAATCGATATTCCGGCAAACGAAGTTTATTAACAATTGATATTAGACCGGAAACGGTTGACAAATTATCACTTGTATGCTTTCCACTTGCATTTACTCTTTTCAATGTGAGTTTCAAATTTTTTTCCATTTTAATTTACTCGTATGATAGAATATTTGTTTTATTGATAAGTAACTTCATATAAGTTTTCCCAAGGAAAAGTTAATTTAAATGTAATGATCAATTGTTCATTTCTCATTCAGCAGCTAAATTTTAAAAATTAATTATAGAAGATAACATCAACTCTATTAAATATTTTGTTCATTTTAGCTTGTATATTGGTGGTACTATTTATTCAATACACTCGAACATATCGGAGGAATGACAGAATAGTAAATTATTTTGAAAAATTTACGAATTTATTAGAATTTATGTTCATGTATTTTGTAAATATTTTTTGTTTCACAAATATCACTGACAGTTTTATCCAATGATTTTGTTTTTGAATGTATGAGTAATAAATTAAACAATAAAAAAATATAATCCACATCAAGATGAAATCAAAATGAAAGTATATTATTTCTAGCAGTATAGGTAACGAACTCGGAGTATATAATTGCATGACTATTTTTTCGTCTCCACACGTGGAACTATTTCTATTGTTAGCTAATGACAGAAATTTTAATCTTATAGCAAAATACATCGACCTTTGAAGTAAAAGTAACCAGCAGCTATACCATACGACTAAACTTTTGTCAACTTTCAAAGATATAGCTGGAATTCCTACTAAAAATCCTGTCAGTCAGTTTTTTTCACCATTTTACAACCAATTTCAAAATAGCATTAGCTTTCAAATAGAGGAATATAAATTTATTATTCGGCATCATCAACAAACAAAACTAGTGATCAGTGGAATATAAATAATAGTTAATGACAGCGTCATTGAAAACATAACGAATTTTAAATAAGAAAAGTAGTTATAAAGGTTTATGTTGACATCAACTGCATTAAAAACATCAAAAGAAAAAACCAAAAACAAAATATAATTCAAATTTAGCTATCTCTTTTCCATTACATCAAGATGCATAAAGCATAATTTTTTCCAAACTACTGACTTTTGGAAGAGTAAACTTCCGAGAAAAAACACAATAGCAACAAATTACGATACATATTTAAAAATTTCGTCCATTTTCTTCTCAGTATTGTTTTGAAAATCCAACACATCAGATGAGATCAGCCACTGAAATCAATGGAAAATAGTAATCGATTTTTCTGAGACAATATTTTCAGCTCATGATGGAAGAAAATAGCAGAGAAAAATTATTCGCAAGACCAACGACAACAGCAGTATAAGATCAGAACTGCACTCAGACAAATAAGGTCAAGTTCTACAGAATTCAGTGGAAGTTGTTTTACTGCTGTTTACTATATCAAAATAAATATATAAGGATGATTCTAATATCTAAAAGCTTTAGCAAACTGAAAATTCCTGGAGTAATACTGTCGAAGAGTGAGAATGAAACATACAAATTGAATGTGAAAGCAACTGCTGAAACTCTTAAACAGTATAATAAACAAAACCACCAACCATTCATTGGCATTTCATCAATCTGTGTGGCATAATATTGTTCGATATCACGCAAAATACGAATGTCATCTGATTTCACGAAATTAATGGCAACACCCTTACGACCGAAACGACCAGATCGTCCAATTCTATAAATGGTGCAAACTTATTGCCGCTTTTTTTTAAATGAATTAAAAACAGTATGAAAGATTGCAATTTAAAGACTTTATTGTTCAACAAACTTACCGATGGATATACAATTCACGATTATTTGGCAAGTCATAATTGACAACAAGTGACACTTGTGGTATATCCAACCCACGCGCAAATACGTCCGTTGAAATCAATAAACGACTAAAAAATTTTATGTTTGAAATTTAAACCAATTCAAAAGTACCAAACTTGAAAGTTGGAACACTGCTAATAGCTGTTTAAAATATAAAAACTAGAAATTAAGTCATATTAGTCTCCATGTTAAAAGCAACCTGGCGCCTCCACGGAATTCCTTCATAATTGCATCACGCTCCTTTTGTTCCATTTCTCCATGCATAGATGACACTGTGAAATTTGCCTCTTTTAATTTCTCAGCCAACCAATCAACCTGCAAATCACTCTTCTTTTGCCGAAAAAGATTCAAATTAATTAATTCTTTCTTAGAAACATCGAATTTTTTTTCTCTCTCTCTTCCTTTCTTCTTTATATTAAATAATGAAACTGAACCGTGATAATGACAAATATTTTTCTTTTAATGTATCGTTGTACAGGAAAAGTACTGCTTTTTTTTCAGTGAATATATTTAATTGAATCCTTTGATAAGTTTTACATTAACACCTATTCGAGATACCGATATCAGAATATGCTGTCGCTACTAAACAAGCACGTACAATCAGTTTGCACGTGACAATTCTCGCCAAAATAACAAAACGTGTCATGCCAGCAAAATTCGCCAGAAATCCCCCCTTATCGCATTTAAAAAATAACCTTTCTTCGAGTGTTGCAAAAAATTACTGCCTGTGTGATTGTAAGAGTATCGTATAAATCACACAATGTATCGAATTTCCATTCTTCTCGATCAACTGCCACAAAGAACTGCTTGATACCTTCCAGTGTCAGTTCATCACTGAAAAATACTTTTGTTAACAATCATAAAGTCCTGTACATGTATTATCAGTTTACCCTCATTAAACTCATGTCGTTTTGCACTTATTAAATTACTTTTTTATTTTCGTCAGATATTAAAGCATGAAACCACAATAATACTGGTGCAGTTTTTACAAATCACACAATATAACTTTGATGAATCGACATCGTTGACGAACTTAAAAACTAAAATCGATTAAAAAGATTGCTAAAACTAACCGTTTTACGAGGATACGAATAGGATCAGTCATAAATTTGCTTGTCATCTCAAGAATTTCATGAGGAAGGGTTGCTGAAAGAAGTACAACTTGTGCACCAGGTGGAAGGTAACGATAGATATCATAAAGTTGCTCCTTGAATCCTTTGTTAAGCATTTCATCGGCTTCATCGAGTACCAACATTTTTATGCTGCGAGTACGCAAATTGCGGCGTCTGATCATATCTGGAACTTTCGTTTTGTTTTTAAAGATTCACTCAGTGCTTATATTACAGCAGTTTTTTTGCTTATATCAGTTTCTCCAGCCATCCTAGGTCCACCGATAACTGAAATAACCAATACAAACTCTTGATTTCAACAGTACCATTAAATGATTGCAAAAACACTGCCCAAGATTTTACTCAAACTTTTTAAAATTACTCACCAAAAACTCGTCCAGGAGTTCCCGAAACGACATGTTGACCATAGTCAAGTTTACGAATATCTTCACCAACATTTGTACCTCCTATGCATGCATGGCACTGCACATTTAAGTAATCACCCAAAGCAAGTACAACCTGCAAGATTCAAAACTACTTTTGCAAAGTCTCAATTTCATCGCAAACGCGAACTAAATGAAAAATATGCATACCTTCTGT
This sequence comes from Wuchereria bancrofti, assembly GCA_005281725.1. Classification (NCBI taxonomy): domain Eukaryota; kingdom Metazoa; phylum Nematoda; class Chromadorea; order Rhabditida; family Onchocercidae; genus Wuchereria; species Wuchereria bancrofti. The sequence continues at coordinate 2,466,646 of SSBO01000009.1, read as the reverse complement.
ATTTGTACTGCCAGTTCCCGAGTTGGTGATAAGATAAGCGCTTGCGTTTCACGTAGTGATATATCCAACGACTGCAATACAGCAATACTAAATGTAGCCGTCTTTCCGGTACCAGATTGGGCTCTGAAATATTGTAATTGATGAAATCTTATTCAATCACCATGATTGAAAACGGGACGTCAAACCCATCTTGCATATCGCCCAAATTTACAATCAACATAATCACATTTCCTCATCAAATTAATTTAGAATACAACTTACTGTGCGATAACATCCCGACCCTTGACAATTTGTTTGATAGCACGCTGCTGAATTGCCGACGGCTTTTCAAATCCTGCAGTATTACCAAGAGTCAACATGATAAGTGACGAAACAACTAAAGTGTATTCAGACAATTTCATAGAGCACAAGATCCAATTTGAAAAATTGTTATAGCGTGGAAATGCAAACAAAATGATTAGCCAATGTGGAAAATATATTCCAGAAGGTGCGAGAGATGATATAAGCGAATTTTGATGATTCTTGCAATTATTAAACTATTAATACCAGGGAATTTCTTAAATTACACAGGCAAGCTGGAATAGAACGAGTCTTGGAACAGAGTTTTATTTACAATTATAGTTTTACTTACAGTCATCATGCTGGTAATAGCGTACAACTGTTCCTTTGGCTAACTTTTTCACCAAGAAACTTTTTTTTTGAAAGAAAGAACCAACCATATGAGTAAATTCCACGCAATAATTCTTCGCCCAGTCCCATACTATCAAAAGTATGCACAACATCAACCTCTTCCGATGTTTCAAACTCAACGTTTGACAGATCTTCCGCCGTTGGCTCGATCTGTTTTCGAGTTCGCTTTGACATATCTTACGTCGTTAATACTGTATCTGTCAGCTTTAGAATTCAAAAAACAAATCAAGCAGATGGAGGGAACAAGACTGAAATCAAGTTATTATGTTAAAAAGTTTATTAAAAAGACCTCATAAAGTGCGTCATCATTGGTTATAGAATATAATGTCAATGTGATAAAAAGAAAATATGAAAATTAGTAATACCACCCGGAAAACTTTCATTGACCAAAATACTAAAGAGTTTGATAGTTTTACAGACTATCAAATAAATAATCATTCATCTTTTAGGAAAGCTTGCAACGCAAGTGACTTTATTTCCACGAATCCAATATAAAAGTTTGGATTTGTCACAAAATACTATTAGAATTTAGAACACCCATCAGATATTCCACGGATTTAGCTAAACAATCTCCAACTATTTATCAATCCTAGAAATTAACAATTACTCGACAGTTCGTCAATTTATTTGCAAATGCAAAAATGCAATGAGAAGGAAAATTTAACCAAAAAATCGAATAAACTTCAATTTCCCTACGTGACACTACCGCGGTAGCAGAACAAAACGCAACCACACAAAGGTCACCACACGAACAACAATAAATAGAACTAAGCAAATGTCTTGGTAGACCATTAAATTGTGACTCGGCCATGTTTAACTCCTATCGAAAATGCGGCTCGGACCAAAGATTATGAAATCAGAAAAAATTATGAGATTTTATCAGTTGGATGCGAGGGGATATTCCATGCCTATTTCATTTCGAATTAGAAAGAAAGAGAAAGAGAAGAAAGATCAAACAATGATTAGCAATATTTTCTTTTTTAATTTTTATAAAATTTCAACAAAATAGAAGTCGCTTTTTCCTTTAACTTATCAAAATTTTCCATTTGTCATTCTTCTTTCTTTTTTCTCCTAAATTTTAATAAAAATTTTCAACATTACAAGCATAGTATTCTATGTTACACACAAAAGTTATAACTTTAACATCATTACTCGAATTATAAAATTTAACGTGAGAATGACAGAAATGTCGCATGCAAGGAAAGAGTCATATCATTTAATGATTAGATAATCGCGCATAGGTGACTAAATGTCCCTTCCATCTATTTTCTATCCAAATATATTAAAAGACACAAAGATGAATTTAAAAAAAGTTCAGAAGAAAAAGAGGAAAATAATAAAAAAGTTGACTCATTAAACAAAAAACACGTGAAACTCCACTAACTTTAAAAATTACATCTTTTATCTATAAAAAAAGTAAAAAAATAAGTGTAAAAAAGATAAAAGAAAAAAAAACATGAATAAAAGTAGAATAAAACACGTCTATATTTATCAATAAAATATTTTTCAACATAAAAAAAAAGTTAGGAAGGGGAGTAAATTACAAAAGTTGGTACAAATTTTTACAAAAACAACAAATATCTCAAAATAACACATCTCAAATTATCCATGAATGCCAAAGAGAATTGCATCAAATTAGGAAATTATTTTGATAAATGATAAACAAATAAGTAGCAATTTAAGCTCAAACCTATCGCAAAATAATTCTAATGTATGTTGTAAATTTCCATCTCTTTGTATCATTTGTTATTTCATTTTGTATTAATTAAGAAATTAATGAATCAGTGAAATTAATAAAAATTTCATACTGAATTATAAGTAATATATGTTATTGCTGCATGAATTCTTTCTTTGTTTTCAATTTCTTTTAGCAACATTTATCTTTTTGATATTTCCTTATTTTCTAACAATATTGCATAATTATTGTTATTCCTACTCTTTTTTTTTTCTACTTTCTTTTCATCATTCTTAATTATTTATTGAAGTTACATGGCATTCAAGAAAATATTCTAATTGTGAAATTATTTTCGTTCGAAATGTGCGGAACAAGTACTAAATAGGTTATTATTTAGTTTTAGAATTTAAAATAATTAAGATTAATTGATATTGTAACAGTAAATTGCTAATCATTTATTTTTATACAACGAAGTTACTTTCATTAAATTGAATTTCAATGAATTTTATCATTTTATTTTGTTGCACCTAAAATTAATCAAATTTTAGTGTTTCTTCGTTTCGATCAAATTATACGAATATATCTGATTTACTGGATTAAAAATGAAAGTTGTCGGAAATTGCTAAATGGATATATTTCCTAAATGTGAAGAAATAACAAAAACGGAAGTGGACGAGAATTATATCAAAACTTTGGGTGAATCAAATTGCTTTATGAGTTTAATGAAGATTAATTAAGTGAAGAAAATTTGACATAATTTCACTGAACTTAATAAGATAGTATTCAGTGACAGTAACTTGTGTTAGTAATGAATAGAAATAATTACGGGAATTATAAGCAAATTTTTTCTTTTAAAAAAGTAAAAATTTTCTAAGTAAACTCAAGCTGTTCTCTGGATGAATAAAATTTTAATACTGTGCTTAGTCTAGCATGAACTGTTCATTCTAGTATGATTACATAAGAAAGTAATATAGAAGTTAGTTATGAACTTAATTTGGAAAGTATTGAGAAAAAATAAATTAAAGTGACATCACTCCAGTGGTAATCTTTTTTCATGAAGTACGGTTTAAAGTAGAATTGATCAAATTGCAATAGCACAGAACAGATTGAGAATTTTTATTAAATTGTAAATTATTTGCAGAAAATAAACTGCGAAAGTTACGAAAAGACGAGGCACAGTTAAATTCCAAAGATATATTGAATGATTTGAAAAATTACCGAGAAGATAAGGTTGGTATCCATTAATTAAATCATTCTCTGAAAAGTAATTTTGCAAACTTTTAATCTCTTCATTGTGGTAAAGTATCAGAATAGCAAGAATGACAGTTGCACAACAGCTGTAATTAAAGTAAAATTCAGAGTCTGCTATGTAAATATTATTAAATAAAAATGAGGTGCGATAAATTGCACAGGCTGAAATCGGTTGAAGTAATCCATAACAAAATATCTGTTTGTAAATAGAATATTTCAAGTTAAGGCGACAACAGAATAGAATAGAATTATTCAAAGTGAAATGTATGTAAGTGATTGTTCACTTTTACTTAATTCTACCTTTTTCCTCTTTTTTATCTTTCAGCTTTTCCGTTTGTTGACAAAATCGGATCATTGCTTCGAAGACAACTTTGCTGATCATCCAGTTGTAGTTTCATATTTACGACGCAAATTGGCACCGCAAACAGTTGCTTTATATTACAGTGAGCTTACTGCTTTACTTGAGGCCGATGAGGTGGCACTGGAAAATTTAGGAACAAGTGAAGAAATAACTCCAGCAAAGACATCGAGCCCAAATACCGCCGAAGAATCCAAGCTGGTTATTTTATCTCAATAATTAAACTTGCAGAACTGTTGAAATATTTTAAGTTTTTGGGAAGTACTGCTGCAATACATTAGTCCTAAACACTACCAAAAATTTAAAGGTTGTTTTGATTTATAATAATTGAACTGCTAATGACTTTCTTTTTTCTTTTTCTTTTTGATAAATATATTTAAAAATGAATGTTATCTATTAATAATGCATAAGAATGATTTTCATCTGCAGATATTTTTGAAACCATGTTTATGACGAGAAAGAATTTCTTTGAATCTCTATAAATGTTATTGGATTTGTCTGGAAGTTTGGAAAGGAAAATTTCAGGTTGCATACCAGGAAGAGTATCACTTAAACAAATAGAGAAAAGTGAATTAAAAGCAATAAAAATGAACTGGAAGGAACGGAGCTTTATTCCTCTTTTATGTTGCAATACGTATAGTTTGCATCAATTGTCAGGTGATTTGAAGCAATAGTGGCGGACTTTTTGCCTTCTTTTTTCGCGATCTTGAAATTTTAATATCTTTTCTCGAAACTAGTCAGGAATTTTCCACTCACTAAATTCTCCATAAAGTGCTACAATTTATCTTTCTACGAAAAAATCGCGAATATAGAAGATATACGCTTCCTTGGGTCAATCTCACATTGCAAACCCTCAAATAATTATTTTTTTGAATTTCTACAATGTCAGACTAATCTTTTCTTTTGTTTAAAACTGAGAATTTTCCAGATAATAGCGTTATTTGTGTTACATTGTCCGGAAAAGTACATTGGACGAATGACACAGAACCAACAGATTTAGTCGTATTATTCAACGAAAATCTAGATAATGATGAAAATTTGGAAATTGTCGCATCTGATTGTACAAAACAAAGTGGCACTGATGATGTAGCAGTCCTTGTTACATGGTTTGCTTTTCTTTCAACTTCTTAATATTTTTAGATCATTTTAAATTAATATTATTTGTGAAAAAAAAAGTAAATAATTATTTAGCAATTTTTCTTTTTTTGCTTTTTTTAAATGTTCTTATATTAAAACCAAATTTTCTTTGTAGTTGGGTATTATTTGATCAGTTTTGGATACCAAAACGTTATTTTGCTGCAATGTTCAAAACAACAACCAATTGTAAATTCAGTTTAAGTAAGTTATCGATTACAAATCATATTGTGTGATAAGATTTTTAAAATGAAAAATTTTTTAGATTCATGTTTTATTTTTATTTGTCATTCCTTGATTTGGATCTCAAAATGGATAGTTTAGAAGACTGACATTTTGCTTTCGTTATTTCTTGATTTAGACCTTTTTTTTACCATTTGATCTTTTCTCTCTTGCTTAAAATATATTATAGTGTAGTGAATCATACTGTCAACTAACGATCATCATTATCTGCGATTACTGTAACTTTTTAGATGTTTTATTTTTTCCTTTTCAGGTTATAAATTGGAACTTGATAATGTTCCTTCGTATACTCGAATAACAGCTGAAGCAGCGGTTGCTAATAATCGCCATTGCTGGCTTATATTTACCGCTTCACGTGCTGCTCGTTTATTTGTTGTTCAGGTTTTAATGAATAAAATAACAAATAAATTAGCATTTGTTTCCGAGTTTATGAGTTTCATTTGAAGAAGTTGAAATTTCAGCCCGTATCACTTGAAGTAGAAGAGATTGAATCAGTTGGTGACATTTATCCAGGACTTGACTTGGGTGATCTACCAGGTTCTGCTATTAGGTAATTTATTTGTTATTTTCATTTCTTGGTGATAACAGCAGTAATTCAAAACCGTAATTTAAATGATATTGAAGGTGTTAATTTGCAATTTTGCTATCAGCAATGATAAGAGCAATTAAGATAAATGTGTTGAAGGTATTATGTTTTGCAATTTTATTGAAAAAAAAAACTTTTAAAACCCATTTGCAGATCAAATTGTCTTCAAACATCAACATATCGATGGTCTGTACTTGGTTTTGATACAGGTTATGTGATTGTAACAGCATTATCCATGCAAACAAATTTTATAGAGGACAGGTATTTATTATTTTGTATTGACGTAAGCATTCTTTTACTATTTGTCTTTTTCCTGTGATAATTTATTACTGCTTTATTGCAAGATTGATTTCATTTTCCATTATTTGTTGGGATGATTTGCAGAAGTAAATTGAAATTTTCTGGTGCCATATCAGTTCTGCTAATTTTGCAACACGTTGGACGAGAGGATAAAATTTCGGTGCTAGTATCTTCAACGTTAGGACCAGCAGCCGTATGGATGCTATCTCTTTCTCCAGACAAAAGCCATTTTGAGTGGAAAAAAATGACGGTATTGGAAGATACACGTGGCCATGATGCTGTCGTATGTTCTGCATCCGGTCATCAGTTGATTGCAATTGGAACATATGGTGGAGTAAGTTCTACTTTGAAATTTTGAGCTAACAAAACTTCAAGTTGGATGTTCTCTTGGAAAAATTAAATAGCCTCGTAAATTAAAATGACTTCTTGGCTTTATTTCTATAGTCTGATGAACCACACATAACTTTAATGAGCACTATAATGCTCGTTCTTTGCATATGATTATTTACTTTTTGCATATTTGAAATTGATTATATTTTTAGGTTTTCTATGATTACTGATTTCAATTTCAAATAATTCGATTGTTTATTGATTGCGTTTAGGTCATTTTGATATATAAACGAACAGATTTATTATCAGATGATAATTATGCAGCTCCCTACTCAGTTATTGAAATGCACGTGTCGGTGATATCAATGATTTTTCTCAGAGATGATATGCTAGCAGTTTTAACAACCAGTGGTTTGCATATTGTTGAATGTCACCGGTCAGAACGATAACATTGCCATCGTTTATTGATCTTTATTGCTTCATTTACTTCATTTATATTGTATTAATATAGTTATTGATTTTATTTGACAGATAATTTCTTTTTATAGCTACGATTTTTCGATGATTTTGTGATTGTCACATCGATCTCTTAATTATCCTGAAATGTTCTAAACAAAATTTAATCGTCCAAAACTTTGTTCCAAATTCTTTTTGCTGTTTATTTATTTCTCGCATATGTCAGATCTTTAATTTTAAATTCCAATACCTAACAAGATGAGGATTTCTTTAAGAACATAATCTAATAAATTTCAGTCATTTGAAACTCTTTGCTGACAGGTAAGGTAATATTATCTTAAATGATAGGAATCTATCACTTTTTTTTTAATTTTCATTGACAATACTAGTAACATTAACTTGTTTTGCATATTTCTCAGATAATAATTCAAGTTTAATTTGTTGAAAAATTTAAAGTTTAAAATTTTTTAATGTGCTAATATGTTTCCGTAGCTTATCAGTTAGATCCATTTACAGAGCTGTAAAAGAACATTGCTTTATCAAAAGGCTTATAATTTATTTTAAATGTTAAGATGAAATTTATACGCTTTATTTGCAAATTTTTTTTAATCGTTAGTCTTAATTCATTTGTTATTTCAGCCAAACAAATATTCTA
>SSBO01000009.1:2328044-2455648 GCA_005281725.1 Wuchereria bancrofti | reverse complement strand
AGAAGACCACTGCATGCTAAAACTGATTGCAATAAATACTGCACACCGTTGCTAATTGTCGTAATCGTAACAGTCACCGGAATTGTCAACTTTTATCAGCATTTCCAGTACAAATGCTTTATGCGTAATTATTGTCATCGAACTCAGATCTATTCGAGATGCATTCCGATCAATAATGATGGGTTTGTCATTGATTATTAGTAAAAGTAACAGTGACAATAATTTTAATTTTTCAGATCTAATTTTAGCATAAATTATGTTTTTAATCGATTCATTTTAATTCATTTAGTAAATTACTCAAATTCAGACGTTGGTTTTGGAATCGAACAAATCCTTATTCTGCAACATATCGTAATTTCATTGATATCAGTGTTACAGTAAATGCTGTCACAACAATCATTTTACCCATATTTCTATTATCCTTCTTCAACTTTTTATTACTTTGTATATTGCGTAATCGTCGTGACTTATTACTCGTTTCTACCAATCAACGACGGTAAATATTACTATTTCTTTTCATTTACTTTTTTTTCAATTACAATAATAATAATTACGATAATACCATTAGTTTGTCTGTAGTTAAAGGAATTTCAAAAGTTTGAACTTTTTAATTTAGAAACAATGAAACTTTCTGATGTTCAAAATCCATTCATTCAACTTGTTCACACATTTGATAAAATTTCATTACTGAAACTAAAATTGTAAAATAAAGTCAAATATTTAAATGAGTCATCAATAAAAGATGTGTATGCCATACATACAGATTAATATATAGGTTGTAACACTTTTAGATTTAACCAAATTTAAATTACCAAAAAATTTTTTCTGAAAAAGTCAATTATAAAACATAAGCAAAATCGTTTACAAATTTCTCACTTTTTAGTTTACCAAAGAAGAAGCGTAGTTTACAGTATCTAAAGATGGAACATCGTGTCACATTAATGGTTACATTGATTGTTACAACATTTATTATCTTAAATGGTCCATCAGCTGTCATACATTTAGTCAATTTAGCTCGTAAAAAGAAACTAAATTATAATTTTACACTTCTTGGAAAGTTTGTCTTTTTTTTTTTGAATTTCGTTAAAAAAAAATTTCTTTTTTCTCTAAAATCCTAATAAAAGAAAAAGTAAAAACAGAAGGGATGGCAAAAGTGAAATAAATTAAACTTCTACAAATCTGCTTTCTGTGAAAATTTATTTTGGCATAGTTTTTAAATATAATTTTACAGAAAACTAATAACATACAAATATTTTTATTATAATGCACACAGCATACATGTCAGATTACAATTAATGTGACATTATTGTCACATGCAAAGTGTTAAATTAACATTTATAATATTGCAAAAAAAAAAAGTAATAATAATTAATGCTCAAATTTGATTATTTATAAAGCTAATTAAAATTCCAAAAAAAAAAGAAAAAAAAAATTGAAAATTTAAAAACGTTCTTTCAATACTTTCAGTACATTGGTAATAATTGATAAAGCGTGCAATTTCATTTTATTCTGCTTAACAAGCAGGCATTTTCGTGCGCGTTTATTTCAATTAACTCAACGAAAAGTTAATCGATTTTCTGCAAGTTTCCTACAAATTAGTGATAGTATGCGACGAATTGGAAGTACGTAAGTTTAAAAAAAGTAAATTTTAAATTTTCAAAGCAAAAAATTTTCAAAACAATAACTATATCGAATAATGAATATGAATATTTTTTAAATATGATAATTAACTTTACAATATTATTATATTTTATTCAAAAAAACTTATTAAGTCAAGCATTAGTAATAAATTGAATTACTGTGCACATACACACACACACACTGCAGCTAATACTATTAATTAAGTAACAATATTTTAATCACAAATTTGGTAATAAACACAAGTGGAAATTGAATAAATAAGAATTGATTAGTAGGAACACAAATTATGGCAAAATGTAGGAGTAAAATTGAAAAGTTTTCCGTACAAACAGCAAATTGCTGAAATAAAATATGTACAAAAATAAAATTTTAAACGAGTAAACAATCAATAATACGAATTATGGAAAAATAATAGTGAATTGAAAAAGGATCAATAATTGTAGGCTTAAGAAAATATTTTTGATTAATTTTTTAGAATTTGCAGGTTGCAAGGAAAAAGTTACAGTTTTTCTCCTTTATTAGCTCAAATTTGACTTCAATTTCAGGCATCAATGATGATAGTTTGCAATTGAAACAATCAGTGAAATTTGTTCAAAGAAATTACAATAGCAACAATTAACAGTTAATGATGAAACATTGATTTAGCTAAGGAAATTCGACCCACAAAAATTATTTTTGTTAATTTTTCTTGCTTTGTTTACTTACAGGAAATATCTCTCTCCCAAAAATATTATTCTATGAGCAAAATTCAGAAAAAAAGAGGAAATTTATGGAAAATATTAGGATGGATGACAGGAAGGACAATGAGAAATCTAATTAAAGGACGAGGAAACTGGTTTAAAATTGATTAATTTGGTCTATCCATTTCCCACATCAAAAAATAAAAGTGTTGCAAAAACTTTTATGTAGAAATTTGTTTATGTACCAATTAATTTGCTCATTCTTTAGAATTTAATTAAATGTCGATGGTTTTTATTTTATTTGTCAAACGAAATAATAAAATCTTGAAAAAAAAAAAATCAGAACGGCATTAAAATCTTAGCGTCAACTTGATTTTGAATTTATCAATTTTCATAAATAATTCTTTATATCAATCATGAAGCCTTTCAGCAAATCCTTTGAATTTAATTTAAAAAAAAGAATTTCTATGCCAAAGCATTTATAATTCGCTTTTATTGGCTTTTTGAAACAATAATCATAAAATAATTAATTGTACATTGATTATACCTCTTCAATTTTAATTGCTTTTTCTTCTTTAATGTCATTTATTTTCAATTTCAAAAATCCAATAAGAAAAGCACTGATGAACTAATTGAGGACACAATCATTTATCTGAACGTGCTTGAAATACTTTTGACGAGTATTTAAGGTAATAAATGTAAAATATTAACACCTTGCCTACTTGTAGAGAAAAATCTTAATAAATCAGCTGGCAGTACTTCAGAACCAAAACAAATTTGATTTTCACGGAACCAAAAGAAATTTGACGTTATAAAACGTAATAACCGTTGTAAGTGCAATTCAGAACTGATCAAAAACTCGTCCACTGATTATTATCATACGATAATCAGATGTTATCTTTCCCGAGTTGATAAAACGTCTTAAATTAATCAAATTTTCTTCATAAAACGATACGTATCGGAATAGTTTGACCTATTTACGTTATTATTTGTAGAAAATAGACGTTATATCAGACTTATCAGTTCCCGACTGTTTATTTGATTCATGTTTTAGATGCAATATTACTTCAGTGAATTACTAAATATTTGCAAAATTTTATTGTAAAATTAATTTGCGTACCTAAACAATGAGATTCATTAATACTATACAGTTAAAAAAAAAAACAAACTAAAACTAATGTCACTCAAAATAATTGCTATTAACTAAGTGATACTTATCTGTTGCTATTTCACATTTCAAATTTTTGGCGCTGTATGACAAATTGTCGCGAATCTCGAAATAAATTGCAATAACAAAATAATTTCATGTAATAACTAATCGTTCAAACTGTATTTCGATGAATCATTTAAGCAATTTCTCATTCCTCACTTAGCCAATTTCTTTATTAGTCTTAAGTTTAACTAAATTCCATTTTTCCATTTTTTCCTGCTTATTATCATCATTGTTTATAATGATTAGAATATCGAATGACAATACACATACAAATATTTTTAGTCTTTTAGTCTAATTGCATCAGATATTCCTTAATACATTTGTTTTTTCTTATTTTTTGTTCACATAGCTATCTTTTTTTTTTGTATCCGATCCATAAGATTGATTCTACTTCTTCAACAACCTTTAATTCTACTACCTTTTCATCGTTTATTTCTCTTACGACAAACTATTTTTATTATACTACTATCTGTCAATAAAGCTACTGTAATATCCTTGTGCAATTTCATTATCGACAACTGCGCTCAACAACTTACTCCGAGATTAGAAGGTGATGAATTTGTCCATAATGAAAAGAAAGAAACCGCTAACTTTGACCTGTAAGGTTTAAGATTTTATATTTCACAACTCCTTCGCAATATTAATTCATAAAGATTGCAATGGCAGAAAGCAAATGTAATTTAGTTAGATATTCAATTCTTTGGAACTATTTTCCTCCTTAGATTGCTAAAGAGAAAAATCGGATGAATCCAACTTGAAGTGGGAAAAGTTTTGAAAAAGACATCTAATTCTTCATTTTATCTAAGCACGGAAAGAAACAGGAATTCATCAAAGATAAAAGTGAAAACATTTGGTGATTTTCGCAAGAAAGAAAAAAGAAAAGAGAATAATAATTGATAAATTAAGATGATTAAAGTGTTGCAGTTTAAAATGATCAAATTTTCAAATTCAAAAAAAGATTTAAAAATGTGTAAAAATACCTTCGAGATATTGAAAAAAAATCGGATAAGCAGAGCAATCCTTCATTGCAATGACGCAGCACCTATGCAAGTTCTTTCATTTCATGCGGAATTATTGCTACTAATGATAAGTTAGGATTGAAGTAGCTTTTGAAATTGTGAAGATTTTAATGATCCCCCATTTTGCTGATGTGTCATTGAAACGTTACTGTCATCATTGTCAACATCTTTTTAAATTATTTTATTATTAGAACATCACCAGCTATTACGTACTGCATGCGTTATATGAAAGAAAATTGTCACAGTACCTAATGAATTTCACGGTCACAAATATTTCACATACCCATGTCTCGTGCCGATATGCGTGTTTGAAATTTACTAAATTTGTAAGTGTAAGTCTTCGGGCAAGTATTTATGTCTAAGGATACTTACAATTATCAATTAACTAATGTCACCAAAATTATAATTGAAAATCTTTATAATAGTATGCAAATAATTCAATTCCAATATTTTGTCAAATAACAGAAAGGATTACATAATTCTATACAAATTAAATATTTCACAATCCAGTAACAATTCAATGCAACTATTTCATCAATTTCCATGAATGCAAATATTACATCATTTGTGTCATTCTAACTTTTTCAAAACAGTACTCATAATTCATCATTTTAGAGAGAGAAAAGTAAGAATTTAGAGTGAAAAATATCAGAAATAATACGAATCATACAGATTAAAAACTGTTTGGATCTTTGGTCGTTCTAACCAATTTGAAATAAAAAGGTTTATTTGAGCATTTGTGCCATTGTATGAATTTTATATTTCACTATGTTCTCTATTACACCGATGGTACATATTTACAAAAAGCTTTGTTTTACACTTAGTTCAGCTCATTTCACTTTATTTCAACATCAGTAACAATTAGTTTAGATGTTGCATTTTTCTGTTCAACAAAATATTGTTTCGATCTATTTTTGTCAAATTTATTCTTCCTTTTTCTGGCTGAAATGACAAGAAAAGTGAGTGAATAAACTGCTCAGATAGCTAGAATATCCTCAGCTACATCAATTTGAAGCCATTAATTGGCACAAATAAAAGAAATCCATATAACAAGAAGTGGCACTGTGAAGAATCACGAACACGTGATGAAGTGAATGAGCACGTGATGAAGTGAACGAACACGTATGACGACGAAACTCCTTTATTAAAGGTAACAATAGAAAGAAAATTTTTGCTTTAAATATGTGAGTAAGGTATGTGAATGTGAATAGCTTTTATGATTTATGTTATTTAAAATGGATTATTTGATATGACTAATATTTTATTGATTTCTTAAATTATTTAATTAATAAAATGCATGTGAAATATGTTGTGAAATATTCGTGATCGTGAAATTCATCAGATACTGTGATATTTTTTCTTTCATATAACGCAATCAATACGTTAATAGCTGTTCTATTGTAATAATTCAATGATTTAAAAAAAAAAAAATGTTAGAATTGGTGACAATAACATTTTAATGATGTATCAAACAAACGATGAAAATATTAATGGAGAAACAAATACTGCATCGTGCTTTTTATTTTTCTTTATTATTTTTTTTTTATTTATTTATTATTGCTATTGCTTATTATTATTTGTTTAATTCACAAAATACATGCAGAAAAGCATATATCATTTCATCCGCAGAGCCAAACTGCAACAAATGTTCAATTTTTTTTAGCGCTTTAAAAAAGAAAATCTAAAAAATTTTCATTTCAGATCTGACAGAAGCGATAAACAGTTTGAGCATTTTTTTGACAAACATGTGAAAAGGTGCATAAGGATCAGATATTTTCGCAGTATCGTCAGAATGCAGCAACTATTTTATAATCTTATTTTAGCACTGGAATTTTTAATGTTTTGAAAAATTCCAATGTTAAAATGAGATTGTAAATTTTTGTTACTCCACATTATATGGAAATGGTATACTACCTGATAGTGAAACGTAAAATTTGAAGGTAAACATTTGCGTTAAATAGTAAAATGAACTCAAACAAATGATTTGTAGTTTTCGTGAGAAAACATAATAAGTAAGGGAAAAAAACTATTTACCCAAAATTTGTTGTTTACACGGTATCAGATTTCCATTCAGTTGACCTCATTGTTGTTTCGTCACTAATTGTAAATTATATTTGAATCTATGAGGTTAACAACTTTTGCTTAACTGATTGACCTTCTTTACGGCTTGTTAACGAGCAATTAGATTTGATTGTAAACGAGGTCAAAACAGTTAGATTAGACTGATTTCTCTTTCGGCAGGTCAACTTCTTAACAGAAATTAGCATTACAAATAGGTTAAGCAATTTCAAATTATGAAGAAAAGCGTCAAGTATGCATCCTTAGCCTACTTGTCATAATTCTTACTTATTTACTGATTTAGGTTGTTTTCCTTCTATAATAAAGCATCAAAAGTAAAAAAGTGTTCACCTAATACTTGTCAATTAGCTTAAGCCCAAACATTAAGAACAAATTTTTTTTCTCAAATTATTTATTTATCCAATTGAACGACCAATAATCTGTTTGAATGGAAAAATTCTTTTCAAGGTATTATCCGACACTGAAACGCTCTGTAAATCGCCCGTTGAAAAGTGAATATAGGAAAATATTTACTCGCTTTGGCGAAATTTAGGCACTGAGGAAATCATTTTAAAGTTATTTACGAAATATGTAAAACGATCAACTCTGACACTTAATTTTTTTTGATAAGTTTTTAAAAAATATTTAATCGCTCCAGTGCTCTGTAGTTAACTGTATAGCACTGAATACGTGAACTTACGCAAGTTACGCCTTCAAAGAGGCATTTCTATTTCATTTTATTTTTGGATGAAAATGAAAATTTCTATCAAATTCGTTAAGAAACTAGAAAACAACATGAAAATTGCAACTGAGCTGTGGATGTATTAGCAGAAATTTTGTCTCTTTTATAATTGATTTTCGATTTAATGCATTTTTCTTAATTAAAGGTATTTTACCTTTCTCAGAAAATGTTTATCACTCGTATCCTTTGCATGCTTCTCATCTAATCCTTCCATAATTTCGCATATTCTCTCTTCACTTTATTTAAGCAATTTTTATTTCATATTTCTCAGTTGCATACTTTTCGATCTCCCTTATTAATATTGCATTCTTGCTAACTGCATGCCTTACTGCATGCGTTTCTACTGACTTCATCCGTTTAGATTTCATTACCGCATATTTGTTGTTTTTTTTTAGTTTTCAGTTCTTCCTGATATTGCAATTTATTTCAAGGTTCGCGACAATTTGTCATACAGCGCCAAAAATTTGAAATGTGAAATAGCAACAGATAAGTATCACTTAGTTAATAGCAATTATTTTGAGTGACATTAGTTTTAGTTTGTTTTTTTTTTTAACTGTATAGTATTAATGAATCTCATTGTTTAGGTACGCAAATTAATTTTACAATAAAATTTTGCAAATATTTAGTAATTCACTGAAGTAATATTGCATCTAAAACATGAATCAAATAAACAGTCGGGAACTGATAAGTCTGATATAACGTCTATTTTCTACAAATAATAACGTAAATAGGTCAAACTATTCCGATACGTATCGTTTTATGAAGAAAATTTGATTAATTTAAGACGTTTTATCAACTCGGGAAAGATAACATCTGATTATCGTATGATAATAATCAGTGGACGAGTTTTTGATCAGTTCTGAATTGCACTTACAACGGTTATTACGTTTTATAACGTCAAATTTCTTTTGGTTCCGTGAAAATCAAATTTGTTTTGGTTCTGAAGTACTGCCAGCTGATTTATTAAGATTTTTCTCTACAAGTAGGCAAGGTGTTAATATTTTACATTTATTACCTTAAATACTCGTCAAAAGTATTTCAAGCACGTTCAGATAAATGATTGTGTCCTCAATTAGTTCATCAGTGCTTTTCTTATTGGATTTTTGAAATTGAAAATAAATGACATTAAAGAAGAAAAAGCAATTAAAATTGAAGAGGTATAATCAATGTACAATTAATTATTTTATGATTATTGTTTCAAAAAGCCAATAAAAGCGAATTATAAATGCTTTGGCATAGAAATTCTTTTTTTTAAATTAAATTCAAAGGATTTGCTGAAAGGCTTCATGATTGATATAAAGAATTATTTATGAAAATTGATAAATTCAAAATCAAGTTGACGCTAAGATTTTAATGCCGTTCTGATTTTTTTTTTTTCAAGATTTTATTATTTCGTTTGACAAATAAAATAAAAACCATCGACATTTAATTAAATTCTAAAGAATGAGCAAATTAATTGGTACATAAACAAATTTCTACATAAAAGTTTTTGCAACACTTTTATTTTTTGATGTGGGAAATGGATAGACCAAATTAATCAATTTTAAACCAGTTTCCTCGTCCTTTAATTAGATTTCTCATTGTCCTTCCTGTCATCCATCCTAATATTTTCCATAAATTTCCTCTTTTTTTCTGAATTTTGCTCATAGAATAATATTTTTGGGAGAGAGATATTTCCTGTAAGTAAACAAAGCAAGAAAAATTAACAAAAATAATTTTTGTGGGTCGAATTTCCTTAGCTAAATCAATGTTTCATCATTAACTGTTAATTGTTGCTATTGTAATTTCTTTGAACAAATTTCACTGATTGTTTCAATTGCAAACTATCATCATTGATGCCTGAAATTGAAGTCAAATTTGAGCTAATAAAGGAGAAAAACTGTAACTTTTTCCTTGCAACCTGCAAATTCTAAAAAATTAATCAAAAATATTTTCTTAAGCCTACAATTATTGATCCTTTTTCAATTCACTATTATTTTTCCATAATTCGTATTATTGATTGTTTACTCGTTTAAAATTTTATTTTTGTACATATTTTATTTCAGCAATTTGCTGTTTGTACGGAAAACTTTTCAATTTTACTCCTACATTTTGCCATAATTTGTGTTCCTACTAATCAATTCTTATTTATTCAATTTCCACTTGTGTTTATTACCAAATTTGTGATTAAAATATTGTTACTTAATTAATAGTATTAGCTGCAGTGTGTGTGTGTGTATGTGCACAGTAATTCAATTTATTACTAATGCTTGACTTAATAAGTTTTTTTGAATAAAATATAATAATATTGTAAAGTTAATTATCATATTTAAAAAATATTCATATTCATTATTCGATATAGTTATTGTTTTGAAAATTTTTTGCTTTGAAAATTTAAAATTTACTTTTTTTAAACTTACGTACTTCCAATTCGTCGCATACTATCACTAATTTGTAGGAAACTTGCAGAAAATCGATTAACTTTTCGTTGAGTTAATTGAAATAAACGCGCACGAAAATGCCTGCTTGTTAAGCAGAATAAAATGAAATTGCACGCTTTATCAATTATTACCAATGTACTGAAAGTATTGAAAGAACGTTTTTAAATTTTCAATTTTTTTTTTCTTTTTTTTTTGGAATTTTAATTAGCTTTATAAATAATCAAATTTGAGCATTAATTATTATTACTTTTTTTTTTTGCAATATTATAAATGTTAATTTAACACTTTGCATGTGACAATAATGTCACATTAATTGTAATCTGACATGTATGCTGTGTGCATTATAATAAAAATATTTGTATGTTATTAGTTTTCTGTAAAATTATATTTAAAAACTATGCCAAAATAAATTTTCACAGAAAGCAGATTTGTAGAAGTTTAATTTATTTCACTTTTGCCATCCCTTCTGTTTTTACTTTTTCTTTTATTAGGATTTTAGAGAAAAAAGAAATTTTTTTTTAACGAAATTCAAAAAAAAAAAGACAAACTTTCCAAGAAGTGTAAAATTATAATTTAGTTTCTTTTTACGAGCTAAATTGACTAAATGTATGACAGCTGATGGACCATTTAAGATAATAAATGTTGTAACAATCAATGTAACCATTAATGTGACACGATGTTCCATCTTTAGATACTGTAAACTACGCTTCTTCTTTGGTAAACTAAAAAGTGAGAAATTTGTAAACGATTTTGCTTATGTTTTATAATTGACTTTTTCAGAAAAAATTTTTTGGTAATTTAAATTTGGTTAAATCTAAAAGTGTTACAACCTATATATTAATCTGTATGTATGGCATACACATCTTTTATTGATGACTCATTTAAATATTTGACTTTATTTTACAATTTTAGTTTCAGTAATGAAATTTTATCAAATGTGTGAACAAGTTGAATGAATGGATTTTGAACATCAGAAAGTTTCATTGTTTCTAAATTAAAAAGTTCAAACTTTTGAAATTCCTTTAACTACAGACAAACTAATGGTATTATCGTAATTATTATTATTGTAATTGAAAAAAAAGTAAATGAAAAGAAATAGTAATATTTACCGTCGTTGATTGGTAGAAACGAGTAATAAGTCACGACGATTACGCAATATACAAAGTAATAAAAAGTTGAAGAAGGATAATAGAAATATGGGTAAAATGATTGTTGTGACAGCATTTACTGTAACACTGATATCAATGAAATTACGATATGTTGCAGAATAAGGATTTGTTCGATTCCAAAACCAACGTCTGAATTTGAGTAATTTACTAAATGAATTAAAATGAATCGATTAAAAACATAATTTATGCTAAAATTAGATCTGAAAAATTAAAATTATTGTCACTGTTACTTTTACTAATAATCAATGACAAACCCATCATTATTGATCGGAATGCATCTCGAATAGATCTGAGTTCGATGACAATAATTACGCATAAAGCATTTGTACTGGAAATGCTGATAAAAGTTGACAATTCCGGTGACTGTTACGATTACGACAATTAGCAACGGTGTGCAGTATTTATTGCAATCAGTTTTAGCATGCAGTGGTCTTCTGATACCAATTAAGCGATCAGCACATACAGCTACTACTAACCTGAAAATTTAGTTTACAGTTTAAGTTTACAATTTCAGCAAAAGTTTCTAATTTCAAAAAGAAGAAATGAAAAGAGGCAAAGATCATCCACGAACTTTCAGTGCATTATTTACTATTATTGGTAAACTATTTGGAATATTAGAAAAATGAAATAACAAACCAAATGGCAGCACTGGAAATCCAATTAGTAAAAGATAATAAGTGAATTTTAATATGAAAATAGATGTAACGATAAATATAATTATACGTAAATATTGGATAAGTGGCCAAAATATTGGGTAAAAGAAGTAACAGAAATATAATATCAGCTAGTGCTAAGGCTGACAAAAAGATATTTGATCTAAAATAATATCAGAGAATATTTAGCATAATTTCAAATTAGATTTTCAACTTTCACATTTGAGCAAGAAAAAAAAAAAGATTCTATTTGCTATCACAAATACTCAATTAATCAAAAATTGGTATCGTATAGAAATAATATTTTGCAAATTATTGAGCAACTTTTTTCCATAAAATTTCTTAAAAATTTTAAAAATACAAAATAATAAAAGAATGTAAGACCTGCTTCGCATAGAACGATTAAGCAAAACAGTAAGATTTAGTACATTTCCGGTAATGCCAAGTATTACGATACACGGATACAGGAATCGTTGCAGATATTTTTCCACTTCATTCCCGTGTAATCGCATTTGTTGATTTGTTAAACAAATATTTGTCGCATTGTTTGACATATCTAAAAGTCAAAAAAAAAAAGAATTAATTATCAAAAAACAAAGAAACGAATGAGAAAAGTTCATTTCTTTCTACTACAAACTACAAAATATTTCTCTTTACAATATTAAATGAATTGCAATCAGTAGCTAGCTAGCTTCATGGATAATTAAACCATCAATTTTGGAATACACTTATGCTTTTCCAAAAAGAAAACGAAAAATGAATGACATTCAAGCAGAAATCGGAAGAAGGAACAAATTATCGAGAAAAAAAAATTAAATTCAAATTAATTTTATATTAATTAATTTTCACATAGAAATTGAGTAAACGAAAAATATAATACAAAATTTATTTCACTGAGAATACAATCTGATTTTTGCAGAGAAACCTTCCGAAATTTTCTTTTGTCTTTCAAATTGTCATAAAACTAAACGTTGCTTAAGGAAAAATTCACTACCAATTAAACCAAATTGTTATGGAGCCAAGTTCTCATTATCACATTATGTTTCAATTAATTTAATTGTTTTTTAGTATTTCATCTGCTTTTGTTGACAAAAACGTTAGTTCAACATTCATCTAAATGAAAAAGTTTTGGGTCGTTTACAGAAAATGAATCATACATATCTTAAACTCAAAAGCTCAATCAAATTAATCGTTTCTCTTTTATTAAATTGGAATATTATATTATATTAATAGTGTAAACTTTTTTGCAATATACTTTTTTTAAATTTAATTTAAGGCTTTTTTAAGTAAATTTCATTATGTCATAAAAAGCGAAGAAATACATATGTGTTATTTATTGCTTATGGAATTTAATAAATATTTAA
Source organism: Wuchereria bancrofti (assembly GCA_005281725.1). NCBI lineage: Eukaryota > Metazoa > Nematoda > Chromadorea > Rhabditida > Onchocercidae > Wuchereria > Wuchereria bancrofti. The sequence continues at coordinate 2,442,689 of SSBO01000009.1, read as the reverse complement.
TTTTTCCTTGAAATAATTTTTTAAAATTAATTTGCTAAATTTCAATTTTTAATAATTTTGTTACAATTGCTAAACAACTGAAAAACAAAATGGTATAGTGAAAATTCTATTAGAAAACATCTTATTTTGAAATAAACTTGAGTAAGTTGAAAATACGATTTAAAAAAAAAAAAAATAAAATTTATACGAGCAGACAATTTAAAGAATTTTAATAATACGTTGTCTTCTAATATTATAAGCTATTTTAAGTTTCATACCATCTAATTAAGCCAATGATAAATGAATTTATAGGAAAGATGAAAATCAGAAATGGATAACAATTGTTTATCGCACTGATAATGAAATGATTACTGATTATGTTATCAAAAATGGAAAATAAACAAAGAATGTAACAAAATTCATATTAATGAGAAAATGTATTTGCATTGATTTAATATATATGTAATTCCATCTATGATTTCATAAAATTCAAAAAGAAAAAAAAAAGGAGAGAAGAAATAAACAAAAATGAAAGTGAAGCAAAATTTGGAATGAAGGACAAAATAATTTTTACAAGAAATCATTTCTTATTGTGCGTTAAAAAGTTTTTTTAGATAAACATTTCATTTTTTTCCACTTTTTAAATTCTTACTTATTATATTTCACATTTTGCATTTTAAAGTTAAATGGAAGTAAAATTTGCAAAAATAGTAAAACTTTCAGTGAAAAAATGCTAAATTTTTCTTAAAATAACTGAAAAAATTTATTGTGATAGAATGTTTTCTTTGAAAAATCGCTATTTCCAATTTTTCATTGTTGCAATTGAATCATTAAAATTATCTTATCTTTTGCTTAATTCTACAATTGAATGTTAAATAGTTTTTTTGCAATAACAATCGAAACATTTCAATTAATTTACCTTATTCGTTTCATTAATGAGTGATAACAGTTGTTAGTATCAGATAAGGTAGCAGACAAATGCAAATATCTCTCGGAATTATCATAAACATATCTCAAAGATTAATCGTACCTTAGCTTTAAACCTTTGTGAAATCATTTCATTGATTTAGAATAATCCAAAATTTCAAATTTGGCGTCAAAACAAAAACCAATTTAAATTAATCAAATCAAGAAGAAAAAAAAAACTAATTTAAACTCAAAGTCATCCAATTTTCTCTTCCATAGTATCTTTCCTAAATTACATCTGAAATAATCAAATAATGCGTTAATAGTTCATTAAACTTAATGATATTTTCGGAACATAAACAAGCAAAGAAAAAGAAATGATTGAAAAAAAAAAAAACTTTTTTTGTTAGTTGTTCACTTGCTGACAAATATTTTTGTCATTTTAAGCTAACTTAAAAAGTAACTTGGAGAAATATTTGCACATTATTAGATTTCTTTTAATATATTTCATTTTTTTTTTTCATATCAAAATTGTCGCATAAATGTTCAAAACTATTAATTAAATTACCTGTCAATTATATTCAGTTATTGATGTTAAATATGTGAAAAATGTCCATTAGCTATGTTAAATGTATCACAGCAAATGCAATTTTCAAATTGTTTCCGAAAAGTTTACAATATAATTAATTCATTTCCGAACTGTTATAGTGAAATTTGTATGAATGAGATGCTGTGCGCTTGCAAATTTTCATCTTTCACTAATTAGGCTTATTATTCAGTCATTTAACAAAATCAATTTGGGCTAACCGAAAAATTTTAGAAAGAAATTTGCAATATTTATTACCTTTCTCAAAGACCAAAGAAATTAATTCTTAAAATTAGCCAAATGGTAATTTTCTTTTGTTCAATGCATCATTGCAAATGAATTACTTCAGACTTTTAATTTTTCAATTCAATTCTTTTTTTTTTTCAAACTATTCCGTTCAATTTCTTCTTTCAAACATATCTTTTTTAATTAATTACTCGCATGCAACGATCTCTTTTTTTTTCAACAAAAATAAAAAAAAAAAAAAAAATAAATCTTCCAAATAGGACTCTAATGAGGGAAAAAGGATGTGAAATCGATATTTTCGGAATATCAGGAAAAAGTGGAAAAACGGAAACATTTCCTCCATTCCTTCCGTCTATTTTACTGTGTTGAAGCAATGTTCAGTTTATTTTTTTGAAAAACTTTTAGCCATAAAAATTTGCCCCTTTTCCACCATTTCCTTTCATTCTTATTGGCTTAGTTTAATGTTAAAGGAAAAGAAAAAGGAAAGGAAGTTTTCTGAAAGAATAATTAATTAATTATGCAAAGACAAAAAGACTTTGTTTATTCAAAGTAAAAGAAAGATTGAGAAATGCGATGAATATAATTTCAATTCAAAATTATTAATATTTATATTACTGAGTTTTTTTTGTTTACTAAATTTTTTAAATCTTTCAGTGAATTTGAACTAACTTTCTTAAAAGATTTTTAGTTCAGCTAATCCAGTAGCACCGAAATTTTCATCTGATCAATGATAACAATATGAAATTCTTCAAAAATATTACCATATTCCTTCAGGGAATCTCGGCACATGCACTTGTTGTTAGTTATTAAAATTTAATTCAAATCATATTATATCTAACAAACTCCTTATTTAAATGACTTTCAATATTTTCTTTCTTTTTTGTTTTTTGTTATACTCATTTTATGTCACAAAATTTCACTTTTATTTAATCTCCATTTTTTTAAATAATACTTAAACTATTTATTTGACCATAAATAAATCACAAATCTTGGCTAAAATTGGGTCCTAATTTTGCACGAAAACTTTGTTTAATGAATTCTGTCTTATTAAATGATCCTAAATGAATTTTTTTTGTCAAATGAAACGTAGAATATTTGTTTGGCTGAAATAACAAATGAATTAAGACTAACGATTAAAAAAAATTTGCAAATAAAGCGTATAAATTTCATCTTAACATTTAAAATAAATTATAAGCCTTTTGATAAAGCAATGTTCTTTTACAGCTCTGTAAATGGATCTAACTGATAAGCTACGGAAACATATTAGCACATTAAAAAATTTTAAACTTTAAATTTTTCAACAAATTAAACTTGAATTATTATCTGAGAAATATGCAAAACAAGTTAATGTTACTAGTATTGTCAATGAAAATTAAAAAAAAAGTGATAGATTCCTATCATTTAAGATAATATTACCTTACCTACAATATATAATTTTCTTTTTCCAGTTTCTGTATATCTTCTTAAATTCTTCCAACAAAGTAGTACAAACATATTGTATGAAATAAAAATATCACTGTGCTAGTGAAACTTGATAGAATCCTATAAGTATTAGTGTATCTCGACAATTACTGAATGTTCATCCGGATCAAGATATCCGGAAAATCAAACCGTATCGTACATATCAGGGAAATACCGTATCTTTGTGACTATGAATGATACTACTCGTCATTGTTTATTACACTTTGGTGATAACTGCATGATAAAGCCTAAAGGAATATTATTTTACATTACTGACTTGCTAGTAACAATGTTCTGATGAATCAGGAATGAATGGAAAGTGGGAAAGACTTAAATCAAATAATAGATTGATGATTTTTTTGGGATTTCATTTCCTTTTCTAAAATTCAATCTTTGATCAACTGTCCGACTTCTTGACTGCTGAAGATTTGTAATACTGTCAGCAAAGAGTTTCAAATGACTGAAATTTATTAGATTATGTTCTTAAAGAAATCCTCATCTTGTTAGGTATTGGAATTTAAAATTAAAGATCTGACACATGCGAGAAATAAATAAACAGCAAAAAGAATTTGGAACAAAGTTTTGGACGATTAAATTTTGTTTAGAACATTTCAGGATAATTAAGAGATCGATGTGACAATCACAAAATCATCCGAAATATCGTAGCTATAAAAAGAAATTATCTGTCAAATAAAATCAATAACTATATTAATACAATATAAATGAAATAATAAAGATCAATAAATGATGACAATTTTATCGCTTTTTAGAGTGTGTTGTTAAAAATGCTAACATATCTTCCGGCTTAGCGTCATTGTTACTCGTTTCAATCATTTCAGTTAATTAGTAATGACATTGATGACAATTGTAGCAGTAAATTACGACATGTTATAAAACAATGTTGTGTAGAAGTTCTAAGATTTCTTCTGATATCGTTAATCAGTTTTTAAATAAACACGAATTATGGGAAGGCATATCTATGATCAGATATTGACAAAATCAATTAAGCAGTATTATATGATGTTTGGAAAAAGTCAATTCAGTATTTTCCAATTCTTTAGAAATTTTAAAATAAAGTAATTAGCCATCTATGACTAAATTAAAATGCTGATATGTTTTTGAATAATATTATACAAAATTACTTACTTAATTAAGTTACTTGATCCAATTGAAATAGAAAGCAAAGTTGTCAAACCAATTTAAATTATTAAAAATAAAATGGCAAAAAAATGAGAACAAACTTCATTATCGTTACAGTCAAGTTGACCGAAATATACCAATCTAGTCGTAAGCTAAATTGTCATTTCGAGTAAAATTAAAAATAGATTTTTTTTTCTTTTTGAAATTATTTATGATTGTCTCAAATGAAATTTCAGTTCTGTCAGTTTTCAAATTTTTAGTAACAAGCATTAGATACCACATCATGAAAATTTGACGTTTGATTTAAGAAGCTTATTTCTTTTGTTTGGTAGTATAGTCATAACTTTTGAATTTCCATATTGTTTGGTGTGGTAGCATTTCAAGAAAAATCTATTCGTTCATTTTTAACTTCGTTAAATTGTTGAAATTTAATTTTTTATACAATCTGTCCAAATAACTCGATATTTACTAGTTTCAATTACGTTTTGTCCCTATATTGATATTCATCCAGTAATACCAATTATTAGTTGATCGATTCAACTTTGTTCAAATATATTTAGCTTACTTGTTTAAACTTTTCAATCTAATTTGGTAATATGGTATTAACTAGTTAGTTGAAATATTCAAATTTCTCCAATTTTTCTTATGTATACTTGAACAAAATTCTTCTTATATTTTCTAACTGATCAGTTCAATTTTGTTAGATACATTTCAAGAAATCTAATTCTATGACATTGATCTGCTATATTTCAAATTATGTTCTGGTTGCATGTTTGCAAATATATTTTTAATTTTCATCTCTTCAGCACCTTTTCTTGTTCCTTCCTTATTTTCCTTTAGCTCTAGTGAAATTTACTGATAAATTAATAATTCATGGGAAATTCTTCACATAAAATAAAATAAATGAATAAATTGCGGAACAATTCTATATGTGTGTAATTTTTATATGATGTAACTGTGATATTATAAACTAATCAAAAAAGAAAAATATGTCTCGAAATGGCTTTGTTGCGGAATGGAAATAATTACCAGTCTGAAACCAATTATCATTATTAATAAACTAATATAAATAACGCAACTCTTAATTATTTATCTTTAAAATTTTTTCGAAATTGTATAACCTTATCTATAATATTATTAGTTGATTGAGTAGTGAGCACTATTAAATGAAATTTAATATGAAAATGAAATTTCGTAGTAAAAAATGACAAACACAAAAAAACTTCGCAAATTTAACTACAAAAAGTGTTTGTATTACGTTATAAATGACTGAATATCGGCGATAGTGAACTTTTGGTGTTTAAGGTAAAAATGCTAAGCGGTAATAATTCCATTCAAACATATTTCTAGAATGTGAACTGTTCGAATTTCCTTTTTCATCTTGCAATATTTTGTTTCCATATTCAATTTATAACTTCAAATTTTGATTCTAATTTAGACTCTCGAATTCTGTACTTTTGCTGTTAATTTAAATTTTTCTTGCCATTTTAAAGTGTATTTAAAATTTTACTTCGCTTTCAATATTAAATTTTGTTTTAGATGAAATTTTGCCATTCTTTTTTATAAATTTAAAAATATCTTCTTGCTTTTCTAGAGAAATAAAAAGATGAAGACAGCAACATCATGTAATTTAATGATGCGATAAATGAAATTAAAAGTGGAAGGACTTTTTGTACGACTTTTTTCGCTCTGTTATAACATTATATTTGTTTTAAGAATCTGCAGCACTGTGAAGCTTGCTCAATAGAAGTTTATTTAAAGTTTTTGTTATTAGTAGTTAATAGTCCAATTAATTTTATATAAACACAAATCAGTTGGAAGTATTCATAATCAAAAAAAAAAAAGTTAAGTTGCGAAGTTGGCATCATAGTATAACAAAATTGAATTTGCCCTATCAGTTTAATTCCAATTTGATAAAAGAAATAATCGAGTCGACTATTGAAATCTTGTATAAATGCATTGTGCATTTAAAAAAGGGAAAATTGTAAAAAAAAAAACTGAATCTCACTTTAGTTGAATTAGTGGAACTGACGTCACAAAATATATGTTTTAATTCTTGCATCGAATTGAGGGAAAACAATATTAAGAAAAGATTATTATTTAATTAAGGATATTTACCACGAAGGACTGAGTATGAATTGGAATTTGTCAGGTAATATAAATATGATGGATTGATGAACAATCGTAAAACAGTATTTTGAATAATTTATTACAAAAAACAATAAAAAATAATAAGAATTTAGGGACTTTTTTTAAATAACTGAAGTATTTTAATAAAAAAAAACACACACAAAAAGCTCTAAAATTTTTTATGAAAATTTTTTAACAAAATTTCACCTCAGAAAAATTAAGAACTTTTTTAGACTCAGCATATAAGTCAATTTCACAAAATCCATGAATAAAATCCATGAATGGGAAGTATGAAAAATACACAGGAAGAGTTAAGTTGAAAAAAGTCTTACTACTTTTTTCGATTCGAATACAATTAATTTTAATACATTTAATTTAAATGGACAAAATGTGAAAATATGTATTTAGCTACCTAAAAAATCGTTATTATAATTAAAAATTATAATTGGAAACTCATTAATAATTAAAACCTCCTTATTTAATTAGTCCATTTGATAAAGAGAAAATTATTCTATCAATAAAAATAATTTTACTGTTTAAAAAGTAAATTAAAAAAAAGTGAAAAAAGGTTTCAAAACCAGATTTAAATAGTCAATAATAGAATTTAAAGATATATTGCATCCGTTTCATATTTCATTCATTTTCTTTGATTAATAATTATGCATGTTTAGCAGAAAGGAATCATCACTGAGTATATTACTCTGTCTTCTGATCATACATTATCTATGCACTCATAGGAAAGAGATGGAAAGATTGTAAATTGCACGTAAATTGAGGAATAAATGATATCGATTGATAGTTCTTTTATAATTAACTGCATTGATAATATTGTGTGAATGTGCTTAGGGTTTATAATAATTAGTCGTTTTTTCTATGTGAAATGTTTACTTCTAATATTAGGTATGGGCATGGGTTATTGCATAGATATAGGTGAATTGTGCATTAGATTCGTTGGAGCTTTTCATTTTATGTTTTACTTTCAGTAAAAATGTTGTTTGTTATCGTTGAAGGCCAAAACTGCTATTTATTTGGCATACTTGAAAACGCATCACCGTTTTACCTCCAGATGTTGGAGGATTATTTGTTGAAGGAAATGCAGTGCACCTAATATGTTTAGTCTTAATTTCGAATTACATATGTATTGTTTATTGAACTTGTTGTTGAGAACCATGATTGGCATGGTTTTTTAGATAATGCACTGAGAAATGGAAAAGGATACAGAAGGAGATACGGGTAAAAAAAACCATTGGTTAACGATAGTAGTACCTTGGAGGAGGAAGAGGAAGAAGAGAAGGAAGAAATGGCGGAGTGGGAACTGATGTCATATGAACTGTTGCTCAACGAGAACAGTTTTGACGTGGCATCAACAGTCGCAGAACGTACGGGAAAGCAAAAGCGATGTAAATTCCATTCTTATTGTACGAATGTGGTGAGAAGTTTAGTTCGTATTAATTTATCAGTATGAAGTCTTTAATAAATGAGCATATTAAATGAAAAACTAAGCTCATAACAGCTAGTGGGAAGCTTTCAAGAATGTTTGTATTTCAGGCACTTGCGAACTACACAAGTTCTAGTTCTGGAACAAAAAAGGCATGAAGCGAGAGCGAGAGCAACAGTATTGGAGTCCTTCTCTGTAGAAGTTTGCTGGAGTAGTACCAACAGCTGCTAGTGGTGTTAAAGGTTGACCTCTACACGGCAACTCGAGATGCAAATAGATAGATTACAATTGGTAAATTTAAATTCACTTAATTAGTATATTTGAATGAATTGTGACGATGATTCGAATGAATTTAAACCGCTTGATTTAAAAATCTGCATTTCTGTGTAGAATGTGTTGCGATGGTGAGTTCAAGCCAGTAAAATATGCTCAAGCTAATAAAATGCGCAAAACATTAACTTCTGATATTAGTACTATTGGGAAGAATAAAAGCAGTTTTTGAAAGTTTCGTTCATAAACAATTAACTTCTAAAAAAGAAAAAATTTTTTCTAACGAATTATTTATTAATGATCAGTTTTACATGAAAAATATGATATACATGATATTTTAAATATATTTCAGGCTTTTGTCAGAGATGCGGCCACTTTAAGATGTCACATATCAGTTCGCTCGAGGAAATAACAGCCACAATGGAGTTGTATTCCCTGGAATGGTACCCCAAGGCAACGAAGACTGTTATGAATAAAAGAGTCGTCAAGCGACGTAGACTTGGACTGACGGATAAAAGTGAAGAATCCAAGCATTATTACATCGATGGTAGGCGAAAAAAATTTTTTTTGATGCCAAAATTGTCTGGAACATTGAATTTACTTCTCACCTGGTTAATCTTGTCTTTTTCTCAGGTGCACTGCAATAAGACGATTTCTACCCATGCCGCCAATGAAAATATTTTTTGCGATTAAATGAAGGGCCATCTTTCTTCAGTTAATCTCTGCCTCGCTCCGATATTGAAGTACGTCACTATGTCACTTCATGCAGGTAGCCTAGCAAACTTACTACTAACTAATTAATCTAATCTAGACCTTGAAAATTTCTTGCCAGTTTTTCTCAGTTATGTTAATAATTTTTATTCTATAATTGTTTTTTTCACTGAAGTTTTTTTTTTGGTAATTTTTCAAATCGGACGAAAATATTGATTTCTTTAATTCCTTTTACTTGTTAATAATAAGATATTTTCAGAAAACCATTTCCTCACATTGTTTGATCTTTAAAAAATCTCGAACAAGGCTGACTGTACTTATTGTTCTGTTGCGACTTTTGTTTTTGTTTAGTGGTTTTGTTTTTTTCTACTTTGTTTTCGTCATAATCGTTGAAATAAATTTAAAAACAAAAATTGCATATGGATGACCTATACAAAAAGCATCATAAGAAAAGGACATGCAGGACCTGATCTAATGTAGAAGTCAAGTAAAAGACTCAAGAATATAAAACTAATGGAAAAGCAAACAAAAATAAAGTCAGGGGCAAAATAACCATTAAAAAAAGTCAAAAGCAAAATAACCTAACAAAGTAGAAAAAACAAAACTGCTAAACAAAAACAAAAATCGCAACGGAACAATAAGTACAGTTAGTCTTGTTCGAAATTTTTTAGAGATCAAACCATGTGAGGAATGATTTTCCGAAAATATCTTAGTATTAATGAGCAAAAAGAATTAAAGAAATCAATATTTTTGTTCGATTTGAAAAATTACCAAAAAAAAGGGAACTTCAATGAAAAAAAAACAATTACAGAATGAAAATTATTAACATAACTGAGAAAAACTAGCGAGAAAATTTCAAGGTCTAGATTAGATTAATTAGTTAGTAGTAAGTTTGCTAGGTTACCTGCATGAAGTGACGTAGTGACGTACTTCAATATCGGAGCGAGGCAGAGATCAGCTGAAGAAAGATGGCTCTTCGTTTAATCACAAAAAATATTTTCATTGGCGACATGGGTAGAAATCGTCTTATTGCAATGCACCTGAGAAAAAGACAAGATTAACAAGGTGAGAAGTAAATTCAATTTTTCAGACAATAATATCTTATATTTGGCATCAAGAAAAAAAATTTTTTTTCGCCTACCATCGATGTAATAATGCTTAGATTCTTCGCTTTTATCCGTCAGTCCAAGTCTACGTCGCTTGACGACTCTTTCATTCATAACAGTCTTTGTTGCCTTGGGGCACTATTCCAGGGAATACAGCTCCATTCTAGCTTTATTTCCTCGAGTGAACTGACATGCGACATCTTAAAATCGCCGCATCTCTGACAAAAGCCTGAAATATATTTAAAATATCATATATATCATATTTTTCAGGTGAAACTGATCAGTAATAAATAATTCGCTGGAAAAATTTTTTCTTTTTTAAAGATTAGTTGTTGATAAGCAAATTAATGTTCAAAACTGTGGAAATAGGAAGATGTTCAGCTTGGTTAATGTTCAAATTTTGGAAAATTTTATAGTTATAAATGGTCAACTAATATTGTCAATGTTGTCATTTGTTAAATAAATGATAAATAATATTGGTTTTCGGCATTCTTAAATGTTGATTCAAATCTATCAGCATCAAACAATAGTACTAAGTGAAAAGCGAACAACGTTTAGACAAAGTACCAATAAGAAATGCATGCTGATAACGTACAAGTATTTCCTTTCGTTCGGACTATAATAAGTAAACAAGAAGCACATCATGCTTCTCCCTGGAAGTTAAATTCCATTTAGATAGTGTACGTATGTATTAAATGTTTACCGTCAAATTTTGTTAGTATGCCATTCCTACGAAAAAAATTTACAATCCCATTTTGACGTTGGCATTTTCGAAACATTAAAAAATCTAATGTTAAATGAAATTATAAATTGGTTGTTGCATTTTGAAAGTAGCATGACTATGCTGCAAAAACGTTTGATTCTTATGCACTTTTTTCATGTTTGCCAAAGAATGCCCAAATTTTTTATCGTTTCTGTCTGGTCTCGAATAAAAATTTTTTAGATGCCACTTTAGAGCGCCAAAAGAATTAAATACTTTGCCGCAGTTTGGCTTTGCAGATACAATGTGACCAGGTGTGCAACAGAATACTCTATTGACATTTCCAAAGTTTGTTGATGTACCATTGAAAGTTACCGTAATTGTTCACCTGATTTATGATAAACACATATAAAACTACCCATGCCAAGCAATTAATTGTAGTAAGCATTCAAAAGCCAATTAATGTATTTCAGTGAGGAAAACTGAACTAATCTCCAAAACCTAAAAATTGCATATAATGAAAACGCTAATTAATTCCAGAGAAATCGCATATAAACGAGTGCAATGTATTTGTCGTTTTATTGCTTCGATTAAATATCTTCCATTTTTCTGAATAAGAATATTCTGAAGCTTCAATCAAGGAATGCATTAATTACTTTTATCTCAATAATAAATAACAATAACAAAAAGGCTTATTAAACAAATATGAAAATAATCAGTCAAATTATGTAATACAAACAGATGGCTATCATCGATGAAACTGAAGAACAGGAATAAATCAAAAATGAGCTTCATGTGCTGGTTTAAGTCATTAGCATTTTCGATTCTAAAATTCATAGGAAAAAACGAATTTACTTGTCAATTGCTAATGTAACTTATAATGCATATATTAATCAGTACCTTAAGTTATCACAAAGATCAGGTTTTCCAATGTAATCTAGTCAATGACAAGTGATAAGTCCCGTAAGTTCGTTATAATATTTAAGTTCATAAAATAAAAGTCGACAATGGATAATTTTTTGAAAAGGCTAAAATAGTTGCGCAAAAATTACAATCACTTTTAATTTACATGAGTATAATTCATATGCTTGCGGATGTTTTCAATTAATTTATTCCAATAATAATTTTTTCGTCATTAAACAATACAACTCCATCTTTTTTTCTAATCAGTACTATGGTTTGATTTTGAAACATTAAAAATTAGTTAGATTCGAAAATTGGTAATTACTGATTTGATAAATCTTTTCATTCAACAAGGAAAGAGAATACCTGCAAAATTGATAATTCCGGGAAAACATTAGTGAAATCAAAAAAAAACATTGCAAAAGAAAAAAATTTCTTCGTTTCTCATTTATAGAACTTTGAATCTGTGAGAGGCTTCAATAACCACAACCATAATACAAAACCAAGAAGATATGAAAACCAGAGAAGAACACGCGTTGAACGTTTCGGATACGCTTCAATAAGTGGTAGAAGTGGTAAACCCATATTGTTACAAACTGAATGACTTACAATCGGTGCCAATATATGACCTAAAATTAATTTATTCTCAGTTATTAGTATCAAAAAAGAAATCTAAAAAAAACATATATACATAAAGTTCCTATAATAAAATAATAAGCCATTGGAACAATTTTTTGAGATTTGGAATAAGTAAAAATGGTAACGAAGAGCATTTCCAATTTCATGAGAGTTTAATTATATTTAAATATATGATATGAAATACATGATAAGACGATTTAAGAGTGTTTAAATTCATCACTTGACTTGATAAGGACATATCTATGTGTCTTACGTAATCTAAGATCGATTCAAAATACACTCTCGAAATTTTGAATTTCCAGAATTTTTTTCATAAAAGATACCTGTGCGAACGAAAAGGAACGTTGCATATGCACCAAAAAAATATGAATAGGATGTTTGAAATGCTAGAAATAAAAGTGAAGTGAATAGAAGGAAAAGAAAAACAAAATAAACAACTAAAAGGAATGATTAAACATATTACAACAAATAAATCTAAAAAATAAGTAAAATTTCAATTTTCTTAATAATATAAGCAATGGTTACTTCCAATCTTATACTCTTCCGAATAAATAAACTTTTTTTGTTTTTATCTATTCGATAGATATGTTATAGTTTCTAGAATAAAATTATTTGTTGAATTAAGAAAAGAAAATCATCAGGATGCCGGAACTATTCAATAAGTCTTTAATGGAACATATCGTCTAACGTTGTCAAAGCTATATTTTAAATAGAGTTTGCATTAACTTTTGAAATATATGTACAATTGAAACAATTTGTACATAACCTGTACATAACCTTATCAGTGATTATTTTGTTTCATTATATCACAAGATTCAAGTACCTCTACGATTGATTGCCTCATATTTGGTATAACCTTTCTTCATATCATCAAAAATGTGATGAAGATGACTAAGAGCGAATGGCAATGGTGCAACAAATATTGTTACAGTTGATGATAAACATTGTAAAATTAAGGTTGATGCGCAAGCACGAAATGCTACCTCTTCTGTTACCGGTGCCTTAAAAAGAAAAAGAAATATTTGAATAATTTAATCGTTTAAAAAAAAGAAAAATCATTAACTGTAATAGCGATAATTCTTTTTTAACTTACCAATAAAACATCTCGAACCCATACAATATTTCCAGCATTTCGTTTTAATTCATCCAAATCTGAAAGATCAAAAAAATAAAGGCTATTATCAACCTTTTTTTTTTTCCTTATCATAATATATTTTTTCCTTATCAAAATTTTTACTAAACCAAGTGACTGTTGAAACAAGTTCAATTTATTATATCGTACGCATCAGAATTCGGATTCCACATATATTCCACGAATTTTTTTAGGAGTAATAGTATTAAAATAAAAAAACTAATTGTCGTTCTAATTATAACTTAACCAGTAGATAAATAAAAGAAGCGAATTAATTGCTAACATCATTTATCAATAAGAAATATAACCCAATATTTTTGATGTACTATTTTCGTTTCATTTTCGTTTTTCGATTCTGATAAGAATAATTTTAAAAGTAAGAAAAATTAAATCACTAACGAAACAAAGACCAGAAGTTATTATCAATGTAGATCATGACCCAATTGCCCAAATAGCAAATACATGTTAACAGAGTAGGTAATATGCATGCTGGGTAAATACCTCGAGTGTGTATCCCCATCACTGACAAAGGTGATTCATGATGCTAAATGAGAATAAACAAATGATTCTTTAATTCATTATGACAGCTAACAGTTAAATTTGTTATAACGAGAAAAACAAATTATCTAATCGTAGAAACATAAAAATGAAATATGTCAATTAGGTTAGCAATATTGTAATTCATTCTCTCATCTTCATCTTCTTATAGCCATATTTATTCATCTTCTATTCTTCACTATTACTAACGAAGATTTTGCAGAATAAATCTTATTTCTAATTTTGTCCCCAAAAACTATTGTATCATCAATGAGCCAGCAATAAAGCATCAATGATAAAGGCTCAGCAATAGATTAATCATACAGTATTACTTCCTTTTCTACTTGGTAGTTTTTGTTCCTTTAATTTCTTACTTAGTATACTTTATTTGCAGTTTTTCATAATGGTTTAAAGTCAAATATCTCTTAACTGACTTATAAAACTTTAATGAATTTTCAAAGGATAAAAATAAAATTGTAGAATATATTTGACTGTAAAATGAACTAAACTACTACTTTAAGGTTTTCTAGGAAACAAAACTTGCCTCTTTTTTGTTTTTCATTAGCTAGTTTTATAGTAGAATCTAAGTAATATTGCATGATAAGCTTTGTTATTGCACCAAACAGAAAGGCAAATTGCTAAACAAAAAAAAAAAAAAATTATTTAATAAATTAACCGATTGAAAAAAGTTAAATGTGAAATTAATGCCTATTACCTTGTATAATACAGCATATGTGCATGTAATACTGATAATATTATTTAGCACAGCACCAAGCAAACGTCTTTTGATACTATGTGGATCATCTCGATCAACGCCATAAAAATCAAATGCATATAGAAGTCCAACATAGGACGATGAGATTACTGTTGCCAATGATAAGTATAATAAAATGCTCATCACTTTAGCATAATCTATCGCTTCGATATTACATCCTGAAAATGATTAAACAAATTCCGGATATTTATAAAATCATGATTATTATGATTCACATAACTGGCGAATATCCAAATATTATTACACAACAGATGATAAAATATACCAATCATAAGACGAGAACAGTGTTAATTATGCAATCAACCTTGAATAGCCTGATATACAGATAATGACAGATAGTACAACAGTTAGACAATTATGAATATCGTAAATATTAATCTTAATATTATTTATCTAATCTCCAGATTCGTTAATGTAAAGGATGCAATTGAGTATAAGAAGATTTCCTCTTAAAAAAGAAAAAAAGTTCTCAAGAAACTTTCTTCTAGGCCTTTCGGTAAAACGGAAAGAAAAGAAGCAAGGAATTTGTGATAAGCAAATTTGAATAATGTAAAACAATTTACGCACTTAGTTCTACAAGAAATTTTTGTTCTACAAACGAAAATTTGAGGAAAAAAAATAAAATTTCAAAATTAAAAGAAGCCCAAATCCTTTACTTTTCGAGTACTTAGTTATTTAATTCAAATAACTAACGTTTAATTGATTAATAAAATGACGAATATTTTCTATTGCTTAATCATCAAAAAACGAAAAGAAACTTGCAATCAAAATTCAAATCGACAATTGTGATATTTCGCCATGGCAACATTTATACATAAATGATTGTTCGAGAAAACATAACGTCTACAACGGATATTTTACTTCAATTATAAAAAAAATAGATCTATAAAATAGTAAATAAATCAATATACGACAAATTCAATACACTTCTAAAGCAAATTTCTAGTTAAGGCTATTTTTCACTAACAATTTACTAATTTATATTAACTCTGTAATAGAAAAAAAAATTGCTCTCCATTTTAATTTCAAAATTTATTTCATTTTACGACAAGCATAAAAGAATCCTAGGTTTAAAAGAAGTTTCAGGAATAATAATTTTAGATTGACGGCGGAAAGGAGAAGAAGGATGAAATATGAAAAAATATAGAAATTAATTTTTCTTCCGGATTTGCATATTAAAAGAAATGAAGAAATGGAAATTTTTCGTAAACCAAGAAGTCAATTTGCTTACTTAAGCCTATGTAGGATTTTTGGTTGAATGACTTAAAAATATTTTTTTCTTCAAGAAAAAAATTAAATCCTTTTCTTCTCTAAAATTGCTCATTCTTCCTTGAAATAAACGCTAGACAATCGATAGGAGAAAAAATTATAGGCTATGAAATTGATGAATTCAATAAAAGAATTATTTTTCCCTGACTTTTAAAATATTATCACGGAACAGTAAGTGTAAACGAAGATATATTTCAGTGAGTAAAATGGACAAACTAAACGAAGTTTTTGTTTCAGTGAATTTTAATCAGGTTTTAAAGATAACGATCAGGTTAATATCGAAAAAAAAAATGAAATGCATAATTAATTGGATGGAAAACTTCATTCCGTTAATCTCCTAGAATAATCAAATGAACAATCTATCAAAAAAAGGATTTAAGAAATGAGGAAATCAAGTAACGTTATTAATGATAATTTTAAATACGCTTGAAATTTCATGAAAAAAGGTTTATTATAAGATTTATAAGACAAGCTGAAAAATAATCACAATAACTTTCTCATTTCATAAAATAATTTACAATGAATGCGTTGAAGCGAAATTATAGCAGATTAACGGAATGAATTATTAGTAATGAGTAACTATGACGATTTAATCACTTAGAACTAAACTAATTATTCTGTTAATTTTACAATTGTATTAGTTAATGCAGTAAATAATAAAATTAATTATAATAAGTGAACAACAATAGATCGACCAAGCAAATTCTAATAAATCACCACTATAAATTTGTAATTAATTAGATCCGACGTAAAGCATGATGACGTAAATTGTACAAAATATATAGCATATATCAACTGTGAAAAGTGACACAAATTTTAATATGATGTTAATTATATGCAACATTATCCCAATTAAGATTCAGAAGAAAAATTTTTTTGAAAAGAAAAAATTTTTAAATTCACTTAAAAAATGCAACATTTCTTCTTTTTTTTAAATAGATTTTTTAAAAATTTAATTAGCAACACTGCAACGTTTTTTGTTAAAATTGTTATTGTGAATGTATTCAAGAAAGAAAAAGCATGTATATATGAAGAATTGAATAGAAATGATAGAATATAAACAGTATAGTCTCGATTCTCGGTAATATAATTATTTATTAACTTAACAGTCTTATTATAGTTGCAGAAAAAAGGAACGAGAAAGAATAGCCGAAAATTATAAAAAGTTCATTGAAATATGGACATCATATATTTAATTATACTGATTCAACTAACAAATGGATTTCTCCATCCCTATATTCTTCTATTTTCATTTTCTATCTTTAAATTTACGAAAATTTAACTGTAACTGTGTCGTGTATTTATTAACTGAATCACATAAGATGATGTTATGATGTATAAATGGAAGTAAAAAATTTCAAACTTTTTTGCTTTTCTTTCATTCATTACTGCTAAAAAAATGACACTAAGATGGTGTTTACAAGTTATCTTTATTTTTTGCATTTACAAAATATGCAAAAAAGAAGAAAAGGTTAAAAAACTACATCTTTACATTAATTTTATAAAATCTATTTTTTTTCATGGAAAATGATAATTATTCCCAATTTCAAAACATTTTTCTGGATTAATGTGTAGCAATATGATAATCATGCATTAATGAATGGTGATCAAGATATAATCAAAACATCTTATTAATTCGTAAAAAGAAAAAAGCAAATTTCGAATTAAAATATAGACATTGATATCGTTATCACGGATTACGTCAAACATAAATGTGCAGTGAATTTAGTATAAATCTGTACAACGAATAAATAAATCTTCCATTGGTGGAAGAAATCACTATCACCACTAAATGATTTTTTTTCTTATTTTGAGATTTATTATTACTAATGCTACTTCTACTGCTATTGTCACTATTACAATAACTGTGACACTGTATTAAGTTGATCAAAAATAATTTTGAAGATCAATCATACACAGTAGTATTAATTAAACTAGGTTCAGAAGTTGAAGAACAACGTTATTAACTTATCTTTATTTTATAAAAAAGAAAAACTTGAGGAATAAAAGATTTTGATTGTAAGTACATCAAATGTTACTGAAGCATAGGAAGAAATTGATAAGTTTCAAAATGAAAAAAAGTTGCAAAACGTTTAGATACGTCAACTAACTATTTATATCTAAACACAAAAAAAACATAAGCCTAGATTTTTCATATATATCGTATAGAAAATTTATAAAATGATATCAAGGAATAAGTTTAATTTAGAGTGAAAAAAGAAAGCATAAGCGTTCCGGAATGAACCATTTCACTACTCATTGAGAGAAAAAGAAGGAATTTTTCAAAAATAATAAAAGAAAACTACCCAATAAAATATGAATGTATCATAGAATTTACACATTCATTGTAATATCACTAATTAAAATTGAAACTATGGTATTAAAATAATCCTTTGAAAGTAAAATGTTCATTTGATAGAGAATTTTTAGTCGAACAAATCTTTCACACAGGTGCTTTATCTGTTTGCTATTGTAAATGGAGAAAGAGATTGAATGACATTAAAATTTAGTGGGGAAAAAAGTAAGAAACGAACGAGCATTACAGCTCCTAAAAAATTTGATGGATTCAAGAAAGAAAAAAAAAAGTAAAATATTGGGATAAAAGTTAGAAATAAACGATTTAATCGGATTAATCTTGAAGATTATTTTTCAGGAAATATCAATGTTTAACATGCTGAATCTTCAATACGAAACATAATGCAGGAAAGTATGGAATATTTCAACTATTTTGATTTCCCGTAGTTACTTCAAGGATATGTCATATTCATTTTATTACATCGTTTTATCGATTTTATAACTTATAAGGCATGAAGAATAGTTCAGAAGATTGATTCCTATTGATTAAAAAATACAAGGAGTGATAAATTTGAAAAATTGAGCTACTAAAATTCCGATTCATCCAACGCCTTCATTAAAGTGAAAAAAATAAAAAAGTGCAGTGATTTAATACAAGTATAGGCAACATTATCAAAATTAAAAGGAAAAGCAGTAATAATAATTTCAATAATATGTAGAGTTATAATGCGAAAGAAAAAACAATAAAAAGTCATGAACAGTTGTGCAAATTCGCTGGATCAATGAAACTAAATATAGAGCCAAATAAACATAATAGATGTACAAGAGTAGTGGTGTAATTTAAATCTCGATAGGTAACAATGAACTAAATTAAGTAGCAACATTTTAAAAGCTTTAAGATGAACAAAAAATAAAAAAAAAATGAAAGAACGATGCACTTGTCATCTATATAGATTATCATTTAATTTTAAACAGAACCTTCTAAAATTTTTCTTCATTCTCCTATAAAACTTTAATTTAATATTCAATTTCAACATAACAATAATGATTCAATTCTGCACTTGTCAGAAAAAAATTTAATTACGATTTATTCCACTTTTAGATGAAAAAAGAGCATCAATTTCCTTCAGTACAAGCATAAAAAACATTTAAAATTCACAAAGTGTGATCAGTAGAGAGGAAAATGTTCAACCATCATATCGAGTAAGAGTTATTTTGTTTGGCTGTGTCATCATCCGAAGGTCCTGCCTGAAAGATTAGGAGAGAATGAAAAACTGCAGACATTCTATTAACCAGTGTTTTGATGGCATTCATAAAGTACAAAGTATTTTGGTATGCAATAGAAAAAAATAAAATAAATACTAATGTGCAGTAGTCAATTACTGATTGAATTATGTGATTGCACTTCGACAGTGGATAATCATTATTATGAACCGAATCATTAAAAAAAAAACACGTAGAACATATGTCTAACTAATCTCTCAAGAAAAAGTTGAGAATAAAATGGAATGAAGCCTACTTCAGATCACTTGGAATCAAATCAGAAAATCTTTCGTTTAAACCATTTCTTATAACAGCATTAGCGGCAAGATCCTTCAGAGTTGGTGCTGAAACAAATTGAACCTGAATTAACCATCAGTTTTCTATAAATTGACAAATCTTTAGAATATAAGAAGCGGTATGATCTTTATAATAAATGGAATGCAAAAAACTAAGACATTAAAGAAAATTAAGGCACGACCATGAACGAACGAACCGTAATCAAGTACATGAAGATCAGAGAGGTCACAAAGACCACTATGTACGGGATCCATTTTCTTCGAATTGGAAGGCCTGCAATGAATAAATGGTTATGCTTCATTTACGGAGTTACTATACCATATATTGGAGAATTTTGTTGCTACAAAATATTTTAAATTATTATTTTCTGCTACATATGACGGATTCCGTATTATTATGACGGATTCCGTATTATTATCAAGTATTGTGCGTAAAATTCCTTTTTTCTATCGAGTTTTAAACTTTCCATTATGCTTAAATTTTTCCTTAAGCTAGCTAAATTAGTAAAGCTTTTACTAATTTTCATATTTTTTATTAGCAATTAAAGAGAAAAGAGGAAATATGACGAAATTTTTTGAGAAATGATACTTTTATAAACATCAGCGTTAATTAACAGCGATATTATTCATTGAATTGCTATCAAAAAATTAAATATCAGTTACGTGCTTTTCTAAAGTTACAGAGCACTTTTATAACAATAAGACAAAACAATAGTAACATATGATAAGAGTATCCGGTAACTTCCTTAAATTAGTACTTCTGGTTTAAAAACTAAACAATAGAACGGCAAGAAGAGGAACTTATGGTTGACAACAACCGACAGCAGTCTAATTAATTCGACAACTCAATGTCCACCAAATGCACCAGTCTGAGCAATAAAAAAAATTTCATCAACTGAAATTACTCTAAAGCTGTCACAGCGAAATAAGCTATACAACTTACATAGTACCACCAAACAAGAAAACGCGTTCACCAACGACAACCACACATTGTCTTCGCCTCGGTGAAGGACCTGTACCGAATGGTTTTAAACGACGCCAGCACGATGTTGCAGGATCAAATTCATGCAATTCATTTAAATGCCGATTTTCGGTACCCAAATATCCACCAAATATATACATCTTATTATTACGGACCCCTGGAACATATTATCACAACTCAAAGAAACATAATAAAAATACATCCGAACCCGGAATTCTTCAGCAAACAGAATTCGGATGAGCCTATTTCGATTCACACTTAGTTCTTGATATCACATGTCAACGGTATATTTTAACAAAAAAGGAAAACTTGCAGGCACTATGACTTCGTCGACCACATGGACAATCACCAGTCACTTTTGGATCTTCCCAACGGCCTGTCTTTAAATTCAGCACTTTGAGCACGTCAGAATAATAATCTCGAGAGCTATGAAATGCACCATGCAAATCGCTACGCCCACCAAATATGTACATTTTTTTGTTTATAACACAAGCTGTATGAAAATCTCGCCACTGCGGCAATTCACCCTGCATTAATATTCCAATGAATGCAAACAAGAACAGTTTTGATGCGAAAAAAAAAATGCAGTGAAATAAATTCATATAAAATCAAAATATTTCATAGAATTTTGAATCATCCACCAGTCATCACTTAAGTTCGACAGTAAAATTATTAGCACTATTTAATTTTGCTAATAATTTTATAAATTTTAGACCAGATGAATCATAACTTCAAAAACTACATAAGATTCTTGCAAATCAAACATAATAGACAGATGTTAACAATTAAAAACTGAACCTTCAATAATGATCATACTAATATCTTCTAAAGAAGAACAAAGAATTTACCGTTGTTTTCAATTCATACCATTTCCTCCGTTTGAAATTATAAGCAAAGGTTTCTTGACTAAATCTGGAATCAACAAATTTTACGAAAATTTTCCAATAATCAATCAAGGCAATGGAAAAACACCATTACAGGTAAATGTAAGAAATACAGTATAACAAAAGACGAAAAAGTGTGATAAAACAAATATAAAAAAACAAAGTGCTCTCACAATCAGTTAAGCACAGATCTTTTTACGAAAATATTAAGATAAACATAAATTAATAGGCAATAGAAGAGGTAATATGCTTTCACTACCATATAGCTATCGATTACTTTAAAATCATATAACTTATTCTGATGAGATGTAGTTAAACAAGAGCGGATCATCCGATTCTATTCTAATGATGAGTTATGAATTCTGATACTCACAGCTTAAATATCAAATAAAGAAAAGCATACCTCTGTGAATCTTCCTCAAAACCACCAAACATAAACATCAGATCATCGACTACCACAGCACTATGCCCATCACGTGCTGGTGGTGCTTCACCTTCAGAAGGAACGACTGACCAAGTAACCGCTTCTGAAATTAAACTATAACCTCAAAAACAAATATGACTCCATTTATATCATAGAAATCAAGAGGTGTTAAAGAACTTCTCAAAATTGATGTTTCGAAGTTCCGAGAGTAATCTTTTCAAAGATTGAAGACAAACACAAATTTGACAGATATAAACCTTTCATGGCAAATAAAAATTGCTAAGTCAAATTTTGGAATTCAATTTCCTAATGCAAAATATCGTCAAAATTTAGCAATCATATTAATTTCAAAAAAACTTAATAATTATCTACAAGAATTTTGCTTTTTATTTCTAAATCTCAATTTTTTTTCTATAAAGATTTGATTTTGAACTCATCTGAATTTCTAATAATTTTTTCTCTTAAATCTTTAACTAGTAAAAGAAAAAAGACGAAATCATACCTGGATCAAAGCAGTACATTTTGGAACACGCACCAAATTCGTCATTTCGTCCACCCCATAAATATGCCTTACCATTATATTCAACAACTGTATGACCATATCGTTGATATGGCCAATTATTCTGTGATACAGATGGATAAGTAGTTTTACTTTCGTTATTATCCGTTCGTACCGTTAATTTACGCCAACGATAATTTCCTGATAATATTAATGTTATTTTTCCTCTTTTTTTTTCTTGCACAAAATATCAAGCAGGCAAAAAATGTATGAAATAAATAAAGCAAAATATTATAGCAAAATCAATATCAAACAGAAACCTTATGTGAAATAATAAACCACGTGTCAAAAAAGAAGCTTGCGTGGAACTACGTGTCAGATAGGAAGAACCTTAAGTGAAGTAACAAACCATGTATGAAAAAGGAACCTTACGTAAAATAATAAATTACACGTCAGATAGGAACTTTAGGTGAAATAATAAACCACGTGTCGAAAAGGAAGCTTACGTGAAATAGTAAATTACGCATCAGATAGAAAGCTCAGGTGAAATAATAAACAACATGTTAAACAGGAATCTTACGTTAAACAATAAGCACCGGCAAAATAAGCATTACAGGTTACGCAAGTACCACAGGTAAACTTATCAACTTTTAACCGGCAACACGTTGGTCACAATGAAATAAAAAGGTTCACAATTTGTTATGATATATATGAATGTGAAAGGTAATATATCCGAGAGGTTATGATAGGACAATTTTCTTTTTTAAACTCTATTACGTATATTAATTACGTGTATTCAATACTATTATTAATATTACGTATATTCGATATACGTTAAAAATTCAATGAATTTTTTAAATTAAACATAATAATATAAATTTGTATATTATATTGAAATAATATATTGCATTTTGAAAGTATATGAAAATAACATTAAAATTTATATCATTGCGATTCAAAAATGCAATTGAAACAAATGTAATATCTTTTAAACAAATTATATGATAAAGATATAATAATTAATATGATAAATGTAATATATTAATAAACAGATGAACAAAAATATATGAAAAAAGATAAATGAGATTTTTTTTTAAAGAAAAAGAACAAAGAACAAACCAGTATCTAAGACGTGTACATCAACCGGTTGACTACCATCATAAAGTTCACCGGAACAGTAACCACCAAATGAATAAATTTGATCATTTAATGCTACTGCTGCATGATTTACACGTTTTGGACCACCTTCAATTGTTATCGTCCAATACATTATCTGATGAACATATAATATTGTTAGTAATTTAAATGAGATTCGCATTCATTGATTAATTTACATACAATGCTTTCACGTAAAACACGTATTCATATAGTAAATAAGTAATGAAAAAGAGAAAAAGTATGATCGATAGTGATTTTTTTTTCTTTTCTACCTATCATTACTAAATATAAACTAACATTTTTAGAGCATATTATAGATGTAAGAAATTAATTTAACTTATTTAATTATTTGTTAATTTTTAATTAATTATTGTTTTTTATTCATTTTACCAACTTTCAATTAATTATTTCTTATTCATTTCATTAACTGATAAAATTATTGATAATTCAAACAATTATTTGCGTACATTTTTCAATTAATTGTTTGCTTCAGTAAATAAAAAAAGAAATTAGGATAAAATGATAAATTAATCACAGATGGAATTTATTTAACAATTACTTTTATGTACTTAAGCAAACATTACGTAAAAAAAAAAAAAAAAAAAAAAAACAAGTAGTATACAATAGTATACGACACGTAAACAAAAAGCTAACATACGATGAAAAGATGTAAAAATAAAAAACGTTTTGTGTAAAGTAATTTTGCAAAAAAAAAAAGAAGCAATAATGAACCAATACATTTCAAAAAAAAAAAAAGAATGTCAAAGCTCTTATGCTATCACTCATTTTTAGTAGAATTTCTATTTTTCACCTTCTCTTCCACTTTTCTCTCTTTCTCTCTCTCTCTTTCCTTCTCGCCATCTTTGTTCGAAAATTAATCGTAAAATGAAAATTACAGTTATAATGGTCACAATGTCATAATACAATCAATCGATTAAAATATTTCCGAAATAGAAGAAAGAAAAAGTAATTGCTCCAATTTATTAGTAAAAATTTTAATTTCGCTAATTTTTAGGACAGGTAGAAGAGAAATTTAGATTTATCACATTCATTTCTTTAATTTAACTTATGAATAAGCATACATATATATGAATATGTTAAATTACATACCTGTAATCAATGATTATTTTGAAATTTTAAAGTGTATATGTATGAATGTTTCATTTAAATCAATGAATTTTTCTTTCGTTGAAAAGATTGAATTATTGTGCGAAAATTATTAAAAGAAGAAGAAGAAGGGTACTCTTGCAATAGATGGTTGCATAGGATAAAATGGCATCATGTATTTATTATTAATCAATTTTCAAATTTTCACCTTCTTATTGTTTATCTAACAATTAATCTGTGCTATTAAATTAGTTAATTATTAATTATGCTATTAATTAGCTCCAAGTATTTATCATTCATGTTCATAATTTCATTCCATTTATTTTTCATATTCATAATTTCTAAGATTTATATCAAGAAAAAAAGTAGTAGTAGTTTAATTACTTCAAAAATTTAACTTCTTAAAATTAAATATTTAATGCAATTTAAACTTTAAATAATATAAAGTAATAATAAATTTGTGAGCATTTTTATCAAATATTAAATTCTAGATAAAATTGAGAAAGAAGATTAAAATATGGTGAAACAGGTTTTGCGTCCTATTATTCAGCACAAAATTTCAGTTGGTAATAGGATAACTGAGCAATTAATTGATTAATTAATTAATTAATTATTCAATTGATATATGCGAAATAGTAAGGTAAATTTAAAGGAATAAACATTCTCACAAATAAAATTTATATGATATATCATATTATATTATATATTTATTTGCTCATATTATTATTACTTGAGCAAAATGACAGAAAAAATAAAAAGCAAAAAAAAAAGAAAAACGAAATGAAATGAAAGGAAAGAAAAGAAAAGCAATGTAATGAAAAGATTGTAGATATGATATATTTTTATGTCAAACATTAATCTTTTCATTTCCTTAAATTACAGATTAAGATAATTCAGATTAAAAAGTAAATTCAATGACCCATTTAATGGATATTACAATAATCTGTTTTACATAGAGGAAAAAAAAGAAAAAAAAAGAGGAAAAGAAAAAAAAAATGAATCAATTCATTCATTTGAGGAAAAAAGAAAGAAATATTTTCAATAATTTTTTTTTTTACAGTTGCTAAATGATTTATATGATAAATTAGATGAAAGGTTAAATCATATAGATTAGTTAAAAGATTTAATTAGAAATTAATTAAAAGAAGAATTAAAGGAAGAATAAGGAAATATGGTGGAAATTAGAAATTGATCAATTACCCATTTTACATTTCGGATACGTCTATTTATCTGCCTGATTTATTATACATATTGTAGAGATCTGTTATGAGAGAAATGTATGATAAGAAATGATTTGATAATTGTAATAACTATTGCATTTTTCTTGGACTTATTTAAATTTCAAAATTAATCAAAGATTCCATAAGTATATCTATCTTTATATCTATCTTTTTATTTTAAGCAATTCTAATCAATTCCATTTCTATCCAATAATTTGGTTTTGTTTATTTTTTATTAACTATAAATTATGTGATATTATATCATTAAAAAAAAAAAAAACTGATCAGCATAATACGAATACATTTATAGTTCACGTGTCATAACGTAATAAAGACGTGCTTATTGTTCACGTTGTGATAAAAAGATTAATTAACGTAAAAAAAAGAATGAACTTATAGTTCACACTTTAATCTTGTGCTACTTATTTAGGAATGGTTTATTAAACGAAATATATAAACGAATGATTAATGCAATGTGATCATTCATTATATTATAATTCGATACGATAACAAAAAAAAAATAAAAAATAAAAAAATAGGATAAAGAGGATAACAGCAGAAAAAAAAATGAAAAAAGATCGAAAATTTCACAAAAATAAAAGAAGAAATTATAATAAAAAAAAAAAAGAAGGAAATTAAAAATTAAATTAAAAATTATAAAAAAAAATATATATATATATCGAAATAATAATTGAAGTGGAAATAACCACCACATGGACCAATTTGTTGACGGATGTTGACAGAGGACGCATTAATCTGCTGATCAATTGCACTGACCAACTGAATGTTATTTATTGATGGCGACAGAGGAAACAGAAAGGTGCAAAGTGGAGTGGACACTTTTGATGAATTAGATGATGACAAAATGGAAGGTGTTTGAAGAAAGAGAAAGAGAGGGAGAAAAAGAAAAAAAGATGCAAATTATTAGCATACTGAAATGTACGATCAACTTCCTTGATTTTCTCTCTCCCTCCTTCTTTCCCACTCCCCCTCTCCCTCTCTTTCTCTCTCTCTCTATGTTTTATGCTATATCACGTTATTAATACTATTATCTAATCATTGTTAGGAGGATAAAAGATTGTATGCATGATGGATAGATATCATCTTATCACCGAATTGTTACTCTACTAACGTTATCATATCATTTTAATCATTAATAATAGTTGATTTAGCAATGCAGATAAATTCAATAAATTATATAATACCAAATGATTTATTTATCAATGCATAAGTAACTTTGATAAAATATAAAATATCTGAATGAAAGTTTAGCCAATAGATAATGCTCACATATTATCATAAAATTAATAATAAAATAACAATAATAATAACGATAATTAATATACTTTAATAAAATTAATGAATAATAATAATAATAAAAGTATAGCAGGAAATGCATTAAGAAAAGTAATATTAATTACCAATAATTAAATATATATAAATATACATACACACACATACACATACACACACATACACATACACACACATACACATACACATACATACACACACACATACAGATGCAGCATATATCGACCTTTTTTTTCCCATCAATTAATGAAGTTTCATAAAAGCTATATCAGAAGCGCTGAAATAACACACATTGTTAAACTTAAAAGCGATACAATCTCTCTCTCTCTCTTTCTCAAATTGATTGCTTGTAAAAGAAGCAGCTGTGAATGATCTTGGATCGAGTAAAAACAAAGTTAACTGTTTACTATCATTCCTCTTCTTGTCTGCTTCATACTTTTCTTTGTTAAAGATTTTGTTTACAAAATATTTTGTCACTTTTTCCTCATATGCTTTTCTCTTTTTAAATTTTCAATTAAAATGATTAAAATAAAAGAAAAACAAAAAAGCATAAAGTAATTCCAATATTAGATTAAAGAAAAAAAAAGTAGTCTTAATGATATATATGCTTAAGAGTTTAATTTAAAATTTTATAGCTAAAAATTTTTTAACAAATTTCCTCTTTTTTTCTTTTTTCTTTAATTGGAAAAATAATACTTAATATGAAATGAATGCTTAATATACTGATATTCGCTCTTATTTTTTTAGTATTACAACATTTTTACCTTTTGTTTTTCATTATTATCCTTTTTTTTTTCTTTCGTAATATTACAACATTCTCACCGCAAAGTCTAAATCAAAGGATAAATTAAAAACCAGTTTGAAATTTCTTTTTGCTAATTTTAGCTTTTCTTCATCCATTCATTTAGTAATTTGCTTATTATCCATCATTCATTAGCTTAAAATTATTCATAAGTATTAAATTAGCAATTTATTTATTTACTTATAAGCATTGAATTTTTCTCTAGCATTTATTCATTTGGAATTTTCACTTATTAAATTGTTAATTAACAATTTTTCATCACTTTTGTTGTGTAATTGTTGTAAAAAAATATTTTTGTAAATAAATGTCTGAAAAAACACTTCAAAAAACGAAAACTTTTATTGTTTTTTTTTTTTTTAAAGAACATAATAAATGAATAGATTGATCAAACAAACAATCAACCAATCAATCAATCAATTAATCACTAACTGCCTAATATTTATCTTAGTAATTTAATAAAATATTCATATAACAAATATTATTTACAAAACTCTCAATATATAATATCTCACTATCACTTCTAATTTTGTTTCCATCCATAAAATAATTCAAACATACTTGTTGTAAAAAGAAAAAAACAACAAGAAAGAATACGATGCAAAAATTTTACACTAATTTATAAAAGTTATTTCATATATTCAAAAAATTTTTTACACTATAAAACTATATCATACTTTTTATTATAGTTATATTTTATTTCTTATTGTATTATAATTATACCATACTTTTGAATATATCATAATTACGTCTTACTTATGAATGGATTGTAACTATTATCTTAAAATATGTTGTAGTTTTTAATAGTAATAATAATTGCATAAATCAAATATTTGCTATCAATGAGCTATCAAATTCAATAATTATAAGTAAGAGCACAAGTTTCAAAAAATTCGGCAAATTTTTAACACCAGAAAAGTTTATAAAAATTTAAGCAAACATTTTTCCAAGACCATATTGTATTTTATAATGATATGTGAGCAGTGATAAAGTCATTACTGATATCATCTTGAAATTTATAAATTAAAGTGGAAGAAAAACGTTGAAAAATACCATGAATGAAGAAATGATAAGAAAAATTAAAAAATGATAAATAATGTAATCAGTGTTATGATCATTTATACTCTTCCTTGTCATTTATTTGTTTGTTTATTTCGCTTATTTCTTTACCTTTTATCTCCTTTTTCCGTACTCGCAATATTTTTATAATTTATCATCACACTCTATCAGTTGATAACACTAATTCTTCCATTTGCAATTTTGTTTTCTTCCAAACTTATTGAAAAATTCTTCAGTTCTTGGTCAAAAATAACATTTTCAATAATTATTATTAGTTATTATTAATTATTATTATTATCGTTATTATTATCGTGATTGATTTTGCATTGTCGTTATTGTTATTAGCGTAGTAATAATTATTATCATTATTGTTATTATTATTATTATTATTGCTATGATAATTAGATAATAATTATTATTGTTTGATAATTAATGATTTTCAAATGATTTTTATCTATTCGAAATATCTAATCTTATTTAACTTTTTAATTATGTCGGCGCAAAAAATTTGTCAAAGAAAGTGGCAGCTGATAGAACTGGTAAGAAAGATAAGGATAAATGAGGTCAAATGAATAAAGTGTTAAAACAAAAGGGAAGGTCAACATTCAAAATTCATTACAATTGTATCATTGTCATCCATATTTTCTGCTCCAATCATAAATTATTGTCTTTTTAGGGTCAGAAATGTGAATATACATCAAAAAATATACATTAAATAATATTATCTTACTTATCTCTCTCTCTTTCCTCTCTCTCTCTCTCTCCAATTATTATCATTACAATCATCTCTGTGTTATTTTCATCATTTATTAATGTATATTTTCACACATTGTCACAGTATAACTTCACTCATTTTAATAGATATTTCTCAAATTTAAAATTTTCAAATTCTATCCATTATCTGTTAATATGAAATTTAGAAAAAGAGAAAAATGAAAAAAAAAAAACGAAAAGAAAAAGGCAAAACGAAAAGCAAACCATCATTTTTCCCTCATACCAAATTCATTATTATCAGAGCTATTAAAATTATCACTGTCCTCAGTTTTATTCATTAAATAATTATTGATAACGAAAATGATGTTTTATTATATTTGGTTAAAAAAAAAACAATCAAAAAAAAAAAATAAGCAAATAAAAGCAAATAAAAAGTTGTAACAAATAAAAGAATGCGATCAATAAATAATGCTTTTTAATGTTTAAAAAATTTTTTTAATGAAAAAAGTTGAGAAACGATTGGTATGAAAAACTAGCATGAAAAAGAAGTGAAAAATTCAGGCGAAATATTTCATACTTCAAATCATTTATTATTTGTTTGAAATACTTTTAAAAATAGTATAATTACATCCTTAATCAACTAATAATTCAAATATTTACCCTAAACAATTGATATTTCTTTGCATCTTTCTAGAAAAAATTTGAAATATTCCTTTACATCTTTGCAGAAAAAAAAAAATTTGAAAGCAAAGTACAAAGTATTCTAATGAAATAAAGCAATTATATTTAGACTAAATAAAGATTACATTAATTATTACAGCCTTCCATTTCATTTTATTCCTTTCTTTTGATAACTTATAATTATTAAACTAATATTATAAGTTATTTATGTTGATGACAAACATATTTAGAGTACTTTTACAAAGCTAATTTAATATTTTGATGATGTGAGATAGTTTATGATATCGTTAAAATCCGAATTATAATATATTGAAATAAAATTGTGTTAAATCAAAGCTTGCTTTATTTAAACTGAAGATTATCTTTTTTTTTTTGAACATTCCTGAGATAAATGTTTCAATTTCACATGTGAAATCATTCATCCATTATTCATCTTCCAATTGTAATTGTAGCTTTGCATTGCTACTGTTTGTTAACAAAAAATTTTCCTTTTTTTTTTTATCAACAAAGGAATTTGTCTTCAATTAGATTGTTTACAATTTTCAGCTCCTTATTTAGTTGATCTTTTCTGTTGTTTGTTCGCTTCGTACTAATTGTAAATTATATTTGAATTTGACAAGGTTAATAATTTAGCTGACCTCTTTTGTCATTTGTCAGTTCATCACTCAATGCATCTTGTTATGAGTAATTGCCCGCTATATACCGAGTTACCCTTTGTCTGGGTTAAGGTTATACCTTTTCTGGATAACAATCTGTCATACACTGCTCCGTTTAAAATATTCCTCAAATTTTCTAATATTGTTTTAATTTTAGACTTTAATTATGTTCAATTATCGCCTTCTCTGCAAAACATTCCATTTTTCGGCTCTACAATCTACTCGAATCATCCTATTTCACGGCATATGATATCATAAATAGTTACATGATGATAATGTTACCAGTAAAGTGATAAGATAAGTATTTATGTAAAGTTATATGATATTAATAGTGTGACAAATTTTCGACATTAAAGAATATCTGATAAAACTAATAGTTTTCAATTGACTAATTCATAAAACCATATTGTTGGCCATAAAATGTTATTTAGTTCATTCATAAAAATTTTCAAATTTAACATTATTAACTATCGTGTAGTCAAGTTTGCACAAATAGAAATATTGTAAATAATTTTTATCACTAAAAATTAATTAAAATTATCTTTCAAAGTTAAATTCAAATTATTTGTATTCATTTGTTGTAAAAAAAAAATGATGAATCTGTATAGTTGTAATTGGAGATAAGCATGATCAAATTTTAAATTCTTCCCTGACGGAATAGATCTGTTCGGAACTTCGTTTTTTTTTTTTCGTAAAATCTGGTTTCATTTGTTCAAACGCAAGTACCATTACGACTAAAAATTATGATCCAAAATTAAAAAAAAAAAAAAGAAAAACAGGAAAATAAATAAGGCAACTTAGTAGCTCGAAATTGGAAAAAGAATTGGACAAAAAAAAAAAATTTAAAAAAAAAAGATAAGTGCAAGGAACGATTGGATCATTTCTTATATACTTTTTTGGAGAAAAGGAAAAAAATGAAATATTGATTTTAAAGATATTTATATCTTTTATATTAAAAACTGTGACAGAATGTTTGATTTATTTTTCATGACGTGATAAATAATTAAATTACTTGAACTTGATTTAAAAAAAAAAAAAACCTCATAAATATTTGAAACTCTAAGTTTGAAATACAATTTTCTTTGAAAGTACATAATTAGAATTTTATGGGAAATATTTTATTATTACCATCTAAAAAATATAAATACAATGTGCTTGCAAAACAGGACGAAAATTCTTTTCAATGCTAAATAGTACAATTTTCATTATTAATGCCATGAGAGAAAAAAAAAAGAAAACACATCAAAAGTAATCAAAAATTTATAAAATCGAAATAATGAAATACTCAAAAATGAATGAGAACCAAGGAAAGTAACGTATAATTTTGAATGTATCTATTCTTATTTATCATTAATTTTTTACTCATTCTTTATTCTTTTCTTTATTGTCAGTTAAATTGATTGATTTGATGAATGGAATTAAAGTGGACGATATTTAAACCTGTTATATACTTTCTGATTAGGTCTTCAATGAATAGTGATGATTCAATATATTATCGAATTTTTCACTAAGTTTTTATTCATTTTTTTTTTTTATTCACTTGTTTATTATCAATAAATAAATAAACTAATTTCATTAAAAATACCTATCGAAATAGAATATATGTGTGTGACATAAATATGTAACAACACTAATACTATTGTTTAATAATAATTAGCAATGATAATAATAATAATAAAATTAGTAATAATAATTGACAATATTATTTAAAAATAATTAACAATAATAATAATAATAATAATAATAATAAATAACAACAATAGTAAATAATAGATAATAAAAGTCGGATATTACATCGGAAGAAAAGGTTTTTGAAAAAAAAAAGTGAACTAAGAAGGGAAGAAACAAAAAAAAAAAATCGAAAATGGAATTAAAACTAAATGTGTAATAAACAAAAATTGATATGTCATTAAACTGCATTACAAAATTGTAATAATCAGTAGAAAGTGATAGTAATTTCTCTGAAATACTTCTAATAGTGATCAATAGTGAAATTGTGAAATTAGGGAATTTTTTTTTTCTTTTTTCTTTTTTTTGTAGTTTTTGAGTTATGAATTTGATAAATGAATTTTTTTTCTTTTTCATCCAAAAATTTATCATTTCCATAATCCGAAAATTCACAAAATTGGCTGATACTTAAAATAAAAATGACTGTTAAATTAGGCTAAACTATTGTGATAAAACGGAAAATGTTTTTTTTTTTTCTTTTACTTTCATAATTTGATCTTTTTTTTTCCTTCCCTGCAATTCTTTTGTTCATTTTCATTGTAACGAATGATAAAGATATTTGTTTTTGAATATCATTTTCCTTTTCTAAATTTTCACTTCGTTTTTTTTTCCATTCTATTTTCTTATTCATTTGATTTTATTTAAAAAATTTTATAAGGGTAAAAAAATAATTTCGTTGATAAAGTTTTGCGAATGAATGAATTTAATCGTTTTTCATTCAGTAAAATTTTCTACAAAACAATCATCAAATCATTTCTCATTCATGCATTTTGGTAAACAAAAATTAGATAATCAAAATTATAAATATATTCTTGTTTGTAATCATTTTTCAATTTAACATTGTCACAAAAAGTAGAATTAATTAACAATAACAAAATTGATTTAAAAAAGTTTTTTTTTTCTTTGGAATCAGTTAAAATTTGAAAAATTTTAATTAAAATTATACTCAAAAAAAAAAAGAAAAAAAAAACTTTCTAAACAGAAAAGGAATCCAAAATATTTAACACATTTATTAGACGTATGTATGTAAAATGATTAATTTATCCTGTAATTTTTATACTAAACAAGCAATTTCTAATATATTGAATTATGAACAGAAAAAAAAATGTTCCATTAAATAATTAATTTATTTAAATAAAGCAGTTAATACTAATATTTGCTAAATTCATGATTTTATCTTTTCAAATTCTTTATGACGAAAATATTCAATCAATTTATAAAAATATGCAAACTATTTTATTATTTAATAGATTCAAATATATATTAAGTTCTTAGTTAAGTTCAATTTATTAATGCAAACAAAATTGAAATACTTTATTAAATAATTTAAAATGCAAGTTATTATAAAATTTTCTATATTATAATAATATCACGTATTATTGTTTACTATGAAAAATAATAAATGTAAATGTAACGTAACGTAACGTAACGTAACGTAAAGTAGTACAGCATTTATAGCATTAACGTGTATAAAATTAAGAAAACAAAATATTATTGTACATTAGTGCTACAATTGTTTATCTATTTATTACTAATAATTTGATTATTAATATTTTTTTTTCCTTGTTGTAATAATATATTAATAATTTGGTAAATATTGGTATAAAAATTTTCAATAAATCAACATAATTATATGATATTTGTTGTACTTTTACAAAAAGTTTCAAATTTTAATAATAATGGAATGAATAACTGAAAATAAATTACGAACTTTTTTTTTTCATCATCACAAGAAAAAAAGTGTGAATTAAGAAAGAAGCACATATTATAGTATGAAATGAAACAATCAATAATAATTTTATCCTATGTAAATACGAAAAAAGAAAATTTATTAATTAATTTTAGAAATTCCGAAAATTACATTAATAAGTAATTCTGTTTACATTAACTAAAATTATGCATGAAATTGAAAGCTCAAAATTTGAATAAAATCTCGAAAAATCAAATTTAATATCAAAATATATATATGTAAAATCATAAACTTTCTTATTTAAAATAATTGTTACACTTCAATTTTTTTTTCTTTTTGGAATTTAATTTTTAATGGCAAATTTAGAGCGTATAGAATGAATGAATAAATAAAACATAAATACGATTTCTTAATTTTTATTATTATTCTACAAATGATATTACTGATAAGATCAATGTTTTTATAATGAATTAGGAAGAGATGAAATAAATAAACAAATACCAAATAAACAAAAATGAAAAAAATACTGCAGCAAATTAATTAATTAGTTATTACAATTATGTCATAAATTCGAGCAAAAAATACTTCAATGAGTTAATTAATTATTTAAATTACAAAGCTTTGAATAAAGGAAGCAATTATCATCATGGCATATTTGTTAAGCATTACTTTTACATAAGTTAATCATTTTTAATAATTTAACAAAAAAAAAAAAAAAAAAGAAAGGGAGCAACAGAAAGTAGCATTACAACATCTCAAATATTATAATTTTTTCACTCTCATCAAAAAATTCATCCATTCATTCATTTATTAAAATAAAAAATTAGATTTCATGTTTTTAAGAAATTCTTGAGATGATAAAATTAAAATATTAAAAACGAGTAATTTTTTTCACCGCTATTTTTATTATTCACTCCCTCCAATCATTTCATAATTTCATAAATAAATTAAAATTCTGAAATCATATTTTTATAATTATAATTTTAATCATTAATTACTATCAATTATAATACTACTGTATACATCATTTATTCGCTTTGATAAAAGCCGCCTGTTTCGAATGTTGTCACCGGTGATTCATTAATATGACGCGTATAGTTTCTTGTTATACCATAATTCTACAATAAAAAAAAAATAGAAAAAAACAAAGGAGAAACAAATTAATTAATTATTTATTAATTCTAATTCTTTCAATGAAAAATTGAAAGTTTTTTTTTTGATTTTATCTTTTTTTTAAATTTCCAATTTTAAGCAACAATATTAATTATCAAAAAAGAAAAGAAGCAAATCAAATCAAATTAAATTTTTTTTTTTTCATTAGAAAAGAGAAAGTATTTAGTGAAACAAAAAAAAAAAAAAAAAAGGAAAGAAAAATGTTAATTGTACTTGATTGGTAATTGAAAATGTTTCACAGTGATCGTCATAAGATGGATTGATATATCCATTGTCGCGTGTCAAGAAGAAACGACTCAAATTTAATTGTTGTACATCATAAAGTGTAGCAAGGAATAACATCATGCATGATAGACCAAATATCAAATAAACTAAATTTTTCATTAATTAATTAATTACAAATATTTGAAAATTTTTGATTGTTAAAAAATAACGAATTATTAAATATGTTAGTAATTTTTAGTTATGGTTAAAATTTTTCAGAAAAAAAGAAAATATGACAAAGAAGAATTTTAAAATTAAAAAAAGTAAACAATAACTGTTTGAACCTCTAAAACTTTTAAAATTATAGAAAACAATTTAAAGTTACACTTAACACTTTGCAAAATTAAAAAATTGCATCTTGCGATCTGATTTTAAAGCGTTTCCTTACCTGTCACGACAATTTTATAAAAAGTCCTAAATTGTTGATCAGGTTGATCACCTGGTACATATTCACCTAAAAATTCAATTCTTTTGTATTTTATCAAATGTTTTGAAAATTTTGTAACATTTTTACAACAGATGTTTTAAAATTTATGAAAGAAAAATTATTTTATAATTAAAAAGTTTTACAACGTAGGCAAGAAATGATTCAGAAACGAATTTCTTTTTTTTTTTTTTAATATTTAAAAAATTTACCCAAACCGATAGTTGTCAATGAAACAAAGCAATAGAAAAATGCATCCAAAAAATCCCAATCTGTTTCAATTTTTGTAAAAATATACGATGGTATGATAAAAACAAACAATAGTAATAGCGTACACACAAAAGTAAGATGAAATACCTAAAATATGAAAAATTTTAAATTTAAATTAAACATTTCATTACCATATTTATAAATTACAAATTGAAATTTCACTCATAGTTTCATTCATAAATGTTACATTAACTACTCAATCGATATTGTATTATGTTAGATATTTGATTATTCAATATTACTTGAAATTCTTTCAAAATTCAATTAAAATTAATTGAACAAAAAAAAAAACGGAAAAGGAATTATCATTAAAATTAGCATTATGAAAAATGCAAACATTGCGAACGACAATTTATATTTTAATTAGTTATTCGAAAATTTTTAGCCTTTTAAAAATTTCAGTACTTTATTTACACCTGTTGTGTGAATAATTTCATTAATTAACGAAAAGATATGTACAAAATAAAAATGTAAAAAAGTACCCGTAAAAACCTACCTGAATTTGTGAATCATGAAATAGATGCCCAAGCCTTGCATTAAGTTTACATCGTAGCCAAGCACTTGGCTTTTTTAATCTTACCACTAATGCTGACAATAATGCTAATGTCATTGGTATGCCAATCAGACAATAAATTATCGTAAAAAATTTGCCTTCACGTGTACGTGGTGATACACGTCCATAACCTATGAAAGTGTTAAATAAGTATAATTAAAATTTATTCATTCATTTGATAATCAAAAGTTAAAAGTAAAAATTAAATTAAAATAACAATTTAACATGAAATGTAAAATTAGAAAACAATACAAACTAATCGAGTAAATTTGTTAAAAAAGAAAAAAGAAATTTATACAAACCAACTGTGCTAATTAAAGCGCCAACAAAGAAAAATGCTTGGCCAAAAGTCCAAATAGGCTCAGTTGTTACATTTTTTTCTGTCCAAATACCTTTTAATGCCATTATACGAATATCCGTAAATAATTGATCAATATCGGTTTCTGAAAAAAAAAAAAAGAAAAGATTATACTCACATGAAATATACGAGAATCTTTAAATCTTTGAATAAAATTAAAATTAAATTGAAAATTTAACAAATTTTAACGAAAATTTTGAAATGTACAATTTAAAAAAAAAAAAAAAAGCACACTTTACTTTTAATTACAAAAGAAAAAACAAATAAATAACAAACATATGCGTAAAAAATGTAAAATATAATCATTTATTTCTATGAATTGAATTAGTTAAAAAACAAGCAAACAATTTTTAGAATATATTAACTTGCATACCTTTAAATCCTGCTTCTTTTAATAATCGATTCCAATTTGTTCGAAATTCCTGATATGCTTCCATATCATTTTCCTCATTTGAACTTTCAATTTGTACGAAAACAATAGCGCCAATTAGTAAATAAAAGAAAAGCACCACTAAACCAATAGCAAGTCGAACATTTGTTTCACGAATTTGCCATGGTGATGCTTCAATTCGATCAATTACCTGTGGAAAAAGAAAAAACAAAAGTTATGTTTTAAATTTATAAATAAATTTTCAAATTTTAAATTTGTTTAATTTAGCTATGAACAATTTCAAACCTAAAACATTCTTTCTTCTGTATAAATTTTTATACATATAATTTATTATTTATACGATTACATATTTATCATGTATAATTTATATATAATTTATTAAAATTTATATATAAATTATTTGAGATGAATGGCGTAAAATATAATTTGCAAACTTGTTTAATTCCAAAATTAAACCTTATTCTGCAATTGGAACATTTGGAGACCCATAATTTTGTTATATCCTTGAAAAAACTTTTTTTTTCTTTTCACTCTGCAAGCAAAAACGATGACATCATTGAAATTAATATTAATATAATCATTTAATCATATTTAATTACATATTTAATTATAAAATCAAAATTTGAAAAGTATTTATAGCTACAATAAATCACTATTAACATTCATAATCATAATTTTCCTCTTCTTTTTCCTTTCATATCATATATATTTGACATCAAATAACAACATTCAATTACAAATATTATATATCAAAATTAAAAATATAATTACAACAAAATTAAATGTAAATGCATGCACATAAGTAATTAAATAAATTTGAAAAATTGAAATGATGATTTAATTCATTTGAAACAATAAGAAAAAGCGAAAAAAAAAATTTTTTTTTAAAGTTTCAAGGAAAGGAAAGAAGAATTGCGAATACTTCCTCATTCATTTAACACTAAAAGACAAGCCTAAAACATTTTAATGATTTAAGGCCTAGCAACAAGGCAAATTTAAATTGTTCATCGATGGCTTTTTTTTTGTTTCGTTTTTTGTGTATTCGACAAGTGTCAATGAAAAATTTTGAAAAGGAAAAAAAAAGGAGTGAAAGTGAAAGGAATTCATTTCGGTTGATATATTCATTCCATTGATTTCATTTTTTTATTTCTATTTTTTCATTTTTATTTTTTTTTTTTGTTTTTTTATTTTTGTTTTTGTTTTTTTTTTGCTTTTTGATGGAATAGGAAGTGCGACAAACTTTAGGCATGGCTAATCGTTGTTGAGAAGACATATGTTATTATGATGAGGCCTAAAATTGGAATTTTTGAATTGTCTGTGGAAATAAATAAAAAGGAGAGAGATAAAGAGAGAGGGAAAGAGAGAAAGAAAGAACGAGAGATATTGTGAGAGTTTTGTTGCATGCAAAATGAAATGAATAAATAAAAAGAAACAAATAGATTAAGTAATTAAAATAAGTAAATAAATAAATGAATAAACAAATAAATAAATTGGTTCAATAAATAAGTAAATAAATAAAATAAAAGGAAGAAGTGTGAAAAGAGGCAAATCATTAAGATTTGAAAATGATTTAATATGGAAAATCTATTTTCTCTTTTTTCCTTTTTTTCCGACATTGATTTTATTTAAAATTTTACAACTACAAATAGAAAAAGGGAAGCTGCAAAACTTTTTCCGATGCAATGTATTTTCAGATATTGCATAAATTACAATTCTAAAACTTTATAATATATTCGAAAAAGAGAAAAAAAAAGAGAGAAGAAAAAAACTGAAACTTTTAGGAAAATGGAACTAAAAGCTAACCAAAAAGTAAGTATATTTATTGGTTTTATTTTCTTAAAATATATTTTTATTTTTTGCCGGTTTATTCTTTTCTAAAATTTTTAAACGACAAAATATACGGGTAAGTTTTGTTAAAATTCCACGTTTAAATTGCAGCTCAAAATTTAATTATTGCAAATTTTTTGTGATTAAAAATAAGAACAAAAAATGTTACTCAATTGAAAGTATAGTATTGAAGTTTTAAATTGCCTACCATAATTAATAATTTAATAGAGGATTGAAATAATAAATAATGATAAAAATAGCTATAAACAATGATGCTAAGAGGAAATTTAAAAAGGAATGAAAACTAGAATTATAGATGAATATGGTGTAATTGAATTGCCCACTTCACCTCAAAATAAACAATTGATTACGTCAATACTGGCCAAAAGCAAAATCATTTTATTTTTGATTGATTAGCAATAATTATTTTGCTAAGATGCTAAGAAATTTTAACCTTTAATAATATTTATAATAAATACAAAAAGACAGAATGAAGAAATTTTTAATAAAGTTGGAAATTTTTCTAACTAAAAATTATTTTTAAAATAGTTCAAAAGCAAAAAAAAAAAAAAAGAAAAAAATTTCTAACATAAATATGATTGAATATTTTTAGTATATAATTGTTGAATAAAAAAAAAAATTTCCTTTTTTCTTTTTTGAAATATTCAGAATATCTGGTAGAAAATATTTTGTGAGTGAAAATTTATCTAAATGTTATTTTGAATATTGTTGAAAAAACAAAAACAAAAGCAAAAATCATTCTAAATATTTCTAAAGAGAATTATCCGGAATATTTCAGGTAATCCGGAAGCAAAGAAAATATTCCAAATATTTCCCATAAACAAAAAAATAAAAACAATTCTAAACACTGATGAGAAAAAACATTCCTGTAATATTTCTAGTGGAAACTCTATTTACATCAAATAAGTAAAAACGATTGTCTAATGCTCATTACATGGGACATTCATTAATCAACCACTTGGCTAATCATCTTTTTAGCCATTAGGGTCACATGAAGCAATTTGTTATTTCTCTTCCTTACAAATTATTCTAGACAAAACTCGAAGATTATATAAAAGTTCAAATTGTTGTAGTTTGAAATTTAATAAGCTTCTTTAATTTTGCCAATTTAAACAAAAAAGAAAAAAATTCATTTTCTTTTCTTATTTCACAATTTCCCATTCAAAATATAATTAATTTTTCCATCTTTTTTTTTCATCTTTTATCATTTCGTCATTTTTTTCTTTTCAAAAAAAAAAAAAAAATCCAATTTAAAAAATGAGAAAAAAAGACGAAAACAACTTATCACATAATAAATTATCAAAATTTTTTCAATTTTTAAAATTTTTCAATTTGTAAATTTATCAAATCAAATCATTAAAAGATTTCTCTACTTTTGCTTTCTTTTTTTTTGGAGAAATTTTTAATTTCTTCATAAAATAAATGATTTTAGCAAAAAAAAGAGACGAGTAGTGATTGTGAGAAGTGTAAAGAAAAATAGAAACTACAATTTAATTTGAAATTTGAGACTAAAATTCATTGATTATAATAACGATTCATTAATCACAAATATAAAGGCTCAGATCATTTAAGTGCAAAGATCAAGTTTTATTTTGTTTTTTCAAGTTATTTCTTATTAATAGGATTAACATTCTTATCTTATTGTAGTGGGTAGTCGTTTGAAAAAATTTAGAAGAGATTTTAATAGAAATTTAAAAAAAATACACATTTTGCTAAATAAATATTATATTTGTTAAATCCGATAATATTATTCTTAATTTTTGCTTCCATCTATTTCGTTATTAAATTTGATGGATACAAAAAAAGTTCTACGATCATCTTAAAATAAGTAAAGCAAAAGTGAAACTTAAATTAAAAAAATTTCTATGCAACATTAGTAGTTTATAAGTTATTCGGTACATGCATTATTAGTTATTTTCAAATTAAAAAAAGAAATATATCTTAGAAAAAGAAGCACAAAAAAAAATTTCCGTCCATAATTTAAAAAAAAAAAAATTTTTTTTCTTTCACTTTAGCAATGTTCCCTAAAAATGAAAACATTATTGAGCAAAAATGTAAAATGAAAAATTAAATATTTTTATTAAAAAAAAAAAAACAAATGCAAACATATAACTAACATTTTCAAATTAAAGAATGCATTTTAAAACAGTTTTTTAATACATATTTGCTAATAAAAAATTTTTCCACAAAGGTAATAATCAACAAACAATAAATGACTGACAGAAATATTAAAAAATATTATTTTATCAGATGATAATGAAAAAAATTTTCTTTTAATATGATAATAAAAATTGTTCAAAAAATTTTTCATATTTCAAAATTTCTTTTTCAAATTTCTGAACAAAAAGCTTACAGATTTCAAAAAAGAAAAAAAAAATGATAAAATGATAAAAAAAAAGAAAACAATGAAAGGAAATTGTATTAGATTATTACATTTGTAAAAAGTTAAAAAAGAAAATTGAAGAAAAAAAAAATTTTTCCTTTTATTTTAAACCTTTTAGTTAGATATAAAATATAAATATATATAAGATGCTTTTTGCTATTTGAAATATTATCCCACTGAGAATTAGAAGCGATCATTTTCATCTTATGCTGCTATTGCTATGATTACATTTTGCGCCAACTAAATCAATCATCTTTTTTCCTTCATTTCATTCTTCTCTCTTTTCCATTCCAAAAATCTCTCTCTCTCCCTTTCTTCAAACAGCAACAACAAAAATATGACAAATTTTAAATTAAATATTCCAATTTAAATGTGAAAGATTTCTTTCTTCTTCTTATACTAATTTACAAATTATGATTGATCAAATAATTATTTTTTACCATTTTAAAATTAACTATAACTAAAAACTTTGATAAATTTTAAATTAGATAATCAAATTTAAATGAATATGAGTTTTTCTCTTTACACTTTACACACTTTAATCTATATATTACAACTATTAATTATGATAAGTTTGTTTGAATTAATTTTAATTTCTATTTGTAATGAACATATAATATGAACTTATAATCTATAAAAGTTATGAAAATTAGCATTGGAAAAATTAATAGTAATTTTAATAAACTAAGGTAAATAATTTATTATTTAATTGATGCATAATTATTTCAATAAAAGTACAATTTATAATAGACGAAATTTTTCATATGGAAATTAAAAAGAACGGAAAAAAGAAAGAAGAAGGAGAATTTGCAAGTAGAAATTTCGAAATTTTACATTCTTTCTGGTTGGAATTTTTCTAAAAAAAAGAAAAACTTCTATTTTAGAANAAAGTACAATTTATAATAGACGAAATTTTTCATATGGAAATTAAAAAGAACGGAAAAAAGAAAGAAGAAGGAGAATTTGCAAGTAGAAATTTCGAAATTTTACATTCTTTCTGGTTGGAATTTTTCTAAAAAAAAGAAAAACTTCTATTTTAGAAAAAATTTTTCGAAAAAAAAAACTTTTTTCTTTAATTTTTAAAATAACTTGAAAATAAAACTTGTAAGTTTAGCAAAAAAAAAAAATGCAAATAATTCATGCGAAAAAATTTTATAATTGAATAAATAACATTAATAAACAGAAATTACTATTATTTTCTAGAAAAAAGAATAAAAAAACTTCGAATTAAATGAAAAATTATAATTTTTGTTAAAATGAATCACACATTTTTGTTTAATTTTTCTATTTGCTATTTGGAAAATTTTCAATGGCAGATAGAAATAAATCAATAAATGTAAAAATAAATAAAAGAAGTTAAAGTGCCTTTGTCTAAAATACTTTTGTCTACAATTTGATGGATAAATATACATACATATTTCATATCTAATATCTCTCTTTGAAACTTTTTCCTTTTTAATTTTTATCGACATTTTTTCGTTCACATTTTAAAATTTCACATAAATATACAAATGTATTCAAAAAAATTTTCTATAGTTTCTTTTTTGATACAAACAAAAAAAAAGCAAATAAAACGTTAATTTTAGAAAAAAAGTTAATTGATTTTTTCTATTCAAAATTCAATCTCAAAATATAATATATAAATAAATGATTTCTCCTTATGATTTGTTCCTTTTTCTTTCTCTCTTTATTTATTTACTTTTTTTTTTGTTTAATTCAAAGTTTAATATGATTACACTTTTTTTTCATTGACCCTAAAAAGTTAAATAGCACATTGAAGTTTTTATTTCACACTTTTGTTTTCCTTTTTACATGCTATAAAATAAAAATTTTATGAGATATCCCCTAAAAAAAATATGAAATGTCTAATTTAAAACGGATTTTATTCAATATTTTTCCCAGAAATATTTTTCTTGTTTCTAACCGCTTTACTAATTTTTTTTCAAATGAATTTTAAATTATTTCAATAAAATATTTGTTTTATATGGATAGATTATATGGGAGTAATATTATTGCTTTAAAAAAAAGAGAGGAAAGAACAGAAATGATTTTGAATAAAAATAAGAAATAAAGAAGAAAAAGATCTGGAATTAACAGAATTCATGAAAATTTGAAATACAATTAAAATTATTAA
Organism: Wuchereria bancrofti; assembly: GCA_005281725.1. Lineage (NCBI taxonomy): Eukaryota > Metazoa > Nematoda > Chromadorea > Rhabditida > Onchocercidae > Wuchereria > Wuchereria bancrofti. Next base: position 2,398,194 of record SSBO01000009.1, on the reverse strand, counting down.
AATATTCAAACACATTTACTGATTTGTACAATTAATTATTTAATTAGCAATGATAATAAAAATAAAATAGAGGAAAAGTATTACATATGGAAAAATTAGAAAGATATGATTTGAAACTGTTAGTTATCAATAATAAACAAATTTAGAGAAGCTAGTTAAAAGCACCAAAAAATTTCCGATATGTGATAGATTCAAATGATGATTTTCTGATGATGAAGAAATTTAAAAAAAAAAACATTTTTTAACTCCTCAATTCTTTTCTTTCGTCCTCCCTCTCTCTCTCTCTCTCTCTCTCTCTCTCTCTCTCTCTCTGTTCCTTTTCTTCATAAAAATTTCTTATGCTAACAAAAATACTCCCTCTCCCTCTGTCTTTTTCTCTTTCTCTCTCTCCCTTTCTATCTATCTCCTAACATTATTCCTTTTCCATTTCCTGATAGAAATATTCGAAATATGATAATTAAATTTATTGAAATAGCCTAATAATATAAAGCAGTTGACATTTTGCTATCTAAGAAAGTTTCAAGTTTAATTTTCTCTTCTTCATCAAATTCATCACTAAAATGTTATTGCATTTTTTTTTTTTCAATTCAATTTACTATGTATTGAAATTAAATAGACAAAAGCAAAAAATTAATGAAAAAGAAACACAAAAAATTTTTTACTAATAATTTCGTTAAATTATTTATTAAAAAATTGAAAAAAATAAAATTTGTTAAATTACTAATAACAATTTATTAAATTAATATTAAAAATTAAAAAATATGTGATTTTTTGCAGAACAATACAAAAACATTTATATATTTTCATTTTCTTTTTTTTTAACAAAATTCTTATGAAATTTTATAATTAAAAAAGAATTTGACATTATGCTATCTAACAAAGTTTCAAGTTTAATTTCATAAATAATAAGTAAATTAGTTAAGCAATTAATAATTTAATAAATATTAAAAAATAAACAAACGAATAAATAAGCAAACAAATAAATAAATTTATATTAACTTTTTCAGTTCTAATTTCAATCCCATTTCAATTTCGAATTTTTAATACAATATATATCGACTACAATTAGATGCACTGTTTTTAACGATTGATTTGATCAAATTGCTGACAGAAACGGATTGAAGTGTCATAGCAAAAATAATTTAAAAATAAATGAATAAACAAATATCAAAAGTAAATGAACAAATGGACAGGCAGATAAATAATGAAATGAATAGATAAATAAATAAATAAATATATATATATAATTAACAAATAAATAAATAATAAATAAATAAATGTTAGCAATAAGCAAACTAGTATGTAAGTAAACAAATAAATAAATGAAAAACAGATTGTTAAAAGAATTGCATTTACTTGCTACCAAATGTTTTAAAAAATAAGTTAATAAGCCACCAAATGTTCCAGGAAATAAATTAATAAATAAAATATAAATAAATTAATGAATAACTTAATAAACGAATAAATTAATTAAAAAATAAATAAACAAACAAATAAACAAGCAAATAAATAAGAACAGATTGTTAAAAGGATTGCATAGAAGTATCTCTACCAAAATATTTCAAAAAATAAATTAATAAACAAATAATAAATGAAGAAACTAATAAACAAGTTAGTTAACTAATTAATTCAATAGACAAATTATCAATTAGAAAATAAATTAATTAATTAAATAAGTAAACAGATGAATAAATAAATAAAAGAATAAATTGACTGATCAAACAAATAAATAAATAATGACAAAATTTATTAGCTTTTGAATGTATTTCATATATTTGTTTTGATAAATGTAAATTGAAAGATAAAAGAAGTGAAAGAACACGGATGTATTTATGATGATATCATTCTTTTTTCAATTTACAAATGCAGAAAGAATGAAAGAAAAAAAAAAAAGATTTGAAGCAAGAAAGAAGGAAAAGATTTGAAAATGAGGAAAAGAAAACTTTTTTAAATTTAAGCGAAAAAAAAAATGGGAAAAAAATTTTGCCATCTCTTATGTAATTGCAAATTTGTAAAAATAAAAGGAAGAAAAAAAAAAGTGAAATTAGAGAGAAAGACAGTTTGGAATTCATTTATTCTTTTCATTTCATTTAATCTCTTTTCAATCACTTTCTCATCCTTCTCTTCTTTTCCCTCCTTCTCTTCTTTCATCTCTTCTCGCCTTTTCCCTCCTTCTTCACTTTCCTCCTTCTCCTTTTTCTTTTTACAAATTCTGTAGTTCAATTTTTTTTCCTTCTTTTCACATTTTAAGAACTAATCGTTTATCTTTCCTTTTCTTTTCCCTCTCTTTCTCTTTCTCTTTCTCTTTATTTTTGTTTGTTTCGCATTTTTTTCCCTCGGATTATTATTTGAGAAAAATAAGCACTATGAATTATTATATCACATTAAAATTTGAATATTAGATAGTTATTTTTAAGAAGGTAAAAGAAGGAGAGAGAGAGAGAGAAAGAAAGAAAGAAAGAAAGAAAAGATGGGAAAGTGTTTTTTACAGCTTTTATTTATTTTGCAAGAAAATTTCTCTTTGAATTTTTATCTTAAAAAAAAAAACTTTTATTGTTTAATATTTAATAAATTGTGAGAAAGAAAAAGATTTGATTTTTTCTTCTCAGTTTTTATTATAATATTTGCTTCGATAATAATTTTACTAAATTTTTTTTTTTACTAAATTTGATCAATTGGTTAGTATTAATTGCTATACAATCTTTTATGCATTATCATTATTGACCAAAGTAAATATATATCAAATCAAAGTTTTAACATTTAATTAGTCAAAACTTTCAAGTCATAAATATTAGTTCAAATTTTTTGCATTATAATTATTACTGTACCATTTATTGTCTTATTGAATTAAATTTATAAATAATTATTACTACATGAATAATTCTGATCTTCTATTAAATTATTTCATTCTTTATTTCAAAATCTATTGCACATTCTTGCATGATTGCATTCATTTCAATGTATTTAATTAGTACATAAAAAATTGTAACTTAATTTAGGGATGGAATTCGATTGCTTTATTTGTTTTTTATTTCATACTTAGCAATGTACCCCCCCTGAAATAAGCTTTATTAATGAATATTACAATTTGTTCATTCTGTTCCTTTTGATTTTTTTTTCTTTACTAAGTTTTAAAGTTATACCTGTTCAAATTTCAATTCGAACTGTTTATTTTTTGCTGTTATTTTGTTCCAAACAACATATAATTCTATTTGATCCAAAAAACAATCAATGCTAATCGATTTAGATAGCAAATTTTTAACTTATTTTTATTGATTTGATTCAATTTTATTTTTGTTATAATCAAACTTATTTCATGCAAATTCGAATATTCTTCTTTAAAAAAAAAAAAAAAAATTTAATTTCTTGTTGGTATAGTTGTTACTTTCATATGTCATCGAACAAAAATTGGCGCAATTATCCGGTTATTCAATGAAATGCATCTATTTATCAATAATGATTAATGACTAGTAATACTTATTTCATTTAATCCTGTCTCTATAATATCTAACTAGCAGATTTGTTCAAATTTAATTCATTCTACAATATTTCAAAATATTCAATATCATATACAGCAAACATAAATATATCTAATATCATCTTTTACTACTTTTTTTCTTCTTTTATTTAAACCTTTGAATAACAAATATCAAACTATGATAATATTGAAGTAATTAAATTAGCCATAAATTTATCGAACATATTCTAACATATAATAATAATTCAAATATTTGGAAAATGAAATATAGATGTGTAATATTTTTTATAAACAAAAAAAAAAAAAGCATTGAAAATGTTATCTTTTACTTTCTAGCAAATGATGAATTTCTTCTGGACTACGATTACGAGTTTCCGGCATGTAATAATAAATGAAAAATGTTGTAATTGTTAGAGGAATGATGAAAATTAGAAAACTAAATGGTCCAATTAATTCCTCTAATGGTAAATATATAATTGGGCACAGGAAACAGGTGACATATTGCGCCGAAATGGACAATGATTGTAGCTGAGCACGACAATATGGCTCGGCTAATTCGGTAGCAATAAACCATGCAACTGGACCAATACCAATACTGAAAAAAAAAATTAAATTAAATTAAAATTTAGAAATGCTAAGAAAGAATTCATCGTGTATAATTTTTTAATCATCAATAATAACTAAAAAATAAATGTATCGATTAATTTAATCGAATTTAGTGATTGAAAAAAATTAATATTATGATACTAGTATTTAAGATATTATTTTAAATCACAGTGGTAATGATAATAATTAATTTTGAAATTTTAAGATAATAATAAGTCAATGTTTTAGGTTAAACATAAAAGCATTTATGGCTAAAAGTAGAAATCAATTAACTTGCATCATTTTTATCCTGTCTAAGAGAAGGAAAATATAAAACCTAAAAAAGAATAGGAATAATGCAAAGAGAAGAAGGAAGCAGTAGCCAAGCCAAGAGTAATGATATTGGCCAAAGATCCAAACCAGTATCATCATTCCCAGATTTATCAATATTAAACTTATTAAACTTCCAAGAAGTAAAAAACGGCGTCCAATCTAAACAAAGAATGAAGGAAAATATTTTTCTTTACTGATTATTTTTAAATATTTAAGAAAAAAAAAGAATGAGCAATAATTGGAAATTTTTTCATTATCAATCAATATTATTGAATATTAGTTATTATTTGTTAAAGGAAATGCAAAATTAATTATTGTTTACATAATTTGTACAATTAACTCATTTCATTTATTAATTAAAATTAAAGTTAAAGGAAAATTTCGAAACAAACCTTATCAATTGTAATAGCTTGTATAAGAATTCCAATGGTACCAGATAGTCCTGCAAGACAATTTGCTAGTGACGCAGTAGTTGATGTGAAACCAATAGCGCCAAGAAGAGCTGTGCCAAAAAATACCATCGCCATTATACCACTAAAACTTACCGTACAATTTAAAAGTATTGAGAGAAATAATGCTCGACGAGTTGCTCTAAAATAAAAAAAATAACAACCAAAAAAAAGTAATATTTAATTTAATCGAAATACATGTAATACATATATGTATCTATCAATTTTAAAATTAATTTTTTAAAAAGATGAAAAAAAGAAAGATAAAAATCGTTCAATTAAGCTACACTTTAATAATATTATTACTATTATTACTTTAAGAGATGTTTGTAGTATTAAGTATAACTGATAAGATATGATATAAATATCATTTCTAGCTTTTCATTCCTTTTTTTAATTAAAAAAAAATTTGAACTCATTCAAATGTTACTACAATATCATTTTTTTTTTTTTGTTTATTAGAATAGAAGGTATTTCTATTTCAAACAAGCACAATAATAGCATATGAATGATTAATTTATAATTTGTCAACAATCAAATTAATTCTGATTAAAGATTAAAAATTAAAGATAAGAATAATAAGTTAAAAGAGATAACAACCTATTATTCCAAAATTTCCTCCAATTAATGATATTTTTTATTTCTTTGTCTTCTTCATTATTTTTTTGTTGTATTTTCAATCGTTCCGTTTCATCATCGATTTGACGATCATTTTTCCAATTATTGTAAAATTGAATCGATTCTTTTGCCGCACTTTCATTCATTTGTTTTAGAAAATATAATGGACTTTCATGAAGGATAAAAATTGCATAACAAATAAGCATTAAGCATGGAATCATTTCCATATAATAGCCATAAGGCCATAAATTTTTAGTACCAAAAATTTGTGGCATACCAATCATTGATGCTAACAAAGCACCAATATTAGTCGATAGGCCAGTTAATGTGCCCATTAGGCCACGAAAACAAACTGTAATAATAGCAAAAACTAAAATTTGAAAATAAAAATTGATAAATTAAATGGCCAAGATAATATGATATGATGTGATGAGATAAGATAAAATAACAAAAATTTGACATTCAAAAAATTTTTTTTTATTGATTTCGGAAATTTTGGTAAAATTTTAAGGGGGTGTACATTGTATTAACAATGAAAAAATTATCTCTTAATTGTGATATTTGTTTGAAAATAATGTATACAACATTTAAAATTTTTAAATTTTATGATTAGGATGAAAAAAAAAGCAATTTCTTTATTAAAAGACTTTCCCTCCTCTTTTTTTTAATAAGAAGTTTTATTTATTTTGAGATATGCAAAATTATTTTACGAAAAATGCAATTAATCGGAAAATAAAATGAAATTTAAACAGTAAGATGAAAGAAATCATTGCAAGAACATCAAATAGTCTTTGACGATAATATTTTCAGCAATCTAAGAAATATATTTCTTCTTTGAAATAGGAATTAAATTTTAAGTCATAAATTAGTATTTAATTATTATAGATTAAAATTTGAAAAAAATTGCTACAAATTACATAAATTGAACGAAATAATATTTAAAATATATTACAAATATGTTTCTATATTAAATGATAGAATTTAATTATGAAAACAATCTTACAGATAATTTTAATTAAATTACCTGGACTAATTTCAGTTAAGAATACACCTTGTACAGTAGTAAACATTCCAACACAAATGCCAACAAACAATCGTGAAAGAATGAATAATTCCGCAATATTTGTATATTGTGATAAAGGTGAAAAGAAAATAACAATAATCATTAACTAAAATTAATAATTTTAGAGCAATAAATTTTTATTAGCAAAAATTTTTAATTAATTTTAAAAAAAATCTTTTTTTAAATCTTATTAGCTAGAAATTTTTAATTAAATAAAACAATGCTAATTATTTTAAAATTTATATTACTACCATATCAAAAAGTTATTTTTATTAAAAACTAAAAACTATTTTTCATGGAATTATAAAAATAAATTAATATAAAGTAATTTGTAGAGTAAAATTAATGAATACTAAAAGTGCATTGGCTAAAAATTTAATGTCAAAATTTCCGATCATTAATGCTATTAAATGATTGATAATTAATTATATCAGTTAGTAATTCTGGAATATCACAAAAATCACGAAAATAATATAATTTAGAATAATTCATATTTTGTCTAAAAACAATTGTATAAATTAAAAAGAAAAATTTCGGAATATATTAATTTCCTAAACTTCTTAAAATAGCATATCTATAACATATTAAATGATTATCTATGTAATCGGTTAGTTTTTTTTTTTTTTTAAATATTAACAACAAAATTTTAACTTTCATTTCCGGTAGCCAATTGAGTAATTCCGGAATGTGATAAAGACCTAATAAATAGCACATTTTGAAATACTTATATTTAGAAATTGTAATAAAAAAAAAATGAAAATAAACTAACAAATCCAATATTCACAAATGACCATCGTGAACCAATACGATTAATGACCGCTGGTACTACTGCAGCACCGATAATCGCCCCAATGAAAAAAATGCCAACAACGAATGACCAAAGTAATCGGATCGTTAATTCGGAAAATTTTATATCATAACGACTGCAAATGATATTAGATATGATAAAATAGTTATGAAAATAGTAAAGTGATTTTTAAATTTTAATAAGTACAATTTGGTAGCTTTTTTTTTTAAATTTGATAAGTTTTGATAATGGAACGTACTGCAACTTTAATTTGATAAAATTGTAATTAGAGAATAAATTCAATTCCATAAATATTTTGATAAGATAATTTTGACAAGTTTAATTCAATAAACATTTTGATTGAAAAATGACAAGTAATAGCACTAGTAATTTGACAAGAAAAAATTAATAATCTCGAGCCAAAAAGCTGGTTTGAATTAATTCAACAAATTATAGATAGCTAATTTTAAATGGCTTTTGGCAATTTGTATCATTTTCAGGTGGTCAACATTTAGACCACTGATTTTGACAAATAAATTTTGACAATTCGAGATCACTCAATTTTCGGAAAATTATCAAAATTTTAAGTTTAAATAGTAATCAAAAATCTTAATTTAATCATTTAATATTAATTAATAATATATGAGTTATCAGTTTCATTACAATAACAAATATTATTTTATAAAATGAGAAAAGCTAATATCAAAGATTAGATAACCTTTCCAAAGATTGCGCTAGAAATTGTTGCAATGTTTTACCCATTGGATTAATGATTGATACTTGAAAACCAAAATTAAATCCACCACCAAGTACCACAAAAATTCCAGTAATAAGAAGTTTTGTTGTTGGAAAGAGCATGCTAAAATAAAAAAATTTTTCTTTAGCTTCTCTCTTTAAAAAATTATTTATATTTTTAGCAAAAGTTTAAATCATTTCGATCATAAAATACAAGCAAATTTGGTGTATATGTGTTATAATTTATGTGTTATTCTTTTTTTAAAAAACATTTTTGACAAATATCAAATTGTATTTTCAATATTTAAACATTTATTAATTACTAAATGCTAACTTGAGATCTTTAAATAACAAGTATATATGCTTTTAAAACACTAAAATTTGAATTGTAACAATCATGAAATTATGAACTGATTAAGTAAATTGAAATAAGGATAAAATCTGAGTTAATTAAACCGTAATTAGTCTCAAGGCGACGAAACACTGGAGCAATAATAGTTCAAAAAATGCTAAAACGCTTCAATGAATTCTAAAAAATGAAATTAATTTTTTTTTTTTTTTGGTATTAAAGTAACAGCTGCAAGTTAAGAAAGGTATTATAGGTATAACAATTTAAAAATGCTCTATTCATTATTTTTGGAAATATGATTTATTAATTTTATACGAGTCGATTTAATTCTCACAATCTGTAAATTCTTTTCAAATTTAATTTCAAGGTAATAAAATTTCTTCACAACCAAAGGAGGAAAAAATAATTTTTGCTTAAAATTTCCCAATTAGAAACAAAATTTTATATTATATCTTTTATTGAAAAAAAAAAAGAAAATTGAAGATTGAGACATGCAAAAAAGAATGAATGGAAATGAAAAACTTTATTGATTAAATTGTAGTCAGAAAAAATTGAAATAAATGGAAAGAATAGAATTGGAAGGAAACGAAAAAAGAAATAAAAAAACAAATAAGCATTTGTAATGTTTATTTGTTTCTATTTTTTCATTCGATTTAAGGATTAAAATTTTGACAATCTTTAAAATTCTCCCAGCAAAAATTGTAAGTAATTTAGTGACTTAAAGGCTTAATATATAAATAAACCAAAGCCACTAAAAGGGATAAATATTGAGCAAAAAGTAATGAACTAATTTAAAATTTAAGATTTTTAAGTAGTTTGGGAAAAATGAAATTTTTAAGTGGTTTAAACAAAATATGCCAATTATTTCGTTACTTTCTCACCTAACTATTCCTACTATCTCATTTCAAATGTTTTATATTTTGAAAGAAAAAGAAAAGATTCAGAAATTATGTTGAAAAAAAAATGTTTTAAACTGTAAAACTTAAAAAAGAAATGTGAAAAATTATAGTAATCATCATAATCACATTACTAATTACAACTTGTTGCAATTAATCTTTTCAATAATTAGCAAACGTAAATGTTTAACAACTATTATTTTAAATTAGTTAGACTTTAAAATCTTAATTTCCATCAAAAAAATTTTAACTTTTTTTTGTTGCTTAAAGGTATAATTCGATTATAAAACAAGAATAGTGATTGATTCATGATTAAATTTTCATTAAAATCACAATTTTTTCGGAAATATTTGAGAAGAATAATAGTTGAGAGGAAGAAATAAGTACTGAAATGATAAGAGATAAAATGATAAATGCATTAAAGGAAATGTTTGTGTACGGTACTGGTATATGCATTTCATCAGAATAAATAATTACATTAAGGAGTTAAAAAGAGGAGAAAAATTATGGGAAGATGCTAACATAGATTTGAAGCACTGATAACGTAATATAATATTGATAATACCGTAATCACACACTAAATATTCATCTGAAAAAAGAAAGATTTATGACAACACCAAATTTTTCTATCAATAATTAATTTAACAATAATAATTAATAATAATAATCTTTAATTAAGCAAAAAAAAACACAGCAATTCGAGTTTTATTATCCATACTTTTCTTTTTTTTAATACTATCATTATCAGACTATATGTAACATTTATCAGTCAAACGTTACGATTCCACTAATTACCAAACTATTACCAACAATAGAATACCACAAATTTCCAGAACTGAAATTAAACTATTTTCAATTTATATTTACTGCATTTAGATAACAATTATCCTATCGATATCAATCAATAATCAATCATTTATCGACAAGTTCTCCTCTACTAGCTTAATGATAGATCATATCATTTCGCTAACGTTTCTTTTTCACAGTTGAAATTCAAAAAAGCATGATAAGATAAAGCTTAAAATGAAAAGAGTGGGATGTCAACTTTATTTAATTCTTAAACTAATTTCGCTATAAAAAAAGAGTAAATAATCAGCCAATACTAATAATAATCACAATCTGACATCAAATTGAATATTTTCTCGGATATAAAATGAATTTACATTGATATCTGAGCCCCTTTAGTATATACATATCTCATGAGATTTACAGATAACATGTCAAAACTAAATGCTATGCTTGCTGCGTATATTATATCATTGCGATAGTATGCTGTATGACTTCTGACCTTAATTTTTTGGATGTTTTTCTTAGTTGTGAAAGTTCAAATTTTTATCAATCTTTTTACCGGATCATAGTAACAAAGTCACAAAATAACAATAAAAAAAAAAAAATTAATAAAATGGTGAATTAAGAAAAAAATCATCTCGAAATTACGAAATTTTCACGAGTGTTTATCTCAACGCATGGTAAATTGCCTTTGAAATGTGTTAGTTGAAATCCTTCCCACAAATTAGAGAACATTTCAGTTTTTTATTTTTATCAACTGATGGACAAAAAATAGCTTTTTAAAATTTCATTAAGAAATAAACCGTAAACACTAGTCCCGGAATATAAGCCAAACAATAACAACAGATGCACATCACTTTTTACAGTTCCGGCACTGCAGCAATGGAAAATAAATAACGATGAAACATTGCTAACAGAATTAGATTAGATCACATCCGGTACAACGCCACTTTTAAATTTTTTATAAATATCCAACAACCAATTTGGAGTTCGCGGCATAATCTCCTTTAATGCTTGACTGAAAAATTGCTAGGATTTTTGATAAACACTCACAAAATGATTTTTCTACTTATTACAAGTTAGATTAAAATTTAAAAATATTCAAAAAAAAAATTAAATTTTTTAGAAATAAACGAAGCTAATATATAAGCTAAAATAAATTCTGTTATTAGGAATTATATTTAGGATTACTCGATCATTTAATACAGTACGTCTCAACTGATGATGAAATAGTTAGATACCGGGATATGACGAATTCTTATGATATCAACTTCAGTTTATTCTTTAAGTTACATCTCAAAACTACTTGACCTTAAAAGACTTAAATAAACCAATGTAGTTTTCACACGCAAATAAGAAAATCATATCTAATTTTATCGAAGAATTTGAAAAGAGCAAACAAAATTACTGGAAATGTCGAAATTCAAGTTTGTCAGCATCTCTATTCTCGAGCAATGCTTCGCGTACGGCTTGATCACACAGCTCAACCACTTCAGCACCAGAGAATCCTTCCGTTTGTTTACTAATATCTTCTACATCCAAATCAATGGTAACTTTCATCTGATTCAGTCGAATACGCAAAATTTCATGTCTAAAACTATCGAAAAATGAGACATTTCTCTAAGACAGTTTTAACGATACCATCTAAAATTTTATGCATTTCATTTTTTTCTACCATAGCAAATTTCCCAAAACCAAATTTAAAACTACTCCTTCTTTCCTAATTAACTAATAAATCTCTCATACACTTAATTAACATCAACCATTACCTAGTCTCCTCGTCTGGCAATGGAACATGAATAGTAAGATTAAATCTGCCCGGTCTGAGCAATGCACTATCCAATCTATCGGGACGATTGGTTGCTGCTAGCACCATCACATCACCTTTCTCTTCCAAGCCATCTAAATATTCTCATTTTAATCTTGTCAGCAAAAATTTTTGGGAAGAAAAAAAAAAAAGAAAATGCAGAACAATAAGTTAGAAAAAAAGTTTACCAAGTTCGGTAAGTAACTGTGTCAGTACACGTTCACCAACATGACTCTCATTTCGATCACCCCGAGTTGCGCCAACTGCATCGATTTCATCGAAAAAGATAATAGCTGGAGCTACCTGGAAAAAAGAAAAAGAAAACATAAATTCAGCACTTTAAATCACTTTTATTTCTTAAAGTCCGACAAAGATAATAAGTTACAAATAGTAGAAATGTGTCATCTAAATAAGACACTGTTGAAAGACAACACGGCTAATCTAAGGTTAGAGTGAACTACTCCTATAATGCAAATTTTTGTTAAATTTATTTGATATTAAAATAAGTAATTACTGATATTGTAACAAACCTGACGAGCTCGCCTAAAAAGCTCTCGTATAGCTCTTTCCGATTCTCCAACCCATTTACTGAACAATTCTGGTCCTTTTACCGCTAAAAAGTTCATACGTGATTGTGATGCAATTGCTCGTGCTATTAAAGTTTTGCTGCAACCGGGTGGTCCATATAATAATATGCCTGATGGAGGTTTCGAAGCAAAACGTTTGAAAATTTCTGGATATCGATATGGCCATAAAATTGCCTAAACAGATGAAAATTATTAACTATCCATTAGAAATGAGTATTACTTAACATAAATATTTGAAAATTACATAAACAATTATTTCAAATAATACTTTTAATAAATTATTCGTCCTTCATTTTTTAGCTGTTAAAAGCATTACTAATAATTGCTAAAAAATATTACTAAAAATAAACTGAAAGTACTAATGATTTGATAGACAAATAATGATAAATAAATGAAATTATCTACCTGTTCAATTTTCATCTTTAATTCGCGATTTCCTCCAATGTCCTCCCAGTTGACATCAGGTACTTGAAGCACAAACTGTCGAATACCCGTGGGATGTACACGCTTCAATGCAATATCGAAACGTTGCAATAATTCATTCTCATCGCCAGAAAATTCAAAATTAGCAAAGACACGATGCAAAACTGCTTTCAAATCACCACCTGTATATCCGTGACTTTTTCTGAAAATATCAAAATAAAAACTGACTTTTACTAGTTTCTTTTTTTAACTAATTAATTACAAATTAGTTTTTTTTTTTTCAAAAAGCTGAAATAATATAATGATTAGAAGATTTACTGAGCAATATCTTGTATTAATTCTTGAGCTGAGGATAATTTCAATTGCTTCGTTTTGAACAACAAATGTAAAATTTCCATTCTTTCGAATAGTGAAGGCACCAGCAATTCTAATTCACATGGAAATCTTCCTCGTAATGGTAAGCCAATAACTTCCACATTACGTACAGCTAACACGAATAAGAAATTCGTATATGTATCCATAAAACTAAATTTTATGATTGAATAATAAAAAAGGTACACTATAATTTTTTATTTTGTTATTTACACTTTGATTTATTCTTGTTAAGATAATAATAGGTCGTAATATGTATCTCATGATTATTTGATTGATACAAAAATAGATGAACTTAAATGAAATGTTTGTTAGATTTACTTGCATAATTTTTCACTATATTGCTTCATATCGTCAAAATTATCCACCAATAAAACCATTTTTTGATCATAATTTATTGCTCCATTTTCGAGGAAATCTTCAAACTCTCTCTTTGATAACCAAAGAGATTTATCTTGCAAACATTCTTGTATTATACGTAGAAATAATGTTTTTCCACATCCTGTATATCCTGATAAAATCACTGAACATGCTTCTTTTCCACTGAAATCAATAAAATCCTTCTGTAATTCAGTGCAGTTGAAAGTTATCAGTAAATTATCAACAGATTTTACGCATTGTTTTATTTATTGTAAATGGTGGATAAAAGCTACTGGATAAAAAACTGCAGTTTTGACATAATTTAACTTATTTCACATAATTCAATATATCAGTGTCATATCAAATTGCTGCATTATTATCCATTATTTATCATCGTTTTCTTTACGATGGATTGATTCTATTTTATTTTTATATATTTTTTTAAGTTTATCATTGTAGGTGAACAACAAAATTAGTTACAAACATTCCTAAAGAAAAAATAAATAAATAAATAAATAAGGTTCAATAACTAATCAAATCCATTAAAATAATTTACGCTTTTAATGGTTTTATCAAGACTTCCTCAATTTCTCTCTTAGCATTTTCCGCTCCACCAAATTGTTCAAATGTAAGAGGAAATGAACTTGTTGATGCGATTGTATTATCAACTACGTGATAGGTACAATTCGATTTAGGTTTTAGTAGCATAACAGTTGAGAAATCGGATGAAACTGTTAGCATTTTCAACATTTCTGCTTCCGATAACACAATATCGAAGCAGTGCTCTTGTCCATAATAATAAACACATATTGGTATATTGATACCTAAATATCCATTGGATAGGTAAGTTGCCATATAATCACTGAAAATCATGAGAATTAGTTATTGCTACCACAATTTTTAAATGATGGATATAAAACTTAAAACTTTGCTTTCTCGATATTATGATCGATACATTTCAAAGCAACAATTAGTCTATTACAGCATATTACTTTTGATCTACACATAAGTTAAAAATTTGTCTAAATTATTATTCATACTGTCTCTGTTATCCATTTTACTACGTAATATATACATAAATGTATACACATTATTGGTTTTTGCTATAAGGTCAAACAGCAGACTTTTAATCATAATTGCAACAACGATTATTATAGTTAATTAGAGCAAAAAATTCAAATATTTGCTTACCAGAAATGTTTCTTGGCATAAATTGGTGAAAAATGCCTGCCAGATGATGGGCGCAACTGTATAGTCGAAACTTTTTTAATATTTTCGATATTCACAACATTAAGTCGATATTTGACACAAATTCGAGCTTTTTGAAAGAAAATATGCATTTCTTTGACCTAAATTTGGTGATTATTTATTAACAAAAATCAATTATACATCGAAATATTACTGTCATCTAAATGTTATTAAAGAAAATTTTCAACTAAAAAGTTTCAACTGAAAAATCTACGAAAACATTAGTTTGATATAACTGTAACAAAAAACTGTAATATTAATTGTAAATTATAATATGAAAAATTAAGCAAACAATTTATTTTAGTAGTAAATATATTGCAAATACTAATACCTCATCACACGGCCAAACTGTTACACACTGCACATCATTAGCATTATTATTATTATTACCACTAGTAGCAATAACAGTTAGCCAGCAAGGTGCACGAGGTAACATTTGAAGTTTAGTCATTGTTTCTGGATGCATCAAAATAACATTCCGTTTTTCCCAACCAATAATATCAGGTGGCAAAAAGGTTGCTGCATTTGGTAAACTTTGACTGGTGACAATCGCTCCAACATTTGGCATAATGATATTTACACTAGAGGTAAGTAAAAATTCAGCATCATATTTCTTGATTGCCGAACATTCCTTCTTAAAAATAAATAAACAATGCACAAGGAATAATGTTAATTCTAATAGCTAAATAAGTAGTAAACAATTTACGGGTAAAACTAATGCAAAAGATGTTGTCAGCATAGTACAACCTTTATTAAGCTATAACTGATAAACTGTAACATTCAGTAAATTTACAAAATTAAGTACTTGATAAATAAAATTAAACCATACCTGATGTAAATCTAAATTTTTTGCATGTACGTAACAAATGCAATTCGAGCATTCAATAATTGTATTCTTCTTCTTCGACATTTTTAAATAATCTAACAAGATGAACTATAGTAATATGTTTGATATAAAACAAACATACTCATTTAATATAGGCTGCCATTTTAATTTCAAATTAATAATTAAAATGGAAATAGGATAAAAATTTATTGCTTGCGTAATTGTAAATGAATGCAAAGTAAAATTAGCACAAAAAATTGCAAAAAAAAAATATTAAATTTATACCAAATTGACAAGCATATATTCGTTGCAGAGCCAAAAACTGATTCAATTCATCGCCTTTTATTTCAATAAATCTGAAATTTTCGAAAATTTCTTCTGGGCGTCACATGATATAGTTATCAAGTTAAGATACTACCAATTTAATTCTTACGAAAACAGCATTTATATTTTCACAAAAAAATCTCAAAGCTGTTAACCTAAGCGAGCATTTCAACTTACTATTACTTCGTAAAATTACACATCAAGCTCAATCTCTACCGGTTAAACTTGAAATGAATGAAAATATTTTGCATAATTCCATCTAACATATTTCTCTAAATCATTAGTATATTTTATTTCGTTTCTCGCTACGACATTAATTTTAATGAGAAAGTAAAGCTTCAGCAAATATAGTACAAATTTCGTTAATAACGTGACACTCTAATGTATGACATTAATTAGCGGTACAGATGTATCTCTATTGTATTTTTAATGCATGACATTAATTAATTAGCAGTATAGATGTATCTTTGCTGTATTCCATATTAACTTTTATGGAAGCAAATTAAACACATCTACTGTTCGCTTTTTTAATAGAAAATGAAAAAGCACATTTGTCTTATTCATATACTTAAATGACCGAAAACATTTCCCTTAGAAGCAAAAAAATTTTATTAAAGAGGTGAAAAAGAACGCTACTACACTCTAAATTTCTCAACTATGATATGGAAGAGTTATTTTTGTCTTTAGTATTACTGATTCACTTGGAATCTCGAAGGAAAAAAGAAATACACCAACTAGGTCCCTTTTTAATGCAGATGTGAAGTAACTGCAACCCCAACATGTTACTTTTGCTGAAGCATTCGTAATTAAAGAAAAAAACTTACAAATTAGGGATTAGGTTTTAACCAAATACTACTTGCTTTTTCCGCTTTAAATCTTTTTTTAAAATATTTCTACGACGCTATTTGCTTGTAAAGAAAACGATACAGCACCTCCTCCCCATCCCTTCCCTTAACCAAGATTTTTTAAATATGATCCGTCATTCCAACTGAAATATTTGAATAAATAAGGCAGCTTGCTTTGCTATATGAATAATGCCCAGAGATTATTATCACATGCATTGATTCACAACGGTGATACATATTGTAAAAAATTTTATAACATCAAAATAAAATAAAAAGTGAACAAAGTGGCATAAAAGTGACAAAATTTCAACATTGGCTGATCTTATCGGTCCCTGGTTCACTGTTCTCGTCAACTAACATAACGTTTTCTTCCACGTCATTATTTGATGACACATGAGTTGCACTGATATTTGCAGCAATTGTAGTAGTAGCAACTGAAACAATAATTGCATTATCAATTACTAAATTTTGTTCAGGGTTCCAAAGAAAAACATTAAAAAAAGTTTTTTTTTTAATATGTGACTGGAGAAAGACACTTTATAGCTATAGTTTTTTGCCACATATTACATTCTTTACTCTTTCATATTAATGTAGGTTCATTTTTTCATCTGTTAGCACACCAACTCATCTGTCATGGATAGCGCCAAGGGATCTGATTCTAAAACCGAGATGAAAGAAATGCACTTTTTTAAGCTGTAATGCTAAGCCTAATGTCTTTAACGAATTCAAAACTCGAAAATAACAACCACATTAAGGCAAGAAAAAAAGTGCTTGTGATTGATATCAAATTTTTAAAAAAAGAAAAGAAAAATGAATGAAAGTATCTACTAGTTTCGCAGCTACTATTTGTAATTAATGGCTTTGAACCACCATGTGGAGAACGCGAACGGTCACGCATCTCCGCTCCTTGAATCCGACCAGCAGACGTACTAATCGTGACACGTTGAATCTTTCGATCACGAAAAACTCCTGGTTGCAACAACCTGGAAATGAAAAAGATCACTAACCTACCGAATTTAACAAATTCTCGAACATTTCCTAAAATATTTCCTTCCCTTTCAGTGTAGTAAACATATTTACTAAAGACAAAATTTACAAAATTACCTGGACAAGTTAAATAAGAAAACATAAATCAGAAAAAAAAAAAACCTCCTCTGAGTAGTTGGTGGCCTTGTACTCCACACGTGTCGAATTCGAATTGCTTCATCACCTTGTGGATGTTCATATTCATGAAATGGTAATCGACCATCGTCATATAACGAAACAATCCTGCTATTCGGAAATGGCATTCCACGTTCATCCAAAAACGGTGCTCCACGAGCGTTATCCATAATTGGTACACCATCACGAAACGGTGGTATACCAAAACGCTGCTGTGTTCTCATCAACCCCATCATTGGTGGTTGCGGTGGCTGCTGTGATATTCCAGAGAGCAACCCTGAATGATCCAGTTCGCGATTTTTTGGCCGAAATCCCAACCTTCCAATGTTTTCTGGCGCTCCGGTACCGCTAGGTAGTATATGATTGCTCGATCCGCTTGCTATTTCCGCAGTTCTTTCATTTGCAGTAACTAAAGATACATTTCGCAACGGATTCTGTGCTCCTGATTCAACAACTGGACCGCATAAGGAAGGTGCGCTCATTGATGAGGTTACCTAGAGGATGAACGTTTCGGCACTGATACAGTTGAAAATTGGTAAATAAATAAAACTTAATAAAAAGATAGCATTTTTTTTTAAAAAGATTACAAGATAAAAATAAACATTAACTAGGAAATATGCACAAACGAAAATTGGCTTTTGAGAGTTCACTTTAGTGGATTGTATTATAAATACCCCTCACAATCAAAAAGTATTTCTTCCACAGAACAAATTTCTAAATAAAGCATGACAACAATTACCGACATATCTCGAGCAGTGATCGCCGATGTACCGGGGCTTTCGAATGCATGATCGTTTCCTGCTTAAAAGTGACAAGAATATTATAATATAAATGAATTGTTTATCAGACATTTAACAGCACTACAGACCGAAAGTTTTCAGAAACAGCAACCTAAACAAAAAAGTACTCCAATGAAACAACCTTGTAATGCATGAGCGGGGAATGGTGGAGGAACTGAGAAATCTGGAGGCGGTAAAATGAGTGGTCCAGGCATTGTTGGTGCAACTGGAGGATAACTGAAAGCACCGGAACATTCCGGGACAAAATGCGGTCGCGGTGGTAGGGAATTTTGTGCAAAGCTTTGAGCTTTCGGAAAAACACCGTACGAACCGCGGCTGCAATATAAGAAAATCCGTAGGGGTAGAAAAGACAGTTATGCAAGAAATTTGATACTGAAGGACATAAACGAACAAAAATACCATGATTCTGACGATGAATCCGGTACCTTTGTCGGCAACGGTACACTTCCTGAAAACAAAAGACGTATAAGAAAAATTTTTTGCCAATAATATTCATTGGTATAAATCGGAAACCTCGTTCTTTCAATATGAGTCTTATATACTGATTATCTTTTAATTTTGTTTATCTTTTTTTTTTTCACTAGAAGTGGTACTATCTGGTTATTCAGCTGGATGGGTCATAGAAGAATCGCATATGATATATAAATGTAAAAAAATGAAGACTTAAAAAAAGCTTACTATACCAATTGCTGAATTATTTGATGCATGCTATACTTTTAACGAATCAATAGTTCTACAACAATGGCATACCTGCACTGAAAGTTTGATCTTTTTCATGAAGGAACTCCATCACATCTTGTCCAATGTGTGTGGCCAGTAAATTCATTCCACGTTCACTCATCAACCTCTTCAACGTTTCCATACACTCCCGTAAAGATCCTATTTCTTGTTTATGCATTTGGCGCATCTGTCTGAAAAATATCAGATCAGCAAATTTTTTTGGATTTGCAAGATCTCCATTAAAGCATATATATAAAGAAATAAAAGAAGAATTTGAAACCAAAAACAAACTCCAATAACTTTCGACGATTGTTGGAAAGTCGAATTTGCTCACGATCCAATTCATGTACATCGGATAACAAATGTCGCAAGCCTACATCACTTAATTCTACCAACTAAAATGGTTGCATTAAAACGCTATAAAGAGAAAGTAATGTGGAACAAATAGCAAACGATATATGGAATTCTTTTAATGAATGGGAAAATTCTTTAAAGAGATTTTTAAAGAGCAAACAATTCAGCACAGGTAGTTAATTAATCGCTTTCCGATTTTTAAACACAGACAAAATTCCCGGCCGAAACTGAGATACAATATAAATTCAAAAAAAAAAAAATTATTCCTCACGTGTTCTCCCCTCTTCTAACTGCTTCGTCTCAATTTGCTTTAATATTATAAAAAAACAATGAAAATTCGCAAAAAACATTTTATGAAGCATACCACATCTGGTCCTGGAATCTTCCGTACGCGAAGGGAAATTTGTTCAGGTGTCAAATGTGGATGTCGATAATCATTATCAGGATCAAACCGTTGTGGTGCATCACGCTCCCGATTAGAGTGGAAATCCCTCTTAAATTCTCTTCTACGGTATTCAATAAAACCATTTCTCCTAAAAATTTGAAAAAATAGAAAAGTAAAGCGTACATTAAATCTCACATTTGTTCTGAAAGTGAACTGTTTATCACAGTTACAAATTAGGCTTTATATAAGCAATCACGATAACATCCAACCAGCTATCTTATTCCGAATAATGAAGAACAGAAACCCATTTCTTTATGCAAAAGCATGAATTATAAAAATTAAAAGCTAACGTAGCCTCTGGTTGAGCCACATGAATAGCATCTTCCGCTTCACCATCGCTGTCGTCACTGATTTCTCCGGAGCTTGAAGAGCTAAATCAATTACTTAATTAAAATATGATAAAAGTGATTGAACAGCAGAATGAGAATGGGTAGTATCGTTTGCAGCATGATAATTCGAAGTGAAATTTACATAAAACTGAATCATTGTAACAATTCATAACAAATTTAGCAGTAATCAAAAATTTTCTTGAACTTCTTCCGCCTTTCTCGATATTTAATGGAAAAAAGCTATCATAATTTCTTACTTAACAACCAAGAAAGAAAAATATCCCTTTCATTCCGGACAAAATTTGAAAGGCATATAAATGTAGAACAAGATAGTCATTCAAAGCGCAGGTAGAAGAACAGACGTTCTCATCGGTAACACCTAGACTGATATTCACAAAGAAAATTACAAACAGAAATATATATATATATATATATATCACACCACACCACACATTGTCTGGATAGCAGGAAATGATAAAATTCGATCAAAAAACAAAACGAAAGATTAAAAATATGACCTAAAAGCCATACTAGATATTGAAGAGAAGTGAATGATGGTGAATTCTAAAGAAGAACGCTAGAATATTTTCGCAGAAATTTAAAGTAAGAATGCTGGAGATGTAAATGGAGCGCTGAGAGTCTAACTGAATAAAATATTTTAACCTTCAGCACCTTGTTGGCGTGTTGTGAAACCCATGTTTGGTTACAGTCACAGTGACAGTGACTCCAAAGCGGCAAATTTACACTATGCAAAATTTAGGTCTTTTTTTTAAGCTATTCGGTGTTAGCAATTATTTGTTTAGTTCTGGATTTTGTTTAGGTCTTCTTCCTAACGAGGACATTTCTCTCCTCAACTTTTCAAATATTCTCTCTCTTCATTCTTCTTTATGATAAGAAAATATGAAATAAGTAGTAAGGAAGCAAAAAGTAAATAAAAATGAAAAATAGAAATTCCCTAGTCTTCCTAACAAAACCAACTTCGAAAATGGTTAAATTCAAAAATATTTATCTGTGGGGACTACCCGCATGGCGAAGCTGGTGGCTTTTCTTTCGCAGTTTTCTTCTGTTTATTTGATCCCATCACACTGGCATCTGAAACTTTTTGCCAACATTCAATAGGTTAAGAATAAATTAAGAAAGAATACATAAATGGATAAATTTTTGAACAAAATTTTAGAAGATTAATAATAACAAATGCGCGTCAAATCGTCACTCGATGTATGGTATTTCAATTCTAGAATTTTAAAACCACGAAAGTTTTACAGCAAAAATAAAAAGCTGAATTCCGCATAATCCTCAGTCTAACTAAACAGCTAGTTCACTACATATATCCATATCCAACATGCACATGACATGTTATTAATCACCAAACTCAATATAAACCCGCGTTGCCTGGATGCTTCAATTTTATCCAGAAGACACCGACATAATTGTTCTTTCTTTTTCATGTATTAAATAATATGTGCTATTTTAGTTTAACTATTTCTCGAATAAAAATCTAAAAGAAAAACATCAAGACCCACCACCATTTAAGCAATATATTTTTTCCCCATTTGGTAAGAAACCACTTCCTCATTTAAATTACAATTCATTTTCATGCAAAAATAGACTACAAAGAAAATGTAAAAACATTGAAGCTTACACCTACGCGAAAGAAATTTCAAAAATTTACAGTAAAGCTTGTCTAAAAACTGAAATATGTTAAAAATCTAACTTAAGTTCATTTTATTACAAAAAAATAGCAATAAATTGAACAAAATCTAAAAATAGAGTACTAACTTCTTCAAAATAAAATTTAAAATTCCGTCTCTTCTGGATAAAATCAAAAAAACACACAGAGAAAATCTCCCAATAACCATTTACTGTATACAATCAACACAAAAACTCTACCGATCGACTCTTCTGTATCGCCCATAATAATCAGCTTACAATATATGTAGAACAGGGACGTGACACATCAAATCCGGAACTTTATACGCTACGTGAACTTTACACGTTACGCCACCTTTACGTTACGCCAACCCGAACAACACAGTGATTCCTCTTCAATGGACCTTTCCTCCCTTTTTTTCCAATTGCACGGGGAAATTCAGAAAAAGCAAAACTTCCTCGCCAATTATACCAATAGCAAATTTCCCATTTAGGAATCAATATTTTCGTTACAGCTCAATTTTCTCTAGTAGATTTTAACCGGACCTTGTAGAACTCATTAACAGGCGCAAAAAATAAAAGGAAGAGAAAGCTTTTGGATGATAAACCCGGAATTTCAAAAAATTTTCAAAAAAAAAAGTTATTCAAAATCCAGGAATCTATGAGTACAAAGGTTCTTCGGAAACCGAAAGCTTTTATTTAGTAATGATGCAAATATTATTTTCACTAAATTATTTCTTGAGACTTTGTGTAAATATTTAGTAATTTCGGGAATATTTTCTTTTGTCTCTTAGTTTTAGAAGCTTTTTGATAAAATTTAATAAGTTGATTCCATATGTCATTCAGTATTAAAAATAAAACACTAACTAATTCGATTCTTATGAATTTATATTGATTTGGAAGGTTTTTAGCACAATCAAAGTTTGATAAGGGTTAGTGATAAGATTTTTCGGTAAGAAAATATAATTTTTTTTTCATTATGAAAAGATTCTTCACCTTCTGATGTCGAAGTAAGTTGGTTCGCGCAGTTATCGATACTGAAATTACACAGGAACATTATAATAATTTTATTAACAGATATAGTAGTATAATAGAAATAGTTTGTCGTAAACGATGAAAAGGTAGTAGAATTAAAGGTTGTTGAAGAAATAAAATCAACTTTATGGATTGAGATAATCAGTTGGTGTAAGGTATACATATATACTTATCAAGATGGGAGTGGTTTACAATAATTTGGTATATCTGATCGGATACAAAGCTCTGTGAGTGATAACTATCATAGAGCTAAATGAACAAAAAAACTATCTTCAGGAATATCTGATACAATTGACTGAAAAATCAGAAATATTCGTATGTGTGTATTGACTTTCGGTATTTTAACAATTATGGACAAAGATGGGAATATGGTTAGATTCAAGATAAACAAAGAAAACAAAGAAAAGAGATGAGAAATTGGCTAAATGAGAAATGAGAAATTAGTTAAATGATTTATCGTAATATAATTTGAATGGATTGATTTTTACATGAAATTATTTTATTATTATGATTTATTTTAGGTTCATGACATTCAAAATTCGCAACGTTCTCTATTGGAGAAATCAATTTTTTTTTTTCTTCCGACTTCATATTCGCTGATGTTAGATGCCTAAAGTGGCCATTTTGATTCTTTTTTAATTAATCATCTTTAATTAACTTTCTTTTCGCTATGATTCAAAATTTATGAATTGAAGGAGAGGGATAAAGTCCTTCTATAGAACTTTTAGTTCTCATATTTGCTACTGTTTTCACTTGTAATATAGCAAAATGAGAATTTAGTATTTCGTATTTTTGCAACACGATTTTGTACAAATCTTGGTTGTAGGGTGAAAATGATTTTTTGTCGAATATAAGACGCATTTGGAATTGGAGAATAAAGTGATATCTATATTTTAGAGTCCCATTTGTTTGATAAAAAATTGGGTAAGGTGTACTCATATGTGCATAGCTAGTAATTCTCAATGTTGGAATAGTCAAACTTTTGATGAGAGCAATTCGAGATTTTCTTTTTTTTTTTGATCTTTCCAAGGCTTCAAAGATTAACCAAATGAGAACTATCAGGATTCCAATTAATACCACGAATCTTCTTATTTTGACATTTTTCTGCTCGATGCTTTTCACAGATTATTAAATTCTTTATCATTTAAGAATTTTTTTACTCCTGTATTTGCGAAGAGTTTCATTACCATCCTTGGCTGATATTTTTCATTTCATTTTCATTACATTTAAGAGTTTCATTACCATCCTTGGCTGATCATTTCGATAATAAGATTGTAACTGGTCAGCGAATCTTTTCATTACACTTGGAAGTACTCATTGTTCTGAAGTCATTTAATCAAAGATTTTAAGCGACTAAAACATAAATTAAAGTTGTCATTTAACTTGATTTCTGATTCTTTCTATGATCAAGAGACTTAATATTTCCCATTTTAAATAATTTGTTCATTATTATGAAAATTAAGCTATTCTTGTACACGAATAAATTTCAATTTCCAGAATCGATCTATTTCTGATATATCAATACTAATAGTTATAATTAGTAATTTGACCCCCTATTCTGAAGGTCACAACAATTGGTATGCGCTAATACTTCCTTAGAATCATAGAACATATTGTTGTAGCGATTATAGTGCCTGTCTATACCACCCACTTTCATATCATTGGAGCCGATTATTTTATTGATTAAAGAGTTTGAGAGTTTAAATTTTACCAAATTGCATAAATTTGAATAATTGACTCCAACAAGTCAGATTGTTTTCAGCATTCTGCTTTTTTCTTTAGTGAAAATTGACTTGAAATATGTAATACATCGTATTGATTTATGATAATTACTTTTACTGGTAATTACTTTTTTTTGATTTATATTAATTACTTTAGCTTTGATTTATAGTAATTACTTTAGCTTTGATTTATAGTAATTACTAACTTCGATAGACGATATAATATCTGAATCCATAGTTTCCATTCCAATTTGCATTTTTATTACAATCAATATTTGAGGGTTTCTATTACCAAATATTGCGAATTTCATTTTCTCGTAGTCATTCCTTTGCAGGTTTAATCGATTTCTTAGTTAGTAGTTTCTTGGATATTCAAATTAATTGTGTCCCACGAATGGAACTACAACTTTCTTTGTTATTCTAGGCATATCTAAATTCAACATTTTTTGCAAAGGAGTAAAATTTCCCTATCTTTTCGATCACCTTGGTTTATTATTGGGCTGGTTACCTTTGTCAAAATTAGAGTGTTATTACCAACTATAAAACAAACCATAATGGTTTTTTCTCTTTTTTTTTGGTGCTAAGAAAAAAAAATAGCATATTGTATCAACTTTTCATTCCAATTATTTTTTGGTTGATTAATTAAATTCGAACAGAATAAATTTTTTTACTCCAGTTTTATCCATTCATTTTATTCTACTTTTCATTCTATTCAGATTTTTACCAAACAAATTGATGCATATTATGCCATTTAGCTCATATGCAATTGCATTGGCGAAAAGATCAGTATGGAAGCATGCTGTGAAAATGAAATTCAACTTTCAGAATTTATGGTTATTTCATATTTGCTAAAATATACTACCGGAAGTTTTTTTTTCTTTCATTTTTTCAAACACTGATGGAAAAATAATTTCTTAGCACCAAAAAAAAAGAAAAAAAGACAACCAAACGGAATGTTACCGAAATGATGTTGCACAACCGTTTTTTGGGTTTAGAAATCGGAACTTATGCGACCAGGAAGAAAACATATTTCGGCAAAAATACTTTGTAATTATCATTTCTATCAATGTAGCGAAATAATGGGAATTTTGCTAAAGATAATGAGATTTGTTGTGACATTAGTAAGAAGAAAGCAACACCATTTTATGATGTCACATCTTCAATAATTAATTTTTGATCAGCAGTTTAAAAAAAAAGAAAAAGAAGCTTCAGTGATACATTTCAACAGGTTATATTCAAAGCTTTTTATTTTGCTTGGATCTTCAGAAACTTTACAGATTCGTAATCTTTTAACCTTACCAAACCCTAGAAAATCATTTACTGCATGCCTTCCTATTTCTGGGAAAAAAAAATACTCCCTATTTCTGGATAAACTTGTTGACGTTTTTATCAAATTGTATTTTTTCACCAGTAAATTGTTAATTAAAAAAGGCTGTTAATTTGTTTCTTAGTTTTTTTTTTTTTGATAGACGAAAATGAACGTTAACGATATGTTGGTACATAGTTCACGTGCATGAAATATTAATAAGGATTCGGTTTAACCTCAACACTCATTGTTTTTAGCTATAATAATGTAAAAAGATCGAGAATATAATTTTACCAACATTTGGAATTAACAACAAGAACAATATATTGAACCGGGAAAATAGTGGCATTCTACAGTTCGAGGCATTTTGAGAATTAATAATAAAAAAAGATCAGCTTTCTTTGATGAAAATATGCTCTCGAACAGGTAGAAGCGCTGCTTCAGATATGTTACTCATGAATACCGGTAATAATAAGCAAGTAACGTTGGTCATAAAACTTCTCTTGTCAATAAGTATCAAAGTGCTTGTGAAAAAGATGATTTCTTGAAGAGAAATTATAACTTCAGAAACATCAATTTGTTTGCTAAAGAATTTTCTAAGCAAGAAAAACTGTATCGTAACTTCTTTTAATATATATGTTACCACACATGTTTTCTTGCTTAGAAAATCAAAATATTTATTGAAAATATTTGTGACAAAAAACAATAAAAAACGGAAGAAAATAAAAATTTTCAAATTCCAAAATAAGATCACCAATTACTCATTTCTTTTCGCCTTGCTGTGACAACTGAAAACTAGCTCGGATCGAGGAAACTGAACCTTTCGTCTTTGCTTTTGGCCCCATATTTTTACCTTTACTTTGTTGAAAACGCAGCAACGAATCCATTTTGCTTTTCTCTAATGCTTCCGGATGTAGCCGAAAAATGATTTCATGCCTGGAAATTATGAGAGAGAAATTTATTTGGCTTATAAAGATTTTCAATAACCATTTTGGTGAAATATCAACATTTTATTTTAGTGTAGCATTCGAACAATAAATATTTTACGGATATGGAAAAGTCAAAGTTGTGAAGAAATTTAGAAAGAAAAGAAATTTCATATAACAAATCCTTTACAGTGTGCACAATCAGATACACTACTCTATTTAATCTATCTAATTGTAAGGAACCAGCAACTCATTATAAAACCGACAAATTAAATTAGAAAATTAATCATGAAGACTCCATTATTAACTACTTATTTAAAAAAGATATCGTATAAAAATTGTTCAAAGAAATTTTTACTTTATTTCCTGCTCCAAAATGATTTTCCCAGCACATTCCTCTGTAAAACGATCGCTTGTAACATTATTATTTTTTGCCTGTAAATTAATTACTTAAATTATGTGCGAAACAATATAATAAACGAAATAATACCTAAGAAGTCAGATCGAAAAATTTTTTTACAAAAAAATCACTGCTCTATTTCAATAAAAAGGAAACCTATGTCCCAATCTTCCTCACTATATTATAGAAAAGTGTTACATTCTGCAACCAAAAAAATTTGTTCCGTTGTTACTATTACTCTCATGGATCAACGATATTAAACTCATTTTTAGCCAATGGTCAGCAAAACAACTGCCATCAATGATAGATATATTGTGAAATAGATATAAACGTGTTAAAAAAAATTTTTGAAGCAGTACACATGAAATTAGTTATCAATTTATGGTCTCTACTAACAATTCATAGCAAAATTTTCGTAAACGAAGAGAATTTATGATAAAACTACCTTTCCTGTATATTCTGTTAGCCATATTCAAAGGGCTGACAAAAAATCGAATTTAGAAGAATCAAATGTAAATAATATGCTAAATTTACCACAGTTCGGGCGATATCCCATAAAAATGATGTTGGAGCATCGGTTTTGATTGCTTTTGGATTGCAATGTGAAATGGAACAACGATAGCCAGCATTCATGAGTGCTGAACGAAAGTCAACTGCTTTTGGCACCGCTGATTTCACAACATGCATCAATTGATCATATTCGTAATATAGAGGAATATCTGGTAATTCCTGTAAAATCGAAATAAAAAGTACTGTTAATCAAATTAATTTAGTTGCTTATTAATGTTCCGATTTATCTTTGCTTTTTATTAAATTAATACAATTATGCGATCTTAAAGAAGCAGACAATACAATTATGAGCTGTAAGAAAACGAAATTACGAACAAAAAAAAAGCTCCGTTTTCTTACAATTCTATAGCCCACTGTAACCGTTAACAGAAAAGAAAAAAAAAAACTAGAAACTTTCAAATAATCAAGCTATATTCTTCGGTTATTCAAAGCAGTGTGTTTATTGATAATGAATACAACTTTATGTCTGACTCAACCGTGCATTGATGAGGAAAGGCATATGATACTTTTTGTCTTTAGCGTATTATAATTAAAATCGTATTGTCTCATCTTAATTACTTAACTTATACTTTGTTTGTTTTTTTATTTAGTTTGAAACTTTTAAAGATAACAAAGCAAACTGCAATTTAGGAACTATTATTTCTAAACACTACTATTCCATATGGTGAAATTAACGGTATGGTAGTGATATCGCTTAAAGGAGGTTTTTGAGCATTTGATAGCATAAACGATGTTTCGAATTAAAGAAAAAAATTCAACCTCAGCAATGACACTTAAAACTCCAACTGTACGCAAAAATGTTTCCGATCTTTTTTCGTCTGGAAGTGCTTTCAACCTGCAATTTTAAAAATAAACAGTTTTTTATAAAGTTCGAAAGGAAAAAAAAATAAAGTTTTCTTGGAAAAATACTTCACCTTTGCAACAGTTTATTCACAAAGTGTTGATTATGTATTGGTGCACTATAGATTGGACCAGCCATATGTACGGATTGTCTGCAATGCACGCATTTCCCATCCTTATTCAATAACGACACATCAAATGTTTTCGGAGTATATTTTATACTATTTCCGTTTTTTATCTTTTTCACAAGTGGTTGTAAGTACAATGAATAGCATCCAGTACATGCGAATACATGTGATACCTTCCTGAATTAGTTATCACTTTAAAACATTTAAAAAATATCCGAAAATAAACTGATAACTGAAGGGAAAAGACAATATACATTATTGATATTATCCATTTCTGGTACTTCTCTTTTTATCAATATAATTCTAATAAGTTCAATAAGATCTTTCAAAATCAAAGCATATATCGTATGAAGAAGTATTATTTACATTACGCTATCCTTGGCGATAAATGCGCTTGTATGTAATCTCACAAAAACCCGCAAATAATAATCGATACTTAATGAAAGTAATGGTTCGATATACCTTCCATAACAATTTGCATGTGTATCAATAGCTCTCAATAAAACACGAATAGCCTAGAAATCAAATTCTGGTCACTTTTTTTTTGAATATTACATCGAAACAAAGAAGAAAGTTAAGCAATAAATGACAAAAGTTTCATACAAATGATATATACAAAAGCAAATTTTTTGTGTTTGCATTTCAACAGTAACAGTAAAACAAAAAAAAAAGAAAAAAAATGGAAGCCTAACGGAAAAAGGGTAAAAATAGTTCCGGAATCTTCATACTTTCCATAAAGAAAATCGGATTTAAAATTAAATTCAATCGAATTTGTATTTCTAGTATTTCTGACCTAATTTCATTACCCTTTTATAAAAATTCGAAAGTGCCATAACATACATTTATGAAAAAAAGTGAGAAAAGAGAAAAGTCAAAGTAATATGAACTTACGAATTCGTGACAGCTTTTATGTCGTAAGCCAACAGAACCATATTTATTATAACATGACTCAGGCGTATTACCACATAATACAGCCATATCCGTACAAGTAATCATTAAAATACCTGTAAATAAACGATCAATAAAGAACAACGAATACTATACCAGCTGAAGACAGCGACAAAAGTTAGAACAAAAGTAGTACTAAGCTTTCTTAATGACACTTAATTATATAATTTAACTTTTCATCACTTATTATGCAATTCAACTACCCTTTAGGTCTTATGTAATTAACCTTTTTTCATATTCTATTAATAAAAGAACCCAAAATAATCCTTACTGTTCATAGAACAAAATTAAGGAATTATCGACTGTGAGACCAAAGATAACGGCATAAGTGTCGTATGTGATATGGTGCAAAGATGGATATGATGAACTTTAAGTATATATATACTATGCCTACAAATTAAGAACCATGATGCCTATATATTCAAAACTTTCAACACGGCAAAACTATTTGCGGATCATCGATCTTGATCTTAGCTAAATATACTACGTGAAATCCCTTTGATCGCTAATAAGATGTAAAAAAAAATATCAGTTATAGTGTCAAAGAGTGATATTCCTGAAAAGAAATTTTTCAATCCACTAATATTCGATCAGTCTAATTAACTAATAAACATATCTTCTATTATATTTGGCCTATTAACAACATGAATGATATCAAGAAAACCTTTGTCCGTAACAGCTTGCACTGCAGAATTGAGAAATATTGATGCTGAACCATATGGATCAATATCGATTGCATGAAATCGCTTATCAAATGAACGATTAGACATCATTGCATCTCTAAAAGAAATGAATTACTTAACAATTGCGACAAACTACAATTAAAGAAGCATATCGTAATCCCAAATATTTCCTGTAATATTCATTAGGTAACAGTTATTAATCATCAGGAGAAAAAAACACACACAAATCCATAGAATTTACTGGCAAAAGTAGGAAATTTCAGATGAAGAGCATTCCATATGTGCTCATCCAGAATAAAAAAAAAAAAGAAATGGAAGAATTTTTGAACTAAATTCTTTATCTCATTTTACTCACAATACATAAATGTCACGTTTTGCCAGATGATAATAAGGCTATTTGTAATGTCACCTAAGAAATGCCAATCTTACAGATTGTGTTTCATAGCACACGTTTAAACATATAATAGGTTATCACATCATCACAAATCTATGCATTTCATTATCACAGAATTGCACAGTTGTAGAAAAAGGTTGAGATTAGCTTTATCTTCATCAATTAAAGTCTCAATGGCTGAGAACAAGTCCCATAGAAGTAGCAAATCTTGAAAGTTTATATTCGACTTGAAAAAAAGCAATCCGTTGAAATGGTATTATTCATAAAACTTACACCGCATCACCGCATCTTGATTCCACAAGATTCTGAACACCATTCATTTCAATATTTTTATTCATCGAACTCACAGCTTGTTCCGAAAAATCATTTGCAATTATTTTAGCTACATATGGGACCTATAAAGTAAGATTTTTCAATGATATATTATCGCATTATCATTACAATGAATATATTTTTCGCATAATCAAAACAATTATAGTTCTTAACCTCTTTAGCAAAACGAATAGCTCTTAAACCACTTGCGGATAGCGCATCCAAAATACGTATTTCAGAATCCTGCAATAGCAATTATATTATCATTAATACTTTTTGAAAAAAAAAAATTTTTCTAGAAACAAAATATGAGCCTAAGGTTATCTAAATTAATGCATAATTCCACTCAATCAGAACTTTCCATTAAATTCGAAATTTAAACCCACATCACGGACTCCGAGTTTTCGTGATCGTTTTGCTTGTGGCTCTACATCACCATTTTGCTCATTACATTTCTTTTCTTCCAACTCTTTTTTCCGATCTTCTACAAATTGTTGCAGTACCAAAATTCTAAAAATATATTTATAAAATTAATTAAAAATTATACGTAGCAACTAACTATCTTGAGGATTAAACCATCTTCACAGTCCCTACTCTTACTATAAATTCCCACTATAATCTTTTTTTTTTCTAGAATACATTTCTAGATTTTTTAAATTTGTAAATCACTAGCATCCGCATACTTACAACAGCATATCAAAAATGAATTACAGTAATAACTTACGTTAAATCACGATTAAACTGTTGTGCAGGATTATAAAATGCTACAGCTGGGCTAGAACTATCTAGCTTTGCCGAACCTTCGATAATAAAACTAGAATTATTTGTGTCATTATCACTAATTGAAGTCGTTATTTGTTCTATAGTCACTTGATTTTCTTGCCTTACTTCCATATCCATTACTGATTAACTAATTATATTGGTGTTCGCAATTCCTGCAATTAAAATTTCTTTCTTTTTCCCAATTAAACAACATTACTCGAAACATTGAAACAAAACAAACATGACAAAGTATTTGCTTAAGTTACAAGAACATAAATTAAGTAAAAAAGTCTGCAATAAAAGCTAACATAATTTCGGCAAAGACCTTTTCTTATCATCAGTTCAATTATACACAAAGTACTAGCTTACTAGCTTAATATTACTTTGCAAGCAATTTACAACAGGAAATCCATTTGAAAATGACCCCAAGTATTAATAACAGAACTATATTCTGCACCTATAAATTATCCTAAAATTTTTAATACTTAGAAAAACAAAGGAATTTAATTAATGCAAAAACAACCTAACTCCATGTGCAATTTAATTCTAACGATATTTCTTGATAGCTAAAAACACTAATATATATTTTCCCAGTAACAATAGTATGAAAAACTCTCACAACATCATGTACATAAGTTTATAAGTTGCATCATTTTTATATAATCAAATTATTAGACAAACAAGTCATGTAAAAAAAAAAAAAATCTTACCAAATAAATATAAGTACAACTATAAAAACTACTTAATCTCATTGTAAATATTCACTTAAAGGAAATATTGACACGATAATCCTCATGACTTATTTAACTGATAATCGACATTATGAATTTATTTAATCGATAAATAACTCAATAACAAATGTTGCATAGAAAGGACTTTTTAGAAAAAGCCTAAGTTTTGAAATATTTAATGGATTTTAACAAGAAAAAGGTATGTCTTTAATATAATACAATCATGATGCGAGAAATGACTACTTTAATTATCTAAATACCTGTCTCAATATCCAGAGAAGTTTGGAGTTATGTATATTTTAAGGTAATACTTTCGCAAAATTTATTAAACAAACTTAAGTTAGGAAATCAAAGTGAACAAGACATTTTATGAAGGAAGCACGAGGAAAAATATTAATTACATTCTTATTAATTACTGTTAGATTTATAACTAGTTTGAATTTGCATTCTGAAAACAACAGTACTTTATCGTAAGGCAAAAAAATAATTATAAGCAGTATTTGCAAATATCACAATATGCAGCATTCTATATACATTGGTATATATGTAAAACTTCCAAAAAAGCAAGGTAAAAAGCATACTAAAACATACTGGCGGTAAAATTTGGATGATTTTTAATTACGAGACAGAAAAAAAAGCTTCACAATTCTTTCATAGCATCAAAGATTTATAATGTTTTCTTTTTATATAAATTCAATTTTACATGACTCGATCAAATCAAAGCTCATTTACATATATCGGTTTGACGTATATCGTTGTGAGGCTCTATCAGAAGAATATTTATTAAGATTTACAACATGAAATTATTAGTAGTAATCATTAATCATTATGAATACAATTCTTCGAATTAATAAAAATAGCAAAGATGGCAGTTGAAAAGACAATTTATACGAACTTCCAAACTGTTATTTTGAGAAGTCATCACAACATAAAAAAAAAAAAAAAAATTAAATAACTATGATGGAAATGAAACTGTAAAAGAAAAAATTTCCTTCAAAGATATATTCAATCTATCAATTATCTGCACAAACACTCTGATAATACCCAATTTATTCGGATTCATGACCGAACCATACTTTTTCTTCGCAACTACCCTCACATTTATAGGTTATCATCGGTACTGCTCTTCGAGATGAAAGCGATAAACTCTTTAGCTGCTCACCACAATCTGGACATCTAAAAACAAAAATAAAAAATGAAATAAAACTTAAAAACAAAAGTAAAAAATGAAATGAAACTGAACAAATGCGTACTCGATGTAGTCTGTAATCTGCCATGAAAATTTCAGAAGCCACGGTAATTGCCAATTCAACCTCAGCACGTGTAGAAATGCTTGTATATTAAAAAAAAGAAAAAGAAAATCAACCTTTGGAACAATTTCAATAAGTGCTCATCATCGACTACGAATAATTTTCGATTAGTTCCCTTGATTGTATCACGTTCGGCACCATCTTTTAATATAGGGACACGGTTCGAAAGATCATCTCTTGCACATACCTTCGATATTCTGAAGGTGAAAAAGTCATTGCTGGATCCTATCCACAAAAAAATAATGAGTAAAGTACGATTTGTTGCGCGTTACGTCATGAAAAAATAATTAATCGCAAAGAAAGGACATATGATAAAGTCCACCGAATACCAAGTCCTTTTGCTCATTCAATTCTATTTCACAATTTCGAAACAAAATAACTTCAGCAAATATTTCGAATATACCCTGTGGAGATTGAAGAAGCAGCAGGATCTGTCTTAGTTTCATTAGTTGGTGTTTGATCACTGAACACTGTTTGATTTACACCATCAAAATCATTAACTGGTTCGCCTGAATCACTTGAAGCAAACGAGACTTTTCCGGTTTCATTCTTGAAAAAATAAAAAATAAAAAATAAAATACTTTCAGGCAGAGTCAATCAATACTAAAATCCCACTAAACGGTTATCAATTAGATTTGGTTAACCTGTCCAGTTAAAAAGATTTTTAAAAGCTAAAAGCAGTTTAATCTTAAAACAAAAGCATGTATTTAATAACCTTTCAAATGTAAAGCGTTAAATAACACAGAATCCGTAGAAATGAAATAAAAGATTTACCAATTCTGATCCATCTTCCATTGCAACCCTTGATTGCTCAATTTGTGCTCTCTCTTCCGACAGTAACCCATCTGCATCCGGTACTTCCGTAAGATCCGATATAACTAAAAAAACTACTAGTTTCATCATAAAAGGAGTAAATTGCACTCATACTTATAGTGGAAAAAAGAAAATAATTTCAAAACGTACGAGATTGTGACTCATCTGTTATGAAAGTAGAGCTATCTCGCCTTCGTCGTTCAAATGACCGTTCGTCATCTGTTGGTGTCTAAAGATAACAACTACCTTTGGTTACCAAAAAAAAGAAAAAAAAATGAAAGTTTCATTTAAGGCTAAAACCACCTTATTGGTTCAATGATTCATGTGTTTCTGAGTTTTTGAGAAAATCAATAGTCTTAAACTTGTTCAATTTCCAGCAATGATGAATACAACAGAAATGAAAGTTTTTGTAATCAGAAACGAAGAAAAATAAGATGCTAATCCTTCTTAATAAAATGTCACTCATATTTTTGTGCTAAGTGATATTTGACGAGAAATTTCTGGAATATTCAGGATGAATTAAGCGGATTAAAAATGAAAACAACACACTTGAGCACCATATCGTTCTGAAACAACAGAACTAGCACGAGAATTTGGACGTTTTAACTGCCCATGCAGCCTTTGTCGTATTTTCTCTAAAATTAAGCAATGACTTAATTTTACATTTTTTTTTTCAAATACACAGATATTTTCAGGTTAATTTTCTAATGAATCTAAAAATTTAACAGTCAAAACTAAAAATAAAAAAAAATAAGTGGAAATCTGTCTCCAAAGAAATGAAGCGATGTAAATTGTTACTAACCTTCGTAACTTATTAATGTTTCTCCACATGGCCTTACATATGGATGCCTCTCCTGAAATGACCTTAAGTTTAATGTTTACGTGAAATATGTGGATATCAGAAGTAAAACAGAAGGAAAATGAAATTCGAAAAAAAAATGGAACTAACATTTTCATTTCGTGACTTACACTTGACTTTTTTCCATTGTGGATGCTGTCTAGAAAGTTGCGAAGCCTTCCTTGCCTCCTCTAGTAGAGCTCTTAAGTGTCCCTTAAAAGAACTACTTTAATTCAGTGCAAAGAAGGACGAAACTCTTCTGTATTAAATTAGGTATATCGTAATCTGAGTAGTGAAGACAATTTTATAAATTAAATTTTCAAGAATCTAGCAAAGTTCAATTCGAAATTTACCAATTTATGTTAAAAGATAAATTGATTTTACCCTTGACCAAGCTTCAAAAGGAGTTAACATTTCGTCCATCACTTCTTGACGACTTTCCCGATGCATCTGCATAGCTCTGAGTTGTGAAAGAGGTACTGGTTTGCATTCGGGATGATGTGATGGAAATGGTTCGCCAACGATACTGTCATGGACCATTTTGATGATCGGTGATGGATGACCATCTTGAACTTCACGTCGTGATAGGTAGTCGCACGATGAACAACGATAATAACTGTAGTAATTACGTGTCGTTGATCTACGGTAAATTCGCACACAGTCACTTTGTTGCTCTTTGATCGCTATACTGCTCAAATTTCCGCGCAAATTTCGTATCACTTCATAGAGTCCTGGTCCAAACCTGTATCTTAGTTTATCACGTGAAAATAATAAAAATTTGAGGATATCCAATATCTTAAATTAAAACTGGTAAATATGAGAAAAAATCCTAAGAATGAATCTTGAGAAATTATACAAAGCTGTTTGAAAAAATACATTTGAAAATGGCATCCTTAATTAGCAAAATGTTTATAATTTGAACAGTAACAGAGACACAATTTTAAGATTAAATAGGATTAAATATATATATTATTTCAATAACTTCAACATAGGAACATAATAGTTAGGTCTTATCACTACCACCTCTTAAGCAAATAGAATTTTAAATGAGCAAAAAATTGCAAATAATTTGCAAATTTTTAAATTTAAAAATTAGCATGAGAAAAAACACCAACTCTTTCGAAACAGGCGGATCTTTTTCCACGGTATTTTCTCCATTCTCCCCATCGTCTTTAACTTCATCTTGATTATTTGTCTGCCTTGATTGTGACAATTCAGAACAGTGTAAGGTACGATTTCGTACCGATGCTATCGTTACCTCGTGTCCAAGAATAACCGATATACGATCGGCTGCTTCCGCGAATGACAACTCAGTTTTGAGTAATTTTGTCATAATTGCGTTCACTTCAGGCCTTTTCCATTCCTCACTAAAATATTCCCTATGATATGTTCAAAACATTCAGAAAAGAAAAAAAAAACTGGCAAAAGTATCATGTATTATCTGATTAATTGACGCGACATATCTTATGAATTAACTTTCAATGAATCCTGTATTTCTGGCTTACGGTAAAAGATAAAAGAAAATAAAAATTAACATTTTCAATTCAACTACGTTCATTAATCCATCCACAGTCATTGAGTTTACCACAATTTTGGAAGCAACTTTTACTTCATTATTTTGAAATTTAATTTTACAATTCTACGAAAAGAAAAAAAAAAACATGATACTTGAGTAATTTCATCTGTGTTTCATATTCATGTTCATCATCTTGCCATGCAGTTCCAGGTTCTTGAAAATCCTTAAAATTTGAAACTTCGTCATCTGTTCGACTTCGTTCACTCGTTTCTGTTGACATTGAAGAAACCGTCTGACTATCAGTAATAGAAGTAGCAGCAGTAGCAATTTCTGTACCTTGTCCTACATCCTGTGCTGTTGTGCATGCTTCTGCTCGTTGCTGCATGCTATCTGTTATTTGTTGTACCGTTTGTGAATTTTTCATTTCGATTTCTAGAAGACTTGAAAAATCAAAAATTAATGAAAATTTCGGCATAACAGCAATATAACAGCATATAGTACCACTAACCACAAGCAATATTTTTTCAGGAAAATGGCAGGTACCACAGGAAAATCTCGGCTGTTTAAGGTATTTAAGAATGTTACAGAAATTTATCTATAGATGAATGATTCCAACTTAACGTACCGTGAGAACGCAACGGAACGTATGGGAACGCCAGACCAAATTTTTCAGTTTGCAAGAAAGCTATAATAACTACTTGCTCCAATATTACTTAAATCCGTGCTACACTTAGCAACATCCTTCATTTCCTTTTGTTGTTATAAAGAAGTCTCCTTTTGTTTTCTCGCTTAAATGACACTTCACGAAGTTTCGTCCAAAAATTCGTCTAATTTTAGGTTCAATTTAAACCCAAATTTAAGAAGCGTCTCATTAGGCAAACGAATAATTTTATTTGTAGTGTGTCTATACAAGCAATGACAATATAAAAATTTTAAAATTACAAGCAACACCACGAACAATTCCGTACAAAGTAAAACAATTCCGCATAAAATAATAATACTACAAAATATATTAAAAACTCTCTCCCCCCATTTACACTTTAATAAATCAAAAAGAAATATTGAGAATATATAACAGCACATAAATTTTCAGAATTAGATTTTTTTCTTGACTTCTTTGAAATAATTTCATCTGCACACTGTCCACCATTGTACAGGTGTATTTGCGCAATCAGCTTTTATACTTTAAGCTTACCTTCTCCCATTTTCGTTCCCATTCCAATTTTAGGCAAGCGAAAATTGAAATTACACTTCAAAATTCTTTTTTTTTTAGAAAATATTTGCAAACTAATCCATTTTCTGTCCAAACCATACAGTTTGCCCACATTTATTACACTGATAAGCAACTGTTGGCATTGGTGACTCAGCATACAATGTCACTTGTTTCAGCTTTTCACCACATCCTGCGCATCTACAATCAACATCTCCGGAAATTTTTTTTTTTTAAAAAAATTATAAAACAAAACCAAAGAAAGCAGATGTGTACAAGAGGAAAAGGATCCAATATAAAAAGTTACCAAATAACTTAAAAAAAAATGAAGATTTGAAAGAGTAAACCTTTTGAATAGTTGCAAAAG
This sequence comes from Wuchereria bancrofti, assembly GCA_005281725.1. Classification (NCBI taxonomy): domain Eukaryota; kingdom Metazoa; phylum Nematoda; class Chromadorea; order Rhabditida; family Onchocercidae; genus Wuchereria; species Wuchereria bancrofti. The sequence goes on along the minus strand of SSBO01000009.1, from coordinate 2,359,051 downwards.
TTGTTCTGCTTCAACCATAAAATATTTTCTGTCTGTTTCAATGATATACTCTCGACCGTCTTCTACATACCGTCGCTTAACTGATGCATTTTCGACAAGTTTTTCTTTGTATGCAGTAGCTTTTGTAGAACTTGGCCTCAAAAAAGATTAGTTATTTTAATTAACATTAAGGCACGAACACTTTAAATTTCCTCATCAAAACCATAAAGTGAAAAAATGACTGAAACGCACAAAAAACACTACTACGCACATGCTCGAGCGATGTAATCCAGCATTAATCCGCTGGCAGTTTAGCTCTATGGGAATTATACCACAAAGATGCATCTATTCGTGCACTTGACATTCTCATGTAAATGAAAAATGCAAAGTTCATACATTTCACATCCATTTTATATCCATCCTATTGTTCCATTTTTGAAACAATTGGTCAAAAAATGATTAAAAATTGTTTGGAAATGATAATCTTGCGATATATGCCGATATCGCTACATCAAGTTCTTTCTCTCTCTGGATACAGTACTTTCTTGGAAAAGTTTTATTCACATTAGAAACAGAAAAATCAAATACTATTTTGTAAGCTTTCCATTTACTACAGAATGAAAATAAATGCAATTCCACAGAAAAATAAAGAAAAAGCACCTGTCAATGCCACCATCCAAGTTATCTTCTGAAACCAATCTCTCATCACCAGTTGTTGGTGGTGCAATGTTTGCCATCCCTTCACCAACAACAAAATCATCTTCATAATATGCTTCTTCTGGATTACCGTAACATTCGTCATAATCTAATGCCTAAAATATTATTAAAATCAGTAAAAGATCTTGCACGAGCGAAAACTTCCAAAAGACTGGAATAAAAATATTAGGATAGAAATACAAAAGTGACCGCTCATAGAAGGAAAATGGATTTAGAATAAAATGAATTTAAAGTGAATTCAGAAAGAAGCAGAAGAATTTCAAAAAAGACTAAAGAAAATAAAACATAAAAATTAAGTGAAAATTAAAGAATGGAACTTCGCATATCCCTTTTTTGATCACATGGCGAATATAACTCTAATATGGTAATCAGAACTGTCAGCAACTACCACGGTTTTGTATAATCTGCATCCTAACATTATAAGATAATACCCAACTTTATATAACACTCGATAGATCAGTGCAGAATTAGCATATGTAAAGGCCAAATGAAATGCTCGATTCTGAGAATAAGGAAATAATACAAGGAAAGTGTGATGAATTCATGATAAGCTAACTGTTGTTTATAAGACGAACTTACTTGTTCTCTTTCCATCCATTCTGCAAGATGTGATCTATTAAAGCTGAGTGGCTGAGTAGGCCTTACACGAAAATACTGAGGAAGTAACATCTGTGTGTCTATCCTCCCTTCAGTAGTACCTGAAATATTTGTCTAATATGTCTAACAATCACCTCTTTAACGTTCTTCATTAATAAAACAATTCCGTGCGTACACAACTTAAAGAGAACAAAGAGTATAGCACAGTAATTTCTATTCCATATCAAAGCAGTCATATTTATTAATGAGAAAATCCACGACACAAATGACTGCTATAAATACACTCTACGGATTGGTCAATTCATAGATTAAGCTAAGATTGATGCGTTTTAAACCATCAGTTGCAGATAATCTTCAAATCTTTCTACCCAGTTCATCCGTATCATTTTCGATATCGATGTCTTCATTTGTCATTTCATCCGCAATTATAACATCATTTGCAGGTCTATCGCGCTGTAAAACATTACTCATGTACAACTTGATAAAACTCTAATTTTGAAAGAAGACATTATCAAGCAACAACTGATTTACAGGTCTTATCTATCGATTATTTTCTCGCACCTATAAATTTATTCACAAATTAAAAGACTAGTATTGCAAATATGTAATTAACCTTCCAGGGTTGAGGAACTACACCAAGTCCGTTATCCGGTGAGTATGTGTATTCGCCTCCATTCAGACTCCGAGTAAATTTCCAAGTTCGATTGCAGAAACGATCTGGAAAAAATTCTGCAGTGACCTTTAATCATATATATCACTAAATATGCGAGAAATACATACATATGATTGAATATGTGAGAAATTGGAGGAAAATCTCACATAACAGAAGCCAAATAAATAAATCAAGATTACAATTATAATGAGCAAAAACTTTAAATTTTGTTTCGTCCTAACAAAATAGAAAAACAGCACGGAGAGAAACGGCTCCTACCAGACAGTGCATAATCATCTTCGCTTCCTTCCCAGTTGCCCTGGAAATTTGTGTAAATGACAGATTAGGTAACATTTCGTGGAAAATAATATATCTTATCTATAATGCATAAAAATAGGTGTTTAACATTAATATACATACATGATGTAAATTCCCCAAGTATCTGTAGTGAGTAACAATACTACTCACTAAACAAAGTCCGAGAAGGGGTATCAAATTAATTAAAAATGAAAAATTTTAAAGAAACAGAAAGAATCGAAACCCACTGTGTAAATATCTCCATATCGCCCACCTTTACGCCAAGGAACATTATTGGATGCAACGTATCGCATGCGTGTGATACGACAACGTGGACACTGCTTGATGAATTGCTCAACATCGCTTGTAATCGAGTTCCAATAAAATTTTGTAGAAACCATTTTACGTGTGGCATTCAGGCCACCGTGATTTGATTCCAAATGAGCCTAAGATAAAAGAATGTCAGTTGGAAAGAAAAGATCTCGGGTAGATTTCCTCAAATCGAAATTCATTTTCGCTTTTCCAAAAATCATCCACCTTTTTGCTGTGAACTAACTTTTAAATTTAATTTAGCATTTTACAGATTATTCTATAACTCTTAATAAGCAATAATACAAACCTGAGTGAGGATTTTTTCAACCTCATTCTTCTTTACAACAAACTGTCCCACCGTTGAGTGATCTGGCTTGAATCCTAAATTCTTAAAAAACTTAAACACACAATTCTTAAAAAAAAAAAAAAAAGTATTCTGTTATGTTAACCCCATTTTCCTCCATAATTATCTACAAAAGACAGTGGGGGATATGTCGATAATCTACAGTAAAGATTACATGTATGAATGAAAAATTTCTCAATTTTAACCTTCAGCAACTTAAAAGAGCTATTCGGCTTAATACTGAAACAGAACTGATTATTGAAAACCTTGTAATTTAAAAAATTTCTCAATTTTAACCTTCAGCAACTTAAAAGAGCTATTCGGCTTAATACTGAAACAGAACTGATTATTGAAAACCTTGTAATTTAACCATAATTTAACATAAAAAGCAGTGATGCAAAAAAGCTGACGAAATCTTCCCTAGCAAATCTCGAATGATCATATGAGATTTCCCAGTAAGTCCCGAATGAATCTTACACCAATAAAAAACCTCAGAATGACTCTCTTCTTCCCCTCACAAAATAACCTAGTAAAAATATCAACATTAACCAATATAAATCAGCTGATCAGTTCCCTCAATTAGTTGAAATCTTTTAGCTTTCCTCTTGAAACAATCAATACGATGCTTTAAATGGCCCTGAAGTCGTTTAGGAATTTCTTTGTTACGATGATATCGGACCAGCTCCTCATAAGCTTCAGTAGTAAATCCACCATATGTACATCTATAAACTGATGCATTTAATCTAATAAAATTGAAAGTGTTGCAATTTTCTTACGACTAACAGCTGACATACATACTGCGGAATTTCACAGTTGAAACTGCACAATATTTTGGCAATCGTTTCTTAAGTACTTCAAAATAGAATATCCAACATTTCGGCAATACCATTTCACCAGTCATTTATCTCATATCGTTGCATTATTACGTCAGCTACCAAACTTCAAAAACAATTTTATAATTTTGTTTAACCAAAAGCATATAAATTCAGACTTCTTCTCATCCGAATTTGAATCGGTTATCAATGCCACTTCCAAATCTTCTGTTTCTTTTTCAAACTTCGAGCTCATTCTGCCACCATCATCATTCATTATTTACCGGACACCTGTAAACAAGCGGTATTTCACCGCGCCCATATAATTTGGAATTATACAAATCAGCTTTACGCAATATTTCACTTCTTTTCATCCACTAATTATTTTATTTTGACACATATATGCTACCTCATTTTTTGTGTGTAAAGGTTCACAGAGAAAGGAAAAAGAGTAATTCATAAACAATATGGTAGTCAGGAAGAAACTTTCGGAAACATCAAGTTTAGTAATAGAGCCTATTTTCACTGACATTGTTTTCATCTTATTAAGTTACAAATATTCCCGAATAGTAATGTCATAAGTAGTTATATCAACATCAAAAAACATCTGCTTCAGGTAATATTTCAGCTATATCCAAATATTATGACTCAAGTTATACAAATTTACTTATGAGCACAATACAATGTTAATATCTCTATGCTCAGATATTTCTATAATTACAAAAATATTTATGGTAACGTAATGCTTGCTTATGATAATAACTGCATCAAATCTACAGCAATAAGAAATGGTTACCTTCGTGGTATTTATCCGGATTTCCCGCATGTAATGCCATTTGACACATCTTTACCGTACGTTAAGTCACATTATCCCCGACATAATAATCGCAAGCATTTGACATGATTTACTTCGAGACGTATAATTTGCAGCAAAATGCTCACCACTTTTGAAAACGTATCTACGGGAAGGGAGAACTTTTAACGGGTTAAATCCCACGATGGCATCATTAAATCAGGCTTGTGGCCCGCGGGAAATCCAGCTGCTTCAGTACCACTTGTTTGTTTATCTATGCTTCGGGGTGACGCTTTGTTACCATTTGCTCGTATTAACTGACGCAAACTGCGCAAAACACGTAAAAGTCACGTTTAAAACAAAAAAACCCTTCCAATGTAGGTGAATTCAACACGAAAATCGACCATTTCATCACGTGCGAGTTGCTTAGCGAATGAAAGGGACGCATTGAAAAATGTATGTCTCAATTATTTGTTCAACTCAACAGGGAAATTATTTTCTTCCATCTTGATTTATGTATTTGGAGCATGTATGATGAGAACAGTATGGTGTGACAGAAAGTATATGGGGTATTCCGGTTCATTCTTTCGGTTTACTATTTCGTCCAGTTTTTCCTTTTTGTTTTTCTTTAATTTTTCCAATCGATTCTTTGAATTGATGTTGATATTTTTTAATTTATGTCATTAAGCAAATCATTCATTCGTTCAATTTTATCCTTATTATTAACCAATTTTTAGCTATGTTTTTCTTTTTTTTTTCGAATCAATTCATCGCATTAATTGTTTGATCAATTGTTGAGATCAATTCTTTTGATTAGCTCTTCTATCTTTCGATTAATATCATTTCAATTCGTTTTTCTCTTCACTCCTATTATTCTATCTTTTTAACCGATTTTTCTTTTTCCATTTTCCATGATTTCTTTTTAATGCTAAAATATTATGTTACAATTTTAGTATTATAAATATTCGGTGATTGCAATACGATTGCTACTTTTATAGCAATGAAGCAAATTTTCCAAATATTGGAATATCACTTATGGTGGAAAAGGGATCACATTTCCCACATTAAAGGGTGATGGATTAATTTTGGATTACTTCATGAAAACTTTTATAATCTTTTTTGTTATACTTTTTGAAATTCAATCGTTGTTATGATTTCCTCTGGATAATTGTGCTGCTGAATATTTTTTTTATTATTTTATTCTTTTCCGGAAAAATCCTTCTCTTTTTCTCTTTATTCTTTATTGAATATAGTGTTCTCTTTATAATCTCCCAACTTATACTATTGATTTTTTTTCTTTTATTTTTTTCAAATGAAACGGAAATAAATTAAAAGGATTTTTATTTGGAATAAAAATACTACATTTAATCATCTCAGCTATGGACAAAGCTTCGCATATTGGTCTTTTTTTCAAAAAGAAAAAAAAAAAGCTAAACGATATGAACAATAAGTTTTTAAATTTCATTTTCGATAGATTAATTTGTAGCTCTTTGGATTGCTATTTCTTCTCTACTTTGAAATGTAATTTTTGTTAAGAGTGCCGGAAAATGTGTCCTAGATGGATCTCATCTTTTGCAAATAAATAACTTAAATTCGAGAAAATTATGTAAATTTTAAAAATTTTTTCCTCCCTCTACCTCTCTTTCTTTCCCTTTCTCTCGCATACACATACACACACATACACATTGGAGAAGATAGAAATCTGGGATGAGGTACGTATAAGTTTTTTCAGGAAGATGACCGAGTTCGGAAAGATAAACGGAAAGATGTAGTTCATTCCTGAAAGGTTGAATTATAACATAACTGAAATTGGAAAAATATAATCACAATGAAGTTAAACTCACAGTAAAAGTAAACGGAAAAGTTGATGTAAAAAAAGGAAATGCAAATAAAATTGATTTTCAACTTTTCATTTTTTTGAAGAAGTACAGTACATATTCTAGAAGTTTCTAAATGATGCTATGCATAGCTAGAAGCTTATTTGAAGTAACGTAATGTAGAATATATGATCATTATTGATTAATTATCCGGAACAAATTTAAACAAATAGACAAAAAGTATCTTTTGAAATTTCGTTTTTTTTTTTCCTTGAATTTTAAATTTTGAAATTGAAAAAGTATTTGGCAGTACTGTTTGAGAAATTATTGATGAAATAGATGTGTATTTGGCACTAAATTATTGATGAAATAAGAGATATTCGATTTTTGAATGAAAAATAGGTACATATTATTATGATTAACTCATATTTTACGGTAGCGAAATAGTGAAGCACGGAGAAATTCTGGTTATAAAATAGTCATCGGATAATAAGTGGAGGAAAAAAGGGGTAATGGGAAGGAGGGGAATGAAACTGGTTCATTTGCAATAATCAGTACAAAAGATAGGGACTAGCAGTAAAAATATGGTTAAATTTAGTAAACAAAAATTTAATGCAAAGTTTCTTTAATATTAAATTTTCAATAGCTTTATTAGCATTTATGCTTTCAAAATTGCCTATCATAACGCTATGAAAGATTTATTGAGAAAAAATGAAATGAATGGGAATTATTTTCTTCATTAATTATATGAGGAAAAAAAATCAAATTCAGTCAGTCACATCAAATCAATTAATCACATATAAAATCAATAGTTCTATTCATATATAAAGTAAAAAACACTTTCATCTGAAAAGATAATTTGGAAGTGAAATAAAAGAAAAACAAAGAATGAGTATATTTGAATAGCACTTTTCAAAAAAAAAAAAAAAACAAGATAATTATGAAAAGGTAAGAGTGTATCCTATAGTGTGATAAGAAGACATAGTATCATTATAATAAGATTTATTAAAATAAGATAAAATTGGATAGTAAATAAATCATGCAAAAATACACAGAAAATTTAAGCAATAAAATTTTAGGAATTAAAAATGATTCAAATCTTATAATGCATTTTATTTATGCAAAATTTTGTAACAAAAAAAAAAAAATTTTTTTTTCTAGCTAAATAATAAAATGAAATCATGCAAAAAAAAAAAAAAAAATTCAGGAAATTTATTTAATTGGAAGAAAAAAGAAAAATGTTAACGGTTCAACCACGTGCTGTACAAATTCATGCATCTGGTGGTACTAATGTACATAAACTTGTTAATACAAGTATGGCACGTTTAGCATTTAAAATTAAATCTACTAATAATAACGAATATCGTTTTAAGCCTATTTATGGTTTCATTGAACCACAAAGTATACATCCTATTGTAATACGAAAATTACCTGGTGAAATAAGAGAGGATACTTTTATTATACAATATGCTGAGGTTATTTTTTTTTTGATAATAATGGTAATAATAGTAATACACTTGTTGTCTGTTCATTTTCTTTTTTAATTAATTAAAAATATATATCTATATTATATATTATTTTATTTTTTATTTACTTATGCTTATGTCTTTTCATTTATTTATGCTTATGTTTTCTTTTTTTCGTTTACTTATACTTATTTTTAAGTTTGTTTAAATTTTTGCTTTTTTTAACGAAACTTTTTTGAAAATTTGAAACAATTCATAAGTACAAAATCTCGAAAAATGCTAGTTTTAAGGAAATTTGAATTTTTTAAGTAACCAAAGAAAGTTTGATAAACGACTTTATTACATCTAACAGTAAATATAGTTTTAATTGTGTAGGTAATTTATAAAATCTGTGATTTAGGTAACAGCTGATTGTACCGATCCAAAGGCACCATTTAAAATTGATGCATTGCAAGGTGAAATAATTGTATATGCGCATTCGGTGTAAAAAAGAAAGATTTTTTCTTATAAATTCGATCTATTTTAAGTGATAAACCATGCGTATATTTTATTAATATTATAAACAACAAAATATATTGTGGATAAAAAAGGAAATTTGACAGTTTACTGATCTCAAATGTCAAATTTTACATGCGATCACAACAGATAGAGTTGTATTTCAAAAATTTAGGAATGTATTTCAATTCATTGCAATTTGGAATGCAAAAAATAATTTGAGGAATTTTTGAATCAACTGGAATTTTTTTTTAGAAAAAAAAAACATAACATGAATAATTACTGTTGAGAATATAAGATGATTATTCTAATAGCTCAATTTTTAAAACTTAATCATTGTTCAGTTAAATAATTGAGAATAACTTACTTCAAAATGTTTGTCGCATTTTTTCCACTGATTACTGATATAGCTAGCTATTACAAAGGATAACAATCATCGCTGAAAAAAAACTTATCACATTTCCAATGATTATTCTGTTTAGATTGCTTTCGATAGTTTTAAACGCTCATATATATGGTCGGAGAGAAAGTCCGGCTTCTGAATTTCAACTCGTTAACAACTTTTATACCTTTTTTTTTTCTGGAAATACCCTTATCACTTTTCTATATAATATAATATGAGCAACTAGATAAGATGAAAGAAATATGGCTTAGGATCAGCGATGCGAAGACGATAGCTACCTATCTTGAAATGTAAGATGGTATAATAGAGGTCCTGTAAAAGATAAATTATTTAAATTTTAGAAATAAAATACATTTTCTCTAGTTAACTTGAAACATATATGATATCACCGACGTAAATCAAAAAAATTACGTAACATGTCAAGAAAGCGTTTGAGTTTTCTTCATTCAAATTTGATACAACAACTATTTTCTTCATTAGATCTAAGAATCAAAAATACATTCACAAATGTACAAAATATCTCATTTGTCTACACCGAAAGACACTCAAAACTTTGCATTCAGATGTATTACAAATTCACGAACTACCTAATTTGAAAGCATATAAATGACCAATCAAATTTGAATATACTTCAATTTGTATCACTTTCATCGTTATCTACAGCAAAAATTTCAGCTTTTTGAAAACGTTGCCTTGTAATTTCCAGCAAATGTTGTTTTTTATCCTGCTTTTTCGACAATTCAAATTTGATTTCATTTTTCAATCCAAGTCCAGCACGGTTAGGACGAACTTCACTAATCACCTGGAAAGTGATGGAATGAGTTCATAATTCATAAATAGTATATATCGCTAATATATACCATGGATACACCATAAAAATTGTTCGTAATGTTTGCTGGGAGTTCACTGAAAATCAAATATTTTAAATTTAACAAAAATAAAAAAGAATAACTCACCGGCTCTGTAATCCCATCTTCTTTTCGCCCCAAACCAGTGCCTTGTTTCCAACCCATTCGTTGAAGCATACTAAATCCTCGATTACTTTCGTTTAACACTTTTGTTGATGACGGAGTTATATTTGTCGATGCAACAATCATCCCTAAAATTTCCACTGAAATCTTTATCACAACAAAAGCTGTTGAGAATGGTTTAAAATGTAATTTTATAAAAGTTTTCTTCTATAACTATAAAATGAAAGCTACCTGGCAAAGGTTTTGCCGAACAATTTGCATAAATTGATTTATCTTTGTCTTCAGTATTCCTATCTAACAAATTTCGTTCCTTCTTTTGATACTTGCATCGGTAATGCTCTTCTCCATCCTGATAACAAAATAACAAAATGTCGAATTTAAATCATAAATTTTCGAAACCGTGAAATAAAATGAAAACAGATTTGAAAGGTGTTTGTAAAATATAAAGCAAAAAAAAAAAATAATAAATAAAAATTGCATTGGTTGCAGACGCTAATTAAAACCACTCTCCCAATTAACTCCCAGATGAAATTAAAACTGGAAATTTTAGGAAAAAAAATGAAACTTTAAAAACATATGAATAAAAAAGAATAAAAAAGATTCCAAAAAAACTATAAAGAAAAGAAAATTGAAATCAAACTAATGAGAACTTACATCAAAAATACCATACTGTTTCTTCATATTCCGCAAATTTCTTCGTCTTAATGTCTCTTTTGATATCTTCCCAGTTGAGAAATTATTATCAGGTTCCGGCAATATGATGTGATCATTCTTTATCAAACCAGGTTCACATGAGCCACACGTATTCGTTCCTGTAATGATCGAAAACCTTAGAAAACTAAATGTTGATTATTACCAAAGAATTCAAGTAACATTTTATAAGTTCTTTTCAATGACTCATTATGATCTTTCATTCTCTTAGTAACAGAATATGATAAAATTTGGTATAGTTATCGATGATGAAAATATAATACAAATTTCACTTTTTTTTTTTAGGAATTTCACACTATAAATGAAAACTTAACAACAAGTCATCTTTTGCTCTTATTATAAAAATTTTACAAAAAGATGTATAATTCCACGTCACACAAGTCTTAATAGTAGTTTCAAGTTCATGATGTCATTCGTTTAGTCAATTACTCGAATTCATCATTATAACATTCCGTAAAGTAAAACCAGAAAAACATATTATCTACTTCTCTATTTCTAGCTAACACAATAAAAGTAATTTATTTTTGTAAAATAATAATAAACTTTTTATAGTTACTAATTTAATACTATTATATTATAAATATATGTCATAAGTGTATGGAAAAAATTCTAATAATAGAAGATCAAATTTCATACCGTAATGGATATGAATCAAAAATTCTTGTTCTCCAAATTTCCATTCATCGCCATGATCTATTACTGTTACTTCATCTATATTAACTTTTAGCTTATTACGGAAAACATCTGAATCTCTCCCGTTGATTGTCATGAAATACTTTTGCTCCGTTTCGTTGTAATTAATAACAGCACTACACTAAAAAAAAAGATAAGAATAACTCGAGACTATTCAAATAAAAAAGGAAATGTGAATCGATACATAAATATTTTGCAATATTATACAAGTAAACAAGCAAAAACATTATGCGAATCAAAACCTTATGTAAATTGGATTTACTACTCAACACGATGTTGCCAGAAGATGAGGTAACTATGTTAGTAGTTTTAATGCCACACATTACTTTAACTCTTACTCGAATTCAGTTTATTATTTCAATTTAGAGAATCACTAAAAGAAAAAAAAACTGCAACATATAATAAAGAAATTCATGACTTCCAAAGGAAATGATCTATCTGGACTACTAGCAAAGACGATATTGTGTAATTCTAAAAAAAAATTTTCTTTAATACTATGGTCAACGGAGTTATTGAAAAAGATCCTAAAATCAATAGAAATTAAATTGATTTAAAAAAAAAAATCACTTCACACGTTGAAAACTGCTCCGAAGATAACCGGATTTCACAGTCTAGAGTGGTCCCAATTTTAGCACCAGTAATTGTAACTACATGCAATACACCACTGGTTTTTTCAATAATACGCACACATGGAGCATAATCCATTCTTTCTTCTGCAAAAGATAAGGGTAAATCGACAAGCAAAAATCAATAAACAAGAATAAAAAAACTGGGCGAACTAAAAGAAGATCTCTATCATTTTGAGTGCAAAAACATGATGTTATATTCAGTGTATTTAAAATTTTTGAAAGATAAATCATCTATGTAGCAGTGCTGATTTTTTATTTTAGAATTTTATTTTGAGCAACATATTATTAGCATAATAAAACTGAATTATCCTGTGAAATATCTGTTACAAGATGTTTACAAACTAAAATGTGGACATAAATTTCGAGGAGGGATTCTAAAATCAACCGCAAAAACATTAATTTATTGATTTAACCATATGTTCCTACTAAAATACGAAAAAAAAAAATCCACCTTGGATATGAGTACTTATCTCATCATCCAATATGTCACAATCAACGTTGTTGCCATCAAATATCTGCAAAACAACCTTCAACAACGAATTCAAACACTCGAAGACATCTACTTCATCCTGCGTCATACCTGCAGCGAATGATTCTCCTGCAAATTATCCAAACTGAAAGGTGGTTGATAAGTTAATCAGAAGTTCAGTTGATCAGAAAACGTCAGAATAAAATGATACGTCTAGTGTTGAGTAGTATAGATACTGATATACTACTCAACAACAGTAACAAAATCGTATTATAGTTGCAACCGGATGAAATCATACTTAGAAAGTCGAAAAGTTTGGAAGGAACTAGGAGTGGGAAGTAGTGTTCTTGATTGATATGAAAGTCAAATGAACATGAAGTATAGTAATGTTTAATAGAAATATACCTAACATCGCCACCGCTTTTCGCTCAGCCAATTTATCTGTCCAGATATGTTCACAGGGAATTCTTGTATAATAAACGTAACTGTCTGTTTGGTTATTGTAATAATAATAACAGTTTGTTGATGGATGATAAAATAAAGCAGTATTCTGAAATTATAATTATATATTCAAAAATTTAGATTCATAAAAATCAAAGTAATTGTGATCATAATCATAATAATGGAAGTGATATAGGCAATGTTGCCGCGGTCATGAAAATGACTATAATTATGAGAACAAAGAAATCATTGTTCATGCAATCCCAATTTGCAATCATAATCACGATGACGAGAATAGCATAATTATCATAATTATAATGGAACAATCATCTAAGATTGCTGCTGAAAAAATAAACTTTGGAAATCAACATTGTAACTTGTTATGATTATAATTGATATTGTATTATAATTATAATTGACGTTGTAACTGTTGTGATGGCCAAAACAGAACGACAATATAAACACTGTGACTGTAACTATGAATGTGATTGTAAGAATGACAAACTGATGTAAATGTGACAATAAATACATATTGATCAAGGCAATAGAGACTGATGCATGGTATGGAACTTTAAAATCTAATCTTGTAACTCTAATAAACTGTTTCAACTGCGATATGTTTTACACACTTATGAGAAATTATAAAGTGTTAAATTCCTAGAATTAAGAAATAAAGAAAAAAAGAAAAGAAAAAGAATGGATGAGATGATACTCTTACTTGATCATAATAATAGCCCGACACCGGATTATAATACAGTTGACAGTCTTCGTGAAATTCAAAGCCTTGAAGATATTTATCACGCAAAAACGCATTCGCAGTTTGTCGAAGTATATCTGCGATTGACATATTATCCTAAAAAAAAAGAAAATAAACACAGTTAGTAATTACGCATTGAAATACTTCGAAATACCAAAAGTTATTTCAGTGAGCAATCAAGAAAATTTCAAAATTCTGCTAAAATATCATTATTGAGAGATTAAGATAAACAATTTGCAATGCAATTGTAAAATTTCTCAATTACCAAATCTATTAGCGTATAATAATACTGAAATTTACTACTGCAACTGTTAGTGATAAAATTTGGCAATTCTGGAATTCAGCACTAAACAATAATTTCGAAACCTAGAAATTTTGTCCTGTGATAGTAATTATGAACTCTGATAAATTAGACTCATCAGGCAGCTCTTTAGGAATGTAAAAATAAAAATAATGGTAACCTGTTGGGCATCAGCTTCAATGCTAGCTCCGGAAGTATTTGGTTGTATAATTTCATTGCCATCTTCAAATGTTTCCATTCTTGTAACATTCATTTCATCCATTTTTCTACAAAAACTTTCAATCATAAAAATTTAATCCTCTAAAACTAAAAAAAAGGAAAAATGAATCTTTGAATAGCAATTAAATCTTAAATGGAAATCTAAGTAAAAGAAATGCGATATAAATTAAACATAATCTCATCATTGGTTTGATTTTAAAAATTAAATTGAAAATTAGTAAATTAAGTATAGCTTCTTAATTATTTCAATTTTAAGTGAAATTACATAAAAAAATATTCCTCAGGAAGAAAGGGGATTTACCTTCCAAAAAAGAGAAAAAAGGAAATAAACTAGAAGAGTTGAAACGTTCCAGTTAAATTTACATGGTAGGAAATTCGAAAATTCGTTAAATCCCGTTGCTATGTTTTCATTTAGTTTTAATTTATGTAAACTTTAGAACTAATTATTATTCATTGCAAGTATCTTTTACATAGATTATTGATACATATATTTCTTACTAAATTTATTCCACTGCAACATAAACAAATAATTGATACTCTCTTAAAGAGTATTAAGATTTTTCACAAAGGGTTGGCGTAGCCCGATGCGGGGCTCGAACCCGCGACAGCCAGATTAAGAGTCTGGTGCTCTACCGACTGAGCTAACCGGGCCCACTAATCACCCGTTTGGTTCAAAATTATGTGTGATTTAAAAATTTGCAGAGCGAAAAGAATTTTACTGGAAAAGTGGTTTTATTACATGCAGTCAAATAATTGAATTATATATATATTTTTTTTAATTTTAATATTATTTTACTTAACGATTAAATTTTTATTTTTAATTTTAATATTTTTTTAATAATTAAATTTTAATTTAAATTTTAGCAAAATTTCTTACTATTTCTGAAAGATTTAATCGTATAAAAAAATTTTCTCTTATGATTGATTTGTGAAATTATTTATTTACCAAATAATTAACATGAAAAAATAGTTATTTGTGTAATTATTGACAATAAATCATTTCCCTACAAATACTAGTTATTCTTCCAAAGCAAATAATTTGCTATTTTATCTTAAAAATTAATTTGGATCTTGCAATAATACCTAGTTGTTTAACAATTTTATTTGACACATCAATTCAATGTGATAATTTAAATGATAATTTTATTAAAAATCATCAAACATTTATATTCCATTAAATTTCATTAATATTTCTCAGCATACTCAAAAGGTTTGATGTAATATTATTTTAGTTGTATATCAATTTAAATAAGCATTATCAGTCATATTTTTTCATAATTCTGATTTTTTTTTTCGAAAGTAAAGCGAAATTCTGGATATGAAAATTTATCCGGAAAGATCAAAAAAATTTAATCATCCGTTTGTATTTAGAATTGGAAATCCATTATTTTTGCATAAAATTAAACTGATAATAAAGCATCAATGCTATTTCTGTACTAATATTATAATTAACAAATGATTTTCTATATTTTCTGATATTGATAGCTTATCATATCTGCAATAACAAAGATTTCTTCTGCTGTTATCAATTTTTTGGATAAGCTATTTATTTTGATTATTTTACAACCTATTTTAAACATTATATAACCGTAAGAAGTTTCTATCACTTTCACTCTTGTACCTGATATGATATTCTTGAGAACATGAAAATCTAAATCTTAGTTGACAAATCCGGAAAATCTACGACAATATTATTTTGATTTACTTAAATCTCGTGAGAATTTATATTTTTATCATATATCATTGATATTTCAGTAAGTTTGTCATTTTCTTATCATTACTAAATGGTTAAATCTTAATTCTGAAAGATATATGATAGCCAATAAGGTATCGAATCATTTTTTATTTTTATCATATGCCAATGGATTTAGATAATTTTCAATATGTGACACAAAATTTTATAATAAATTTATTTTTTTTATTTAATAATAAATTTATGCGATTACAGGAATTTGATTTTCAAACCAGTGTAATGATAATAAATTGAAATATTGAATTATTACAAATTTATAACCAAAATTTAGACTACAACTTATAAACTAAGAAGAATATTAATATTCATAAGATACTGACATATGTCAAAAAATATATTAAAGCAAAACATATGAATTTGTTATACAACAAAAAATATCTGGAAAAAAGGGAAAAAAATGACTCGAAAAATAATTAAACAATAAATTTGCTTGAAAAATAAATTTTTATGACTTATACATAAAATAAATAAAAATTAGCGCAATAAATAATCTAAAATCTTTGATTTAAAACCTACGAAATAAATCATTTCTAAGACAATGTAATGACTAAATACAATATGCCAATTCATATGTTAGAAAAATTTTATAAAAATCATTTGAGAATTTCACATATACAATAAATATAAAAAGTGCGCATATCGAATGACGTAAGAATTTGATAATATTTGCGCCATCTGTATCACATAATGCAAAAAATTTTGCAATAAAAATTGCAAAAAGAAAAATAAATATATTGAATTTCTCAAAATTATTTTTACATGATATATCTAAATAATAAAAAATAAATAAATAATAAAATAGAATAGAAGTTTTCTACGTTTAATTACATGTAATATACATAAATTTTAATATAATATAATAATAATTAAATTTAATAAGATAAAAGATAAGAAAGGAAAAACAATGCATCAAGTTTATTTCAAATTAGCAAAAAATATTTAAATATTCTCGTTTCACACCTGAATCTTTTCCCATCTCATTAAAATTTAATTGTTTCTCTTTATTTTGTTGAAATTTTTGAATTGTTGGAATTTTGTCTGTTATTTTAGACATTTTTTCAGGTGTACAAGATTTTAGTTCTGATGCATTCGTTGATTTCGGTGGCATTGGTGGATTGATATTTGTTTTGCTTGTTGTATTTTTCATATTTTCAAATGTTGGAAATTTGGCTGCATTTTGATCAGTTGAATTTGGAACATTAATTATTTCCTGAATTGGTATTCGTCTTATAGGCTGCTTATTGCCTTTTTTAAATGCTTGAATAGTTAGCAAACCGGATGGAATCAAGAAAGCAGCCAAAGATCCATCATGAACATCAATGGGAATATCAAATTTTCGTTTAAAATTACGCTCAATGGAACCAAAACGACCATTTCGTTCTTTTCGATGTCCTTCCACTAAAAGTTCGCGTTCCTCTTCATTGTAAATTATCAATAATTCACCGGCAAGAAAATCGGATAAATCAATTTCGATGCTGAATTTTTCATCGTTATCAATTATTTTCTGCAAAAAAGAAAGCAAAGTAGATAAGTATATTTTGTAAAAAATTTTATTTATTTAAAATTGAAGTAATCCTACAGCAAAAAATTTAATTCAGCTTATTTATGTCTTTTTTCTAAAAAAAAAAAGAAAAAAATTAATCTATTTCTTATATTCAACATTAGAAAAAGAAAAACTAAAATTTTATCTGAGTCGTTAATAAAATAAAAGTCATTTTTTTAAAAATAGAAATAAAAAGTTAACGTTAATCAACATTATTACATCATCATTAATCATTTCCCATTTTTCATTCTTTACTGGATAATAAAATATTGCGTTAATTCAACCAATAATTAATTAAGTAAATAAATTTTTATATAGTTATAAACCATATACATTGCACAATGATATAAAATGGTTATTCATAGTATATAACTCTGATTATTCCTGATAATTTCAGCGTAAAGTTGTTCTGATGATATAAAATATCCCTCATAATTTTTAGTAATCAAATAGTTAAACTAATAAGTAAAACAAATTAATAATTAAAAAGCCTAATTAACAATATATGATAATTTAAATTGTAATCATTTAATAATTATTTATTCATAAATTTCATTAAAGAATACGTATGAAAATAGTATATACCTCATTGATTGATGAATTTTTTGTCGGTGATTCTTCACTCCAAATAATATCATGCATTGGATAATTAAAATATTGCATAGCTTCATCAAAGAAATGAGTAAAAAAACGTCCAGCAGGTGTCATCGAAAATGGTAAATCATTATTTAAAGTATTATAACCAGATGTGTTATTATCAGTTTTATGAGAGTATGATCGTGATGATGATGATGATGGTGATCGTGGTGTGGGTCGATGAAGTCGTGGAGGCGGTCGAGGTGATGATGATGATCGTTCATTAGATGATGATTTGTTATTGTTTGAATGTTGAGTATGATTAGTTGGAGAAGATAAATTTGGTGTTGTTGTTGTTGTTGATGTTGATCGTGGTGATGACGGTAATGTTGATGATGGTGGTAATGATGATGATGATGATGATGATGTTGTTGTTGTTGTTGTCAAATTATTATCACATTTTTTATTTTTGGGATAGATAAAAGTTTTCCAAACCATTATTTATTCTTTAAACCCTGAAAATTAATTACAAAAATTACATTAATAATAATTTGTGTAAGTAAGTACGTAAATAAACGATTATATAAACATAATTTTAAATAATTGATGATTTAATATGTGGAAAAAACAAAATTGAAGTAAAAGTTTCAAGGTGTGACATCATACACTGTATTTGCGAAAACATTGTATTCGCAAAAAATGCGAATTTTTATAAAAATAAGAAAATAAAATAAATTAACAAAAAGGAAAAATTAAAAACAGCATTTTTTAAGTGTTTTATATCATCATTACTGTTAAAATTCAAGTAAGTCACAATTAATTCAAATAGGTTAAATCAAACTATATTTACGGCGAAATTTGCAATGTGAATTTGGGAAAATATCCGATATAATTGTTTTTAAGGATTTCCGCTTATAATAAAGACAAAATTCATAATTTTAGAACCAGGATTAAAATTTAGAAAAAACAGGGACTGATTAGATGATGTATAATAATAAATTCATGATAATCTAAAAGAATCGGAATATAAAGTTTTCAAAAGACTAATAACTTCAGTATTTCGAGAAGTACTACAAATATTGAGAAGAATGTAATCTATAAAAATAACAATATTACCAAGTTTAGCATAAAGTTTGCAATTTGACTTATCACTAGTACTACAATAAAACAATAACATATAAGGATTTGTGCAAATTACCAGCTAACAGGACTTCATTTATTCCACTAGTAAAAAATTTTCGAATTTATTATTGAAGCTTGAAAAGCTTCTAAGGAAACAAGTAATATTTAGAACTATTTGAGATAATGTTGAAAAAAAAAAATTTTATTAAGTCAGAGGAAAAGGTTCACTGGTAAGAAAGTTAGAAAAAATTGATTAAATGACACATACGAAAAAGAATTATGGCATAATTATATGAAATTTTAGAAAATTTTTCAATTGTAATGGCGTATTTCACCAATATTTATATATTTATTGCTCAAAAAAATTTTGTATCGAAATTTTTTTTTTGTGCAAATCAATTCTGAATGAAAAGAAAATATAATGAAACAGAGAGTATCGCACAAAATTTTTTGTTTCTTTATACATCAATTTTGAATTAAAAAAAAAAAAAAGTGAAATGAAAAGTGGAATCATCCTAAGCAAACATTTTCAGCAAATGCATTCTCGAAATTGAACACATTTTTCTAAAATTTTACTTCGTTTTTTATTTCTTTTTTCGCCTCTTTCTAAACAGAACACAAGAAAAATCAAATTCTTTTGAAAACTAATGTGAATTCATTCCAATGATTTTTTCGCTAATTTAAAAATATTGCAAAACTATTTAAGGCATTTTTAACCACGAATAACATTGAATTCCAAATATAAAAACACATCTGCAAGAAGCATAAAAATGATAATCAAATTATTTTCACCTCGCCTATTTGATTAAAAAAATTTTTCTAATAAATTTAATAAATTTCAAAAATAATGACTTCTTACAATTGAAGAAAGAGTGGAATATTACAAATTACAGATAACAAAAGTTATTCAACCCATAATAGATAGATGTCAGCATTTACGAAGAAATAGTATGTTTTCATTTTTTTTTTTACTTTTAAATCTTTCTTTATCTGTTGCATTTCTTCTTTTTTAAATCTTTTCTAAGCCTTCATATAAACAAACGAATAAAAAAGTTAATCTCTGTATTACATTTAATATTGTGTATGAATTGATTGTTGGCTTAAATTCAAGCTAATAGAAGAATAGTAAATGAAATGAACTTCAAAAATCGAAATTCATAAAGTATTAAATGAATCAAACAATATTTAGAACAAAATAAATGCGAAAAAAAAAAAAATATTCCCGAAAAAAATTTTCGAATAAAATAGAAATCCTTTTTGCCCAATAAAAAATGAGAAAAAAGGAAGAAAGAAAATTTGAAAATAATTAAAATTTTAACAAAAAAAAAGAACAAATAAGAAGAATGAAGGAAAAAAGAAGTGAAATAGGAAAGATTTTTTGGAAAAAAATGTTTCGAAGCAAAATGAATTCTATAATAGAAGGTATGGAAAACAAATTTTCTTTTTCACTATTCCTTTTCAAAGCAATAATCAATTAAACTTTATATTATGGCTTTTTGAAAATGCACTAACAATTATCACTGATTCTCATTATTCACAAAGAATCTCTACTTTTTGAAAGCAAATTTAAAATTTCAACAAAAAAGAATAAATAAGAAGATGTATTATTAATTGATAAACGATTTGCACTTTATTTAAATTTTAATTAATAACAAACTTGTTAGCTTAGATATCGATGAAGCATATAAGCTTTACATAAGAAATATCCGA
Source organism: Wuchereria bancrofti (assembly GCA_005281725.1). Lineage (NCBI taxonomy): Eukaryota > Metazoa > Nematoda > Chromadorea > Rhabditida > Onchocercidae > Wuchereria > Wuchereria bancrofti. The sequence goes on along the minus strand of SSBO01000009.1, from coordinate 2,338,473 downwards.
GGAAATCACAATTTGTCATTTCTTATCATTGATCATAGCAATTGCATGTATCTGCGTAACTATTTCCTCTTTTCATCTCACTCTTTTCTTAAATTAATACAAAAATACAATGAATTCAAGAATAAATTCTCAAAAAAATATTGAAGTTGGTTGATTCGGGCAGTTTTATTAACAGTTTAGGATGGTGACAATAAGTTTTTAGAAAGATTTAAGAAGGATTAAGACTTGGGAGAGAAAGAGAGAGAGAAGAAGAAAGAGAGAGAGAGAACGAGAGAAGAGATGGAATGCTAATTGGTGCTTAACAGTAGCAAACAAACGTGCAAGCCCAGTGAGCGTTGACAAGGTGTCCAAACAAAAGTGTCAATTGTGTGTAGCTAATATGATTGATTTAGGAAATTCCTGTCAGGTGGTTTGCAATATGATCGAACTAAGACATAACATTTGAGGATTTTGAAATTAACTACATTTTAATGTAGCTAATAATAAAAGTAAAGTCGACAAATCTCATATGACAACCAATAAATGTCATAAAAAGTATTTAATACTGTAAATCAAACCTAACTAAAGTATTGCACAATCGAAAATAATACAGGAAATGTAAAAAATTAATAACTGAAAATAAAACAAACAATGAAATGATTAAGAAACAAACAAGTATTCGAACTCTAGTTTTGTTGTAAAATCATTTCTACTTTTTTATCCAAACTATTTGTTTACTCAATTACGGCATTATTAGTGGTTTTATTTTTTATCCTCAAAAAACTTCAACATAATAAAATGTTATCAAATTGTGATGATATCCACTAATTCTCTACATATATGTTGAAAAGAAGTACTGTGAACAGTATCAGATTGAATGTCGATAACTATCTAACAGATTCGTTCGTCAGAAATTAGTTAATTAGCATACTGCGAATTATGTAAATATATTACTTTAATTATTACATCATTAAGTTATTATATAGTATACAAATATACAGATAGATGCATTGTTAATACGCAGAAAATAATTGAACTAAAAATTAAAAAAAAATGAGATAATGGATACATAAGTAGTGGTGCGAAATATAATAGGATGTAGAGTAGTAGAATAAATCACATTGGTGGATTATTGCTTTTTTTTGGTAAATTATTCTATTTATTTCAAATAATTTTTTATTTGTTGCTTTTGTTGCGATAAATAAATCCCAATTAAATATTATTCAAATTTCAATACAATGCAAAGTTGAATTTAATAAACATCAAAATTGCTAAATCATTATATTTGAGGTCATGCCACGTCCGTTTCTATCAGATTTAGAACACTATTTACAGTAATATTTTACTCTGTTTATTTCTCTCCTGATTTTAATGCTATTGAAGAAAAGTTAAAAAATTTCAAAGTTTTCTAAACGAATGGACTAAAAATTTCCATATTATTTGAGAAATGAGAAAATTTTGTAAAAGAAAATTCCCATTTTAGCATCATTTTAACAAAGAATGACTAAAAGGAAGATAAACTACTGTGAACTTAATCAATTACCTGAAGATTCCTATTTTTAGTAAAATTTTTATGTTCATATTATACTCGTAAATAACTGTACTAAACGTAATCACACGTAATACGCATCTGTGATACAATCAATCAAAAATCAGAAATTTGAGGAATACACAACATTTGTAGCAAGTGATTATTACATTTGATAAGTAAAACAACAAGCAATGAAGTGAACGCTACTGATAAGTAATGCGTAATATTCAGATATCTTTCAAACTATCTGATTTTGATCACTAGGCTTGTGTTACCTACTTTTTCAACATCTCTAGGAAGTGATTATACTGATAAGAAGGCAGGGCATTCACACATCTCTCAAACTATCTGATCAAATACTTTCTCAATTTCTGCAGCAATGATTCATCAGAAAAATGATTTTATCGATGACTATGGGAAACACACAGGCATTTTGATTTAAAAAAGGAAAGTATTTAGGAAGAAAATGTAGGAAAGTATTTCGCCATGAAAGAAACCTAATTTCTTCACACACACTTACATACACACATACATACATACATACATACACACACGCACACACACACACATACATACAGATATACGGACAATACAGATATAATTCAGAAACGTTGCGATTTTCTGCGTATAGTCTGACTCATCAAAAATTTGTACTTTAAATACGCATTTGGCAGAGAAATTTGCAGTTGCAGAAAGGATAAGTTCACTCGAAGGAAGAAAAAACAAAGAAAAAAAAATTAAAAGAAAGTCCAAATAATTTGTAGCAAATATGAGCAAATAATTTTTAGTTTTGACAAGGTCATCATTAATTTTCAATCTCTCTCTACGTCACTCTCTCTCTCTCTCTCAGAAAAAAAAAGAAACAATTTCTGATGAGAGAGTGTTATCGTAGATGATAATATATGTTTACGTAAGATTGAGATAATTTCAGTTTACGTTCAATAAACCAATGATATGAAATATAAACACAGTAATTTCAACACTGAAAATGCAGTTGACAGATACAAGCGCATTTTAATTTGCATACGAAATCACTAATTTGTTATTCTTATCTTTACGATGAGAATAATACAATTAGAGTGAAACAGAAACAATGTCTTTTGTTTGCGCAACTGTTGCATCCTTTATATGATCTTTCCGGTTAGAAATTGCAAAAATCATTCTGATTCGTTTCTTTAATTAATCTTTTTGGTAAATAACACTAATTTGCTTAAACAAAGTCTAACACTGACTTGCCCTGGACAGTTTTTTTTTTCTCTTTTTTAGTCACGTGTTTGTAATTCAACAAGAATGCTAATTTAGTACATTCCTGCAATGTTGAATCATTTGACGACATGAACGCCACGCAAGATTTTGTATTGTTCATAAAATTATTAACATAGTAACAATTTTGATATTATTTTGACAACAATGTCACATTACTCGAAGAACTATGCAAGTTCACTAAAGTTAACTTTCACAGATTTATCAAAAACTTTGAGTGAAAAGCAATGAAAGAGTATTCAGAACATTCGGTTGTATTCGTGTCAAATAAGGCGCGTTGCTGTCCAAAATGAAAAATTAATTGCAAAAGTCTAAGAGAAAAATGACTTTTGCGTGCTGAATTGTGGCACACTTTTTTGCTGTGACAGAAATTAATAAAATTTCATTCCTCTATTTTGGATATCAATCAATCAATCAATCAATCAATCAAAACCACTTGCGCTTACCGTGCAAAGTGTTAATCAATGAGCGCAACGAGCAATTAATGTTGACATTGTGTCTGACAAAAATTAAACGAAAGCTTTTTGAATGAAATTATGCGGAACGCTTTAGAAGTTTATTTCATAATGGAATGCACTGAAATTCAACCAACAGAGCAAATATCACAATGTGCTTCTAATGTTGTCACTGTCATTCGAGAGATTGACAATATGCATTTCCCCGAATCGTATGACTTTTGATCTGATTAATCCTGTCAATATTTCTCCACGTTAATGTCGTCGTCACCTTTACCATTGTTATAACAAAATCCATTATGCAAATTCCAAATTAAATTTATTCTTCAATTATCTGTTATTTCACAATTTTTAAAATCTGTAATGTTATATAATGTTTTACAATTTTATTAAGTATACAGTTCGTTTGTTACAATTGAGTTTTGATCAAATCTTTCGCTGACTTATTTCGGTTTGAATTTTCTTCTTTTAAATGTAAGTTCACAACCGCCATGTCAAGAATTTGTCAGTTATTCAGTTGAAAATTGTAAAGAAGAATTGGCGGCAAATAACAAAAAGTTTAGGAAGTGGTTAAATTCTTTATTTCTGAGATAAAAAAATTAGATAGAGCAGCAAGTCGGACAATGCAAACAGAATTAATGTTATGAAAGACACAGGTGTCTAAAAATCAACCTGTAAAATCATCGAAGTTTAGAGTGTTTTGCTAACATTTTAACTTTTCATTCTTTCATTACTTATGTTTATTGTTTCAAATTGCTTTAAACTGGTAGAAAAACCAGTCTCACTGTTATTTTTAGATTATTTTTAAATTTTATTATTATTATTATTTGGTAAACAATAAAAAATTCGACGTGTAATTAATATTTGCAAGAATTCTTTCTTCCTCAGTCAGTGTTTAATTTATTTTAAAAAAAAAGCTGGATTTTTGTTATAATAATAACTAACGAATTCTACACTTATCATATTATCTCACATGTGATATGTATTTATTTTGAGCTTATTGTAATACTCTTTATTCCATTCATTTATGCAAAATCATAATGATTCACTATTCTTTTAAGTTAGCTGATTAATATTAAATTCTAAATGTTTGAAAATTAATAAATTCCAGAATCAAAAAAATACCATAATGAACTGCTAACATTTTATTATTTATCTTCGTATAAACTAAAAACTTGAAATAATCTATTTGCAGCTTCTTTTTTTTTTTGTTGCATTGTACCCAAACTGTTACCATTAGCTTTTTATCTTTTTTTCTTTTCTTTTATTCTTTGAAAAAAAAAATTCCTTTCAAACTTATCTCTTAATTCAATTAAATTTTCTGACTTTCCAACATAAAAAGATATTTATTTACTTTTTTTATTTGTTTTTTTATTATATTTATTTTTTCTGCAAAAAACATTCATTAAAGAAGAAGAAAAACTGATAATTTATGTATTAAACAATTTCTTCCATTCTGTAAATAATTGAATTATTCATTGCTATTAAATACAAATAATCAAAATTGTATTATATATCAATCAATCATGATGCATATTTAATCATAACATTTGTATGATATGATAAGATCACTTCTTTTTTCTTCCTTTCTTTTTTGGGTAATAAAAAATTTATGCATGAAAAGAAAGAAAACGGTAAATTTGAGTGAATCAGAAAAACTAAAAGAAAAATAATTGAATGAAAATTAACGAAAAAAAGGAAAGTATTATGTTAAAAACAAAAATTATACAAATTAAATTCATATTTTATTACATTTATATGAATAATATATATTGCTAAGATATATTACTCATTATAAACATAAAGTTCATATTATTGTTTACTAGAAATTGATTTTAAAAAGAAATAGCTAAATCGAAATTAGTGTTACTAACAAATTATTATCAAATTTCCATTAAAAATTTTTAGGAAATTTGCTTAGGAAATGAAAATAATTTGAAATTTAATTTTCGATTTAAATCTAAATTAATAGTCTATTTAAAAAGTAAAAGTATTGGTCAAGTTATTTGTTGTTGTACACACATGTTAAAATATTAATGTAATAAGATGTCAAATTTTTCTAAAAAAAAAATTACAGCTAACAAATTTACTGGTGTTAATTGTTAAATTTAAAAAATTAAAAATTTATATTCATTTCTAATTTATTTGCATATATATTTACAGCAATTATGTCATATCAAATAGCTGAACAGGTGTCATCCGAAAAATTATTTACCATTGATGGATTAATACGACTTGGGCATTATACTATTTTTTTATGCATTACAACGGAATTTTTAGTTCTGTCACAACTTGGCAATATGTTTTATATGGTTTATGCAGGTATGAAATAATTTTTGTAAAATAATTTTAAAATAAATTTAGTGATTGAACCATTGTTTTCTTGATAATGTATTGTGAAAATAGTAGCAAATTTTTGATTAAATCTTTGAAATGTGAAATAAGCATAAATATATGTATTGGTTATAAATTAGTTTTAAAATTTTGTAACGTTTTTAATTTTAGTTATTTTTTTTTTAATTTATACTTCAAATTTGTCATAATTTAGGTGCAGCACCAACTATCAAAAGTTGTGGCACGTATAAATTCAATTCATCAATGAGTTCATCTGATATTTGCAAACAAATTTACACATTAAATGGAAATGAAACATGTCGGTCTGAATTGGAATATGATTTTAAATCAATGAATGTTGAGGTATGACATTTTTGAAGTAGTAATAACTTTTGTCGTTTTCTTTTGAAATTTTTTATTTTGTAAACAAAAATTATAGTAAGGAAAGAAAAGAGAAGAAAAAAAATGTAATTGTGTGACAGTAAACATTGTTTTCACTTCGAAATTTATTGTCGTTTTCTTTTTTCTTTTCGAAATTTAGTTCTTTTCAAGTTTAAATTTCATCCTTTTAATTTAATATTAATTACAAAAAAAAAACTTGTACAATTTGCGCCATGAAAAGGAAAAAAATAGTTGGGAGAAGAAAAAGAAAATTGGCAATTAATAAAAAATGAAAACTGTTAAGTAATCTTATTTATAATTAATTAATTTATTAATTTACAGTTCGAATATTTATGCCATAATTCAAAATATGTAAAGCATAGTATATCAATTCAAATGATTGGCGCTGTTATTGGTTCACTTATTTTTGGACAGCTCAGCGATTTATGTGGAAGAAAACCGGTAAACATCTTTTTTTTTTAAAGTAAAATTAATTGTTTTGATTATTGTTGAACTAATTTTTATACTTTTCTCAACGATATTTAAAATTGTATGATAAAATTAGATGGAATCATTTTGATAACTGTTATCACTTCAAGTGATTTAGCATTATTATTACTCTTAATATTTGTGAAATTATTTTTAAATATATTTTCAAGTGATTGTTTTTTAAACATATATGCTAAAATGATTACGAATATTACTGTCACATTAACACAATATGTCATATTTTATGGCTGTGACATAAAATTTAAAACTATTTGTTACTATCGTTTTGAATTTAATAGTTTTTTTGAAATTAACGCATTTATTATTTTGACAAAAATTATTCTTTTTTTTTAGGTATTATTATTTTGTGTTTCGGGATGTATTATATTTGGATTTATTTCATCTTTTTCTAAAGATTTACTTACAGCTACCATTTATCGTACTATTATCGGACTTTTTAATGGTGGACAAATAGCGTAATGTTTCATTCATTAGATTACACAAAATAAATAATTTAAAAATAAAAATTATTGTTAGATTTAATTTTTTTTTTTTTTGACGAAGAAAATAATTTTAAAACTTTACATATTAATAAAGTTTTAATTAAAAAATGAAAAAAAAATTAATGAAGACAATGAAAATATTGTATGTTTGTTTTTGATAAAAATTATAAAATGAAATTAATCTAATGAAATAAGTTTTTTAATTTCAAAATTAAATTAAAAATTTGTTTTTTAGTGCTATGTTTGTATATGTAGTAGAAATGCTACCAAAAAAGGATCGTATTTGGGTTACAACGCTCATTTCATTTTCACCAAATGTAATATTATTAGCTATGATGGCATATTACAGTCAAAATTGGCGACAATTAGCAATTGTCATCAGTTTTTTAACATCACCAGCAATTCTTCTTTGCATGTTTGTCATCAAATTATTTCCTAATTTTCTTCTTATTTTCATTTTTATTAAATATTTTTACATTTTAGAATAATATTTACAAATAAAAGTAAAATAATTTACGACATTATTGACACATTGTATACTTTATGATAAATTATTAGAAATGTTCGGTGGAAAGTTAAATATATCGCATTTGAATATTAATTCAAATTAACTATCATTAAAACATTTAATTGATAAGAACAGTTTTGTATCGTAAATTTTAAAAATTAATAATGATTTAACTGAATACTTCCGGTAAAACAAAAGAAAAAAGCAATAATAAAGAAATGATAATAAAAAGTTAAAAGTTAATAGATGGCAATTTTGTATTTGCTAATGTTAATGAACAATCACGGCGGGATTGGATAGAGTGATTCATTATTATTTCAATTTTTCTCTTATACAGCATAGAATAATTAAAAAAGTAATGATAATAAATAATTATAGAAATTCCTAGAATATTGTTATATAAAAGAGAGAGAGAGAGAGAGAGAGGGAGGAGAGGAAGCGAGAGAAGGAAATAGAGAGGTATGAATGAATTATAGGACATTAAAATTTGTATCAAATATATGAAGAGTTAAAATATTTCAAGAATTTATTATGCAAAACGTGAATCATATTTAGTTTATCATATGAATCACCACGTTGGTTAATTCAAAAGGGACGTATCAATGAAGCACAACACGTGCTAAAACAAATTACACGTTGGAATGGTCGAAATGATGTTACGAATGATATGATTGATGAAGTTATTGATGCAGAGAGAGAGGTCAATTCATATTTTTTTTTCTTTTTTTATACTTAATTTTGTGACTTAAAAATGGATTTTAAAAAATATAAGAAATTTAGCAATTTTAAATGAAATTTTACAAAATATCAAAAATTTTTTTTCTATATTCATAATTGCTGAACCATTCATTCATTACAAATACTGTCTTTGCAGTTCATTTCCGTAAATTAAGCGTTTGAAAATTTGACGTAGTACATTAGTATATACGTAATTAGCGTTACGTAAGTAATTTATATATTGGTGTATAATAATCAAAGAATGTCATCTTGTTCCCGTTGAATCAAATGAACACTTCACAACAATTATCTATTCCAATAGGACTGTAAACAAATTGAAGTTACTATTTTATGCACAAAATAAAATTTTAGATATTACGTGAAAAGAGAAATAGAAAAAATTACTATATTTATCATTTATTTCATACACGTCAATTGACCACGTATATTTTGGTTTTGTCTTATAGTTTGTAAGTTAATCTTTATTAATTAATCATTCTTATTACTTTGAATCATTTTTTTTGATTGTAACAGTTTATGCCATTCATATAAAAAATAAGAGAATGCATTTATCCTAAAATTGAAAATATCTATTTTCAATTTGCATTTTTGCGTAATGTTTGTTGAAAATTAAATCCTCTATTTGATATTTTCTTTTTCGCAAAAAACATTCGTTTTCAAATTTTTACAATAATTTCAACTATTAGAAAATTTTAAAAAAAAAAAATTTTTTTTCAAGTTTGGCAGCAAGTATGATAAATTATGGTATGCTATTCAGTATGGAAAAATTGCCTGGTTCAATTTACACAAATAATATTATGCTTGGCTTAATAAGGTAATCAATAATTTTACTACATACCTATAAAAAAAGTAATTTCCAATATCATACTTATGTCCTTTAAATTATAAATTGCGTAGCGCAGTAATGATAAAAATATTGATTTTTTAAAAAATTGAATCAAGCAATGATATGATATGATAATGATAGTGATAATGATGAAAAATGATGAATGCGTAAGTTTAGTATAATCATGATAATATGTTACAGATATGCGGTAAATGTTGCTTCAGTACTTACCGATTATACACAAGGATGGTTTGGTCGACGAGTTGCACATACAGTACCATTAGCATTAACATCAATTGGATTTATTATTCATTTCATTATTATTTGTTCAGGTAAATTTTACCTTTAACACTTAAATTAAGCTTAGTTTGGAAAAAAAAATGATATTGTTTAAGTTGAATTTTATTTTACTATTTGAATTAAAAAGTAGAACAAAAAAAAAAAGAGACGATAAATGAACATTCCGATAGATTATGCGAAATATTTCGCTTATTTCGATCCAATATTTGTATTTGTTTCATTTATTCTTTGTCATCAAATGCTTTCATTCATTTTTAATCTCTAATCTTTGATTTTAGGACTTAGTACTGAGCTGGAAATTGTTTCACGAATTGCAACACTGATGGCATTTGCAATGATGAGTCAAATTTATATAATAACCGGAATGTCCGGAAATGAACTGTTTCCGACACCATTGCGCAGTATGTGCTTCTCGTTTCTGCAAGTTGTCGGTCGCATTGGTGTTGTTTTCGCTCCTCAGTTATTTTTCCTGGTAAGTAAGCTTCAATGGAAAAGCCTATTCTTCAGCTAATGAAGAATGTAAATATCGTTTAATCGTATTTTATAACTAAATTCATCTTTGAAGTAATTCTTTACAGGCTGACTTTTGGATACCTGCGCCTTTCGTTGCACTAATTATGTTTGCTTTATCGGACTTAGTGCTTTATCTTATTTTCATTCCGGAAACAAAAGATCAACCACTTCCCGAACGTTTGTCAACTACTACTGATTCAATATCTTCACAACTTCCAACTAAACAACTGATGAATTCATGACAATTATGATTGTGAACTGACGTTTATAAACAAAAAATTTGAATATTTAATTGTATTCAAAATCGTTTCGCAGTGTTTATAAATCACCGAAAGATTATTCCAATCGATCAAAGACCAAATAGACAATGTGAAAGTAACACGCAACTGAAGAATGAATTTAGTTTGAAATTGGATGTGATGCAGTATAAGTACACTGCTAAATTTGCATAATAAAATAGTTTTTGTTATAACAACGGTAAAGGTGACGATATTAAATAATAATAATAATAATAATAATAATAATAATAATAATAATAATAATAATAATAATAATAATAATAATAATAATAATAATAATAATAATAATAATAATAATAAAATTTAAAAA
>SSBO01000009.1:2177860-2323982 GCA_005281725.1 Wuchereria bancrofti | reverse complement strand
TTGTATTAATTTAAGAAAAGAGTGAGATGAAAAGAGGAAATAGTTACGCAGATACATGCAATTGCTATGATCAATGATAAGAAATGACAAATTGTGATTTCCTCGGATATTTCTTATGTAAAGCTTATATGCTTCATCGATATCTAAGCTAACAAGTTTGTTATTAATTAAAATTTAAATAAAGTGCAAATCGTTTATCAATTAATAATACATCTTCTTATTTGTTCTTTTTTGTTGAAATTTTAAATTTGCTTTCAAAAGGTAAAGATTGTTTATGAATAATGAGAATCAGTGATAATTGTTAGTGCATTTTCAAAAAGCCATAATATAAAGTTTAATTGATTATTGAAAAAGAATAGTGAAAAAGAAAATTTGTTTTCCATACCTTTTATTATAGAATTCGTTTTGCTTAAAAACATTTTTTTTTTCCAAAAATTTCGAGAATGCATTTGCTGAAAATGTTTGCTTAGGATGATTCCACCTTTCATTGCATTCTTTTTTTTTTTTAATTCGAAATTGATGTATAATGAAACAAAATAATTTTGTGCGATACTCTCTGTTTCATTACATTTTCTTTTCATTCAGAATTCATTTGCACAAAATTTCGATACAAAATTTTTTTGAGCAATAAATATATAAATATTGGTGAAATACGCCATTGCAATTGAAAAATTTTTTAAAATTTCATATAATTATGCCATAATCCTATTTCAGTATGTATCATTTAATCAATTTTTTCTAGCTTCCTTATCAGTGAACTTTTTTCTTCGACTTAATAAAATTATTTTTTCAACATTATCCCAAATAGTTCTAAATAATACTTGTTTCGAAATTTTCAGTAATAAGCTAGGAAATTTTTTCCAGAGTGTTAAATAATATTTAAATTTGATTTTTACGAAAAATTAATTTAGTTTTCTAGATATCATTCCATCTATTCGTATTAACAATATTCCATTTTTATTTATGCTAATGTTTTTTTATGCAAACTACTTCATTACATGTCATTGTTTTATTGCAGTACTAATGATAAGTCACATTGCAAACTTTATGCTAGATATGGTGATTTTGTTGAACAAACTTTATGACATTATTACATTTCCCAAATTTTCAAATTTTTAACTGTTATTTTTGCTGAAAAAGATTCAACTATGTATTTTTTTCTCAGCTAAGTTTGAAATAAGTTTAAACTTCCATAAATTCAAGATGGAATGAAAATAAAATGTATCAATATCAATAATGATGTAATCTTTAAGACAACAGCGACTAATTGTATTAAACTGTATTAAACTGAGAATTATAAAAAGCGATTTTATGTGGATAACTTTTGCATATACTATAATTTTGCCTCTTTATCAGTGACACTTATGTGCATGAACTTATAAAATTATATATAAAATAGTATACTTGCTGTTCCTTAATTCTCAAATTTCTTAAATTAATGAATAATAACTTTTGTTTAGTAAAAAACAAAACCTTTGCTTGTAAAAAAATAAACATTCATTAAGCACAAGTTATGCTATCACAATATATAAAAAAACAATTCCTTTCTTCATTTTTTTTTTAATTTAACGAATCTTTATTTTACCAAAATTTTCACGAATGATGGTATTTTAGCATAAATTTATAGCCGTTTGAAACGAAATTATCAAAATTTATTTTTATGAAATTTTATCAAAATTTACTTTATACATTATCAAAATGATATTATTTCAATTATAATAGTGAACCACTAATATCAGTAACGCTTAATTAATGTTATATCAAAATTTCATACATTAACAAAATGTTCAAAAAAAAAAAAATTTTGAAGTACAAAATATTGAACTAATTTGCTAATCGTTTAATTCAAGTTGAAAAATTTTTAAATCTTCAAATCTCATTTTAACAATTCAAACCATTGCTTAATTTTTCACGCCGATTTTAATCATATAAAGAAACAAAACTGAAATATTAAAGTAATAATAATAAAAAAGCTAACTTTACCTCATAACTGTTGTGATTTTTCATTTTAAATTTATAATAAATTTGACGCTAATTTACAGTGATAGTTTTAGTGAAAGGAAGTAAATTTTGTTGTAATAATAATTATTCTTAGATTGTATTATTTTCTCGGCATATTTTTTCAATTCGTTTTTTTTTTGATTTTATTTTATTTACTTTTTTGTTTAATATTTCAGTTTATCGACTCGTACATTAAATTCTGATTCATTTCAAAAATAAAAATTGATAATAAAGGAGTAGAGTTTATGGGATAAATCGAGCTTAAAATTGGGAAAGGAGAAAATAAGTTGGGAAAGGTAAATAAGAGAAGTATGGCAGGAGAGAAAATTTGAAACAAAGATATCAAGCAGTATGTGATAATAAATATTGATAAAGTTTAATATTGGAAGATAACATTTTTTAAAATGTATACATAGCTATGATCGTAATAATTAGCCAAAAACTGAGAAAAAAAAAAAATAAAATTTCAAATGAATTTCATTATCTATCAAAAAATTGCTATAATTTTCAAAAAATTCCAATATTCATTAATTTTTCTGCTATTTTTTTTTTGAAAAAACTACACTAAAATGATTATTTGATATATTATAAATGCTGAAAATGTATGAAGTTAATTATTTGAAACAAAAAAAAACACAAATAAACTAACACAAAATTTATCCGAAAATTTTTATCAAATTAATCAGAAAAGTTATTTGAAAAAAAACATCAATAAGCCAGTGCAGAAATTGTCAGAAAATTTTTATCCGAAATTAAATTTACAAAAATCACTCAACAAGTTGCACATCGGAACGGAAAGACTTAATAAAGATTTTGCATTATTAATCATTTAACATGCAATAACAATTAAGAAATGGAAGAATTTAATTATTAATGCTAACAGGACAACAAAACTTTGATATCTCAAAAAAAAGAAACAAACAAAGCTTTACTGCAAAAAATTTTTTTAAAAATTCGAAGGAAAAAAGTATTATGTAAGAATTGTAAGCAAAATCAACAGTTATTTATTGCATCTATCATAATTACAATCAATCAATCAATCAATCAAAAGTGTTATCAGTTAAAAAAAAATTGCTAAAATTTTCTTCTCTCTTTCTCCCCTTCCCTCTCTCTTTATGTCGCCCATTCATTCATTTAGATACAGAGATAAATAAGAGTGGGATCATTTAAATTATTGATTTCATCAAATTAGATTTATTATAATTTTTTTTAAACATAAGTTCAAAATTCCGATCTTAGAACAGGAATGATTAAATATTGATGCTTAAAAAAATTTGTACTCAAAAAAAAAGGTCATAATAAATCTATGAAATCAATAATTCGAATGATTTCACTTTTTCTTTTTTGTTTTAACCAGATTTTTATGAAAAAAAAATTTTTGATTTTCATTCATTCACTTAGAAATTATACTGACAATACTTCAAAGTAATCGAAGTTATACATAATACACTTCAACTTTCATAATTTAGATAGTAAAATAGAGGGCAAAGTTGTTTTTCTCTCCCAAAATCTTCTTATTCAAAAGAAAAACCCGACTGATGATAACACTGTTTGTTTAAAAAAAAAATAAAAATAATATCAAATTATTACTTCAAAAAAAAATAACAGCATGAAGTAATATTCTTTATTTTGAGCAATTGAAACGAAAAAAACTAATATAACTAAATATATACCACTAATATATACCTAAATTAACACATACTGATTTCTAGCTTTCAGTACTAAGTCTAAATAAAGCAATAAATTTAAGAATTATTTGAAGTGGAAAATCTTCGAAATATCAATGATCTTCAATTATACCTATTACAATAAATTTAATTAAAACCTATAACTTACATAAAACAAGATAACAATGATACTTGAATTAAACCATGTCAATGTCACGTATATTTTTATAACTACTAGGAACATTTACTGAGTAATCTTGAAAGTTCATAATTAGCAATTATTAATATTTCCTAAATGAAAGAGAAAGTTACATCATGCAGGAACGCTTTCATTTGTTGATTTCATTAATCAATTTCCACATCTCAGCAATCATCTCCAAAGTGCTAATTTAATTTCTCGAGACGTTCAACAATAAGGCGACTAATGATATCATTATTCTCTTTGTAATTTGCATATGAATTTACAGATGGTCGTATTGATAGCAAATCACGTAAACGATGCAATGATTCCAACGTACCAACTGCCGAAACAATAACACGGTCTGGAAATTTACATAGAATTTATTTATTTACTTTTAAGATTCCATTTAAAATCATATATGTTAAACTTATTTCAAATCTATAAACTGACACTGAGTCTAAGCACATAAATTAAATTGAATAAATTGGATGAAAAAAAAAAGCACAAAACTAACAAATGATCGCAAAACATCTAGCATGATATATATTGACTGATAAAATATTTTGAATTAAAGTAAATTTAATTAATTCAACTTAAAACTAAATGTATGCGTGCAAACAAAGAAAAAACATTATTTAAAAATAATTAGCAAAACCAATGAGCAAAGTGAGACATCAATCAGTTTATTAAATATGAAAGATTAATTATAAATGTTAAATTAATCTGACCTTTTTTTCGATGTGCAATTCGTCGCATTTGCAAATATTTTACACCACAATGTTTGTGTATTTTTTCACGAAATTTAGCCAAATGTATTGGTGATTCAACAGGTAATTCGATCATAAATGGTTCAATTTCGATTGTTCCAAACTAAAAGAAAGAAATTTCAACTTTACGATACATTTCTGAAAGATAAAAAAATGAATTTATTGAAAAATAATTTCTTTCCGAATAACAGTTCTTACCAAAAAAAAGTAAAATAATGTTGAAAAAATAATCAAAATGTTAACTTACAATTTTACGATTAAATGATTTATCATTCATGTTTCCATAGCCAGTTAGTGTTACATGATCAAGTCTTCCTGTCAAAGAAATACTAAAAAAAGTTTTCAAAGCAGCCTGAAAATATGAAAAAAAAAAAACTGCATAATATGAAGTAGAATGACAATTTTCTGCTTTATACAATATGATATTTGAAAAATTTTTAAGATTAAAAAATATTACTCATAGAAAACGAAAAGAAAATGAATAAATTGTGGAGGAAAATTTTAGTTAATAAAAATATTTCGAATGAAAATATTTTATAAAAGATAAAATGCTATAATAAATCGTATATCCTAATCATGATAATAATGAAAGAAAGCAAAAAGATCAGAAATGCACATATTTTTAATGATAGTATAAATTATACTTCATTCAGTTTTATCCATTGTCCTCGTATTAATAACGAACGATATCCAACATTTCGAAAATTTAACATTTTTAATGTTTGAATAGTACGTGAACTAAGAAATTTGAAAAATTTTAACAAGCATACACCAATACCACCAACAAGACTATGCAAATTGCATACCAAATGTGAATTTTTATCAACAACTTCTTTTGTCTAAAAATTATTGGTAATTATTAATGTGCGGAGAAGATTCGTCTAATAATTCATGAAATTTTGGACAAAATTTATTTTTCTTATGTTTTCAAAAATTTTCAAAAGTGCGTAATTTTTAATTTTGTTTAAATGTTGAAATTCATCTCACTTCTTCTAGAAATTGTACTTGCATTATATTTTTGTCATCAGCATAACATCCAAGGCCAAATTGTATAAGCAAAAGGCAAATATGAACAGCTTTTAGTGGTTCTTTTAATAATTCATGAAGAGTAGCCCATTTGATAAGAATATAAAATAAATCTTCAAGACCTGCAAAAGTATTTAGATTACTAATATGTATTAAAATAGTCAAAGAAAGGAAATAAGAAATTTTATCATTTGTAAAAATTCCTTTCATCCTTCAATTGTTTTCTTAGAGCATTTTAATTTTTATTTTGCAAATTTTAGGAACAATTAAATGTTTTCTAATATAAAATTAATCCCTGACAATATCATTATATAAATTTATGTAAAATATACCTTTGTAACGGCTACAGTATGGTTCAAGAATACGAGCAACCTGTTTTGTCTTCATTACGTACGCCAAAGTCCATTTCATATCTTCGGCATTTGCTTCACAATAATTCTTGATAAACTACAAATTTTTTCAATTAAAAAAAATCATCATTTTAGTAGAAAAATAATAAATTTTTAAGTTTCTTTTTTTAAGATGATATAAATTTAAAAATTGTAAAAATTAAAATTAAGATAACCTCAGATGCGCTTTCACCCAATGGATCCAATGATTGCACAATTGATTTGCCGCGTATCATTCTTACTTCTTGTTTGATCTGGCATAATATATCCCAAACAAGCCAACCAAATGATAAAGTTCGACATGATTTATCCAATGATGCATTTCCTATTGTATTAACATGAAGTAATAACTATGATAATGTTAGCAAACACTGATAATAACTGCTACAAGAACAATAATTATCATTACTTCAATATAATTACTATGGTAGATAAAAGTAATTATTATTGTTGTTACGACAGTTCGTATAACAATAATTATACTATTAGATTGCAGTTTGAATTATAACATTTAATCACATAATTTATGTGTTTCGTTATAAACTATTACAACAATTTTATTGTAAGATATTAAAGAGAACATTTTCGAAAAGTATAGCAATAAAATTTAGTAATTTCAAATCATCTTCGAGAACTATCTCCATTTAATAAAGATCTAAACAGTGAAATTCAGAAATTGATGATAAGTTAAATGAACGAACTAGAAATAAAAGATATAAATCAAAAATAAAAAATATAAATAAATACTTACGATAACAAAGAATGTAATATGCTGATGCTTTTTGCTTCATATCCGAAGATGCATAAACACAAATACGTCGTTCCTGTACATTACCATTTTGCTTATCGTCATGATCGGGTAATGTGTTTTCCAAAAATCCACCAAATTCATCAAAAAAACGATGACGATATCTAAATTTAGAATGTTAAAAAGTTAAAATTCTTGACCAAATTTTTTTTTTTGTTAAAGGATTGCAGGTTTTGAAAAAATCTAAAATGAAGTCAAAGCAATTATAGAAAAATTACGCTTTAAAAACAGCTGAAACTTTCTTTTCGATTATATGGTTTGTATTATAGAACGACATGTCATCTGTATCACGATCATTAATTCGATTTCGAATAGCGCTAATAAAACCGGAAAATAATTGTCCTTCATCTTCAATGCCATAATTTTCCATTATTGACTGTAACAATTATTTACATAAAAATTAGATGGATAATATATCTAAAACTGAAGTTATAATGTATATAATTTTAATTATGAAAGATTCAAAAATTGATAGGTTTAGAAATAAAGAAAGTTATCCATAAAATGAAGCCAAGAAAATTATAGAAAAATTATGCTTTAAAAACAGCTGGAACTTTCTCCTCGACTGATATGCATCATTAAAACCTAACTCTTATGTATGCATGATAAGAATCAAACTGAGATTTAGCGATATTTTGGTATCGTTCCCAACCAGGATACTCTAAATCTGGATCCAGCATTATTGGTATATTTTCTTCCATAACAATTGTAAGATTTAAAGCATCGTCTAGAAGTCTGATACGCCTTCAAAATATCATTTATTGTTAAAAGTTTACTTCCAGTAGTTAACTTAAAGCTGAAAATTTCTATAGTTTATCATAAATGGTAACATAAATTAGAAACTAAACTTTTAAACTTTCTGTTTTAAATAGCTAAACATATATGTGGTAGAAATGAACAGATTAATTTCTGTCAAAATTAATAATTATTAAACAAACCTATATAATTGTCCAACTAAACGTGATGAAATATAACTTGGTTCATGATTTTTACACATAAAATCCGGCCAACGTTCAGCTCTTTCCGGTGGAAGCATATTACCATTTTTATCTCGTGTCCACTGTCTTGTTAATGGAGCAGGTGCATCACCTGTTTTCGGAAAATCCACGGCTTTTGAATGCTTCTTTGCTATATTAATGCAAACCTGCAAATAAAATCAAAATAATCATTTTCTTTTCCGTATTTTTTTTTAAAAATATCATCGACTGTCAATTATAAACTAAAAAAATCCTCATAAGCTATATTGCTTTTTTTTTTAAAGTATAATCTGTATGCATATTGTATATCTAAACTTAATTTCAAAATTCAAAGTAGCTATAACTTGAAAAAAAGTTATGATGGGAAATTTGTGGAAAATTATTACGTAATGTTAGTGGCAGAAATGAAATTAAGTAGACAACTAAAGTAGACAATTCATTATGACTAGCACAGTATTAAAAATTATTTCTAATTTATTATGAATATAATTTCGAAATTCTCTCATTGATTTATATGAACAAGAAATTTATACCTCACTTGTTATACCATAAAGATCAGCATTAACTAAGAAAGCATTTGAAATTGAGCCAATTGAATCCTGCTTGATATAATTAACAAAGAATTTTCGCATTTCTAAATCCTTAAAAGAAAAATCTTTAAGTAATTCCTTTAGAGTCATAAATTCATTTAATAGATAAGAATGACTTAACAGTTTTTGATGATAACTGTAAATATTAATTAATAAAAGAAGAATTATTCAATGATTATTGAGGTATTAGTAATAATAATAATACACAAACCACTTGTGCTTCATCAATAATTTTATTGCCTGATGTACTTTTTGTAAAATCTAACGGTGGTTCATTATGTTCAAATATTAATTTCTGGTCCCAAATTACTGAATATTCATCACCATCTAAGTCTGAACCTGAATTATGATAATTATTGCTATTATAAAACAGCATATTATAAATGGCCAAGTAATTTTTTGAAATTAAATTGAAAAAAAAAAAGAACATACCAGCCATCTCATCCGGATGTGGTCTTGGTCCATGTTGCGGAAAAACTACAACGTCTACTAAATGATGCAATTCAGGAATATCAACTGCTTCAAATACCCGTACATCACCAGCAACAATACAAGGATTTTTTGTTAACATCACTTTACCTGACAAAAATTGATAATGAAAGAAATAAACTAAGAATTCATACAAAAATTAAATCATCGAATATAATAATAATGCTTTGATAAATTTTTCTACTTACCTTTTAAAATAATTTTTGCAGCAGATTGAGATGGTGTTTTAAGCCAAATATTCCTGGTACATTGCACAAAAATTTGACCCCATTGCAATTGACCTGTTTCATCCATTACACCAAACATCGAACGGCCAAGATGTGGTGGTATTTGAATTTGTATTTTAGCAATTAATTTTTCTAAAATAATGCTAAAGTTTTCAAAAAATTTCAAGTTTATCAAATGAATTAAAAATTGTGTGATTAATTTAATTAACATACTTAAAGTGCATTTGATATGTGCTCTCAGTAAGCTTCGAAAGAATGGTTCTTGCGTTAAGGCAAAACCACGTGCAAGTGTTAGACGTGAAACATTAACACGCAATGGTAATTCATTAAGTCTTTCACGGCATCTAAAATAAAAGGAAAAAAAAAACGAACTATTTTCGTAATACATTTTCATATTAAAAGTTTTACATTAACATTATATTCAAGTCCAATTTTTGATTTGATAAATTAATGACAAAATTAAAATTAGTTTACCTTTGCTAACATTAATTATTTGACTAATTTTTGCTTTTGAAATTTATTATCAAAATAAATAGTAAACAACAAACTTGTCTTCATTCATTAACATATCAGCTAATTGTGTCAAATGTACATCCAGCAAGTCATGTATACGTTTTTTAATCCGTTCGTGTACGGAAAAACCTTGCATTCCACTAACCTGAAAAAAATATTTTCAGGTCTTTTGTATTCAATGTCTATTGTTAGAAAAAAACATTTTTGTGCGAGAAAAAATAATTTTATATGAAAAATGAAATCTCGTCAACTCTCATTTAACCTAAAATGATATTTAAAAGTTATTTTGCATTTTTTTTTTTTTGGAATAAATGTTCTTTCTTACTAAATAATACGCCTATTCTTGACACGCTCAAAGTAATCCATAAGTTTACATTACTATTAATGAACTAAATTATACTGATTTTAAAGATATGATAAATTAGTGATGGCTTTATTATATTTTTAAATAAATTACATAACTGCTACTAGTGAATGCATTTCAAGCGTGTCTAATGTAATATACCATTTATTACAATAATTTTAATTTGGATCACGGTGATTTTAAATGTTTAATAAGTTCTTTTGCCCAATTAATTAGTTAGGTCTGGTATGAAAAATTTGTTGATGCATCAAAAATCTTGACCAAAAATTATCTAAATATTGTCAGCATTTTGTTAATAGTGCAAAATTTTATGCCTTGCTTAATTTTGCAAAGTTTTAAACAATATTATATAATATAAATTAGTCAGCAGAAATAAAAAGATAATTATAATTGAATGAGTATTTCATAATTACCTGATCCAAAATAGATATCATTGGGCGATTAAGACAAACTGGTGTCGGTGATGAATATTTCACAATTTCAATGTATTCATCTCTTGGTGCTTTGAATTTATCCTATATTAACCTTTTTTTTTTCATTCATCGTAACTATTACAATTGAACTTTTTTTCATAACACTTAATAATTCCTTTAAAACCATATAAAATTGTATTTCTCAGAAATAAGTCAAAAGTTATTAGAGAGAGAGAGAACAAAAAAAAAGGGAATTACGAAACAAATGAAAATATATAATGGATTACCTGAGATGGACGAAATACAACAGCTAAATCATTTTGCTTATTTGTCATTCTGTTATTATCAACTATATTATTAGCAAGTGTCCATTGTTTACGTTGATCCAAATTAGGATCTACCGATAAAACACCTTTAATACCACGATGGCGAATCTGAAATACTGAATAAATTAGACATAGAATTAGAAGTAAAATAATAAATACACCTTGATTTGTTAAATTAGAAAATTAGCAGTAATCAATGATTGATACTAAATCGTTCATTTTACTGGGAATATAATAGGAAAAAAAATTAAGTGAAATGTAAACAATTATTATACTGATTTATATAAAAGCAAACCTGATAACAGCTAGGAACTGATGTACCTAATCCTATATCAAAAGCTATTTTTTCAGCAAATTCTTTTGATACTTTACCAACACCATCCGAAAATGTATAAGATGCTTGATTCGTATCTCGTCCACCAATGATATCATACGTTTTATTATATTTTTGACGCTTTAATATCACCGTACATCGCTGAATGATCATTTAGTTAATTTCATAAAAACAATAGTTTGCTAAATTTATAATAGTCACCTATTTTTATTTTTTTTTATCAAATCGAATTATTATACGAGTAATCTTTTAACTCAAATAAAAGAAACTTCCTGCTCTATTATTCCTGCTCTATTAATGATTAACTTAAAATTGAGCAATTAGTTATTTGAAAATAATAAATCGTACTTTTGCTTGAGTAAAGCATTGTCCCATTCGTGACATCATTTTTGGTATGTTACAAGAATCAAACTTTCCTAATTGTTCACGGATTTTATGCGCTTGTCCACCTTTTCCATCATCATAAAAATAACAGCCATTATCTCGCATTTGTGAATTTGATGAGCCGAGATAAACAAAGTGTCGATCTGCAACGTAGAAATAACCTTATAAAGTTATTATTTGTTTTTAAAAGAATATATCTATCATAATTGACCTTTCAAATTCAATATCAAAACATTTACACATTTAACATCTTTTATAATTTTAGAAAGGAAAGAAAACAATGCTAGTCGTAAACTAAAAAAAATGAAAGGTTAATTTATTTCTAAAATTACAACTTTCATCGATAATATTACTTAATATGAGTGATCTTTATGTTGCAAAATTTAAATATACTGTTGATAAAATATTTGAATGCTTTACAAAATAACATTATTTTTTAAACAGTTTTATATAACACAAAAGTTTTTTTCCAGTAAAAAAAGTTTTTAGTTTAAAATATCTAATAAAAAAATACTTAGATTATCTAAAAATTTTTTTTTTAGAAAAAATAAAAAAAAGTACCTCCAATATAAATTCCACGTGAAAGTGTATTAAAAGTTGTTGTTTGTATTAAGAAGAGACCAACAGTATTCACTCGTAACGGTGTACCATCATCATCACGAAATTGTATTCGTAATGCACCATTTCCATCTTTGTCAAATGTTCGAAGCACTCGATTTCCCATTAATAATTCAGGTACTACAAGTATTATACGAGTTGGCGTTATGATTACCTGAAATTTTTCAATTAAAAGAGATTTTAAAAAATCAAAAATTTTATATTCATTTGAAAAAAAAAATAGATAACGGAATATCTATACAAAGAAATGTATTATTTATATAATATAAATCATACTGGATATTATGATATAATAATTCGAAATAAATATAAAATTTCTTTAGGTTAGATTTCTTCAGAAATAAGTAAGTTATAAAATTGTTACTACAAACGCATCTACTATTGATAATATAACATATTTTTAAAAGCTAACCTTTCGCACACGTTGATAGCCTTCCCGTTTATTATCATGGTAAATTTCTTCCAAAATATCTTTCTGTCCTCCGAGAGTATTTCGAATCTTTTGAAATGATGTAAATAAACATGGCGTTTGTTTGCTTTCATCAATCATATTTATCAATCGTTCCAATGCTTCTAATGTTAGCTGAAACAAATGCGAATAATTAAACATAATTAATCTCAGTTCTTTTTTTCTGATTATGCAACTGATTATGTAGTTGAATAAATCTTCGTTTCTTTCCTTTATTCATTTATGAAAACTTCACTAACATTTTAACATTGATTTTGAAAAAGGAAGTATTGATGTGGTAACTTAGCAAATGCTTTATATCAAATTTAACTTCAAAAAAATTTTAATGACACTTTCAGCTTATTGTAAGACTCCTTAAATTAACAAATTATAGTAACATTTCAAATTTTATTTCCCCTACAAAAAATTTGCACATACCTCTTCATTATCTTTAAATCTTTGTAAAATCATATCAACAAAAGCGTCACGCGTTCTTTTATCTATCTGAAAATACTAATTACAAATAAGAATTTAAACTATTCAATATGATCAAAGAAAGTGCAATTAAAAATGATTGAAAAACCATATAATAATCCTATAAATGTTATTTAGTTATCAATTAGCAATTATTTCCTAGAATTATTGCAAGCTAATTCATTATAGTTTTATTATATGCTAATTGAAGCTTTTAATTATACAAGCAACAAAGCTAAATTGACTGTATAATACTGAAATCATTTGGATGTAAGACGAGCTGCATCCAATAGTTTATACTTAAAAAAACAATTGAGGCAACTTTTTTAAAATAATAACTAATTGATCTAATAAAAATCTTACTACAATTTCAACTACTTTTGATTAGCAATAATGCAAACAGTTATAAATCAGAGAAAAAAGAAGCTTTCTAAGGTAGTATTTTAGAATTGAAGAAAAAGGAAGAAACTTTCTAGTTATTAGCTAGTTAGTACTATTTTTGATTAATTCAAATTTTAATTTGAACTAATAATTTTGCTAAATTAGACTGATTATATTGTAAGAATAATTTACCAAAATTTGATCCTTTACAACAGCACCACGTGAAAGTAATGCAGCAATTAAATATTCCAAGCCAAATACATCACAATCTCTAATTTTTTTTTCGCAAGCAGGATCAACACGTGAAAATGGTAGTTCATAATTTCGTTCTTTACTAATAATTACTTCATCGCATGCGTATGGACGATAATCGCATCCTATGAAACGTACAGGTGCATCCACATAACTGCAATAAATAATTTATCTATGTTTTATACTAATTAAAATAGTTAACAAGGAGAAATAAGAAGAAAAGGAGGAAAAAAGAGGACGGAAATTTAGTTATAGTGAAATTAATTCAATAATTGCAAAGAACTAAATTTGCTCAATCTTAAAAAGAAAAAAAAAGAAGGCATACTCAAATACACTTAAATATCGAAATTTTAAATTCGCAAATTCGATTGATAATACTGCTCGTACACGAAGGCGACTAAGTAATTGATACAAAGTATGATCCTTAAAAAATAACCTCAGCTATTTATAAATATTAAAAATGAATGTAAAATTTAAATACTAAAAACATAGTAAATTAAGCTCAATGTTTGATATTGGAGCAATGTAGTATTGTTTTTATGTAGAATTAACACTATTTAATTGTGAAATATTCTTGAATTTCGAAAATAGCAAAACTTAAATCTGTATTTACGATAAAGATATATGAAATTTGAAAATTTACAGAAACATGTTGTCGTAATTGCAAGCAAAAATATGGGCTTTCATTGATAGCTGCACAATTGTCCCTTTTATCATCATTATTTTCTGGAATACTCCTAAAAAAAAGAGAAAGTGGATAAAAGACAAAATAGAAGATATCATAACAGTATAGTAATCGGTTCCTTAATATTGATTGATTTAATTGACCTCTTCATTCAATTAGATCAACTGTTATTATAATTATAATTTAACGGCTATTATAATACTAAAAATATTTTTGAAAATTCATGAAATGATTGATTACATAAATGTCTAAATAATTCTTAATAAAACTATACTTAACAATAATGAAAAAATAAAATTTTCAAATACATTTACCTCCATCGATTTCCATCACTACCTATTTTATCCTCATCATCCTCCGTTTTTCTCTGGTATTTTCGTATTTCAGGTGGATAATTTAAATGAAAGTAGATCCGCCGACCACGTGCACCATTTGGTAATTTAACTCGTAAATCAACCAAAACACGACGGATTGAATTATATCGTACCTAGTAATCAATAAATTTTACAAAAGTGCTTTTTGGTTTTTCTAAGTAAATTTCCATGAAGAGAGAGAGGAAAAAAAAATTATTTCTGTTAAAAACACAGCAATTTCTAAAAAAAATGAAAATTTATAAAATTTGAAGAAAAAAGCAACAAATTTTTGTTTGCCATATAAATAGATTATTACCTTTAGAGCTATTGCTGAACCAGGAATAGGAGAAGTATTTGTAATTTTACTATTTTCATTATTTTTTGATCGAAATCCACCTAAAAGTTAATTAATTGAATGCATTAATCAAATGTTAACAATTGCAGAATCCAAAATTATTAAACATTAAAAAAACAATTAATGCTATTTATCTGAGAATGGAAGTAACCTTACCATCTAAAATAGCAAATCGAACGATAAATATATCACGATCATGCTCAAAATCAACAAACATCGGATCAACAATTGCTGGACAATTGCGTAGAGCACGCAAAACGTTTAAACTGCGTAATTGCTCTAATGCTGTTCCCAAACAAGCTACACGTGAAAAATGTGATAAAAATTGTCCTTTCAATAGGCTACCAAAATGAAATGCTTCCAACGGTAAAAACATATGCGCTGCTCTAAAAAATCTAATTTGAATTACAATTATAAAAATGAATTAATTCATACAATATTCACTCTGTAATTCACAAACGCTCTTCCTCCTTTTCTTATTATCAATATTCTTTCCCTCTATCTTATTATCAATTTCTTATCAATTCAAAAAATTTCAGAAGCAAATCTTTGTCTTTTTTCCGAATCTAAATGGCTAAATTATGCAAGAATGATTATAATCTTTTCTGTCCATACAATCTGGCTACTATTTTCTATTTTGTTCTATCTCATTTATGGCTATGCTTTTATGGTCGTATAATAGCTTTTATCAATCTCAAAATAATCAATTTCAATTTTACTTATCAATTAGCTAATATAAAAAAGTTCAAACTTACATGCAATCCTCCAAGAACATTTGTTTATTTGCAGCTTGCAATACAGCATTACATGAACCAACAAAATGAAGACTATCAATAATTATCTGAAATCGCATTGCAAGCGGAAGTAAATCGAGATGCCAATGCCTTGATATCACCTTAAAAATGTTAAATTTTATTAAATTCAACAAAAATATGATAAAATTTAAATGAATCAATTAGTAATACTTTTTTCTGTTTCTTCAAAATAAATAGACGAATGAAAAGAAAAGCTCTGAAAAAATAGAAAATTTGTGAATCGTTTCAAAAAAAGAAAAAAAAATAAAGAATTAAACCTCTAAATTAAGCTCAATCCATGATTCACCATAATCATTCTCACCCATTTGTCGTTTTGTTATTGTCCTACATACTTTAACTCGTCTTCCAAACAAATCTTCCCAGCCTAATTGTTGCTTAAAACATATCATTCTCTAACACATTCATTTATCATTAAATTGGTCAAATGATATGATAACACTTCCGTTATGATAATGTAATATCTAATCGGATAATGATAATATATAAAATAAACATGCAGAAATAGACGATTTAATTAAAACGATGAATGAAACAAGATAATTTAATTAGCAATTTGTATAATAAGTGGATCATTTTTCTAATGTCTGATTAGCTATCAATATTTCCGGAAAACAAATAAAAAAAGACAGATAATAGTGAAATAAAATTAGTTACAGATGCCTAAAAAGTTAATAAATTGAAGAAAAAGAAAAGATTTCTGCTTTTTTTTGGAAATTGAAAATGGAGTTTATATATTATTTGTCTTCATCATTAAATAATCATTCTGATAAAACTGTTAGATTCATTGTTTTGCTTATCATAATATTACATGTGCTATCTCGTCATATAAAGAATGTACAAAAAAAAATAGTAAATGCTGATTATCTTAAATAGTTTTAATGCAATGAATAAAATGAACATTACATTAAATGATCAAGCAATAAATGATAAGTAATTAATGATAGGTTCTAGTAATGAAATGATAAACACTAATAATAAATAAAAAATAATCAATTACCGATAATAATTTCATCAGTATGTTTACAATTTTCACATTACAATCGTTCAAAATGACTTTCAAATGAGTCGACTGAGTAATAGCTCCTGTTCTTAATTCCATCATCCTTTTCCTGCTTGGTCAAGATTTTTCCTAAAAAAATTCAAAATTATTTTAAACAAAATTATCGAATTATAATTTTATCAATGACAGCAAATAACGAATAGAATTGATTTTCACTAATTATTTGAGTAAATTTATTACTAATCATTTGATCAAATGTTAATAATTCTTTATTTTCTTCTCTCCTTTCCTCTCTTTCTCTCCGTCTCATTAACAAATTATTTCTCACTTATTTAAATGCACTGATATCAAAATAATCATATTAATAATTAAAATTTTGCACATAATCAAACACGACAAAACTAATATGAAAAGATTTTTTCTTGGTTACAATAACAATTAAAGTAATATTTAAATATTACTAATGTAATATTATCAATTATTTACAACCTCTCTTATCAAATACTGATATTACCGATACATTACCCACTTGACAAGACCGCCACGACAATACACTACCGCAAGGAATGATGCAAAAACGAAACAATAACCTAAACAAAACAATGAAAAAGGAAAAAGACTGGAGCAGTTCTGCTACTGTAAAGGTGACGCATTTTTACGAAAGAATGAAAATATGCAAATATCTTCCAATGACCAAATGAAAAGTTAATTTAGACAATGAAAGAGGCTTTATAGAGTAATACACGTGTAATATGGAGAGTAATTTAGAGTAATACACGTGTAATATGGAGAGTAATTTAGACTAATACACGTGTAATATGGAGAGTAATTTAGACTAATACACGTGTAATATGGAGAGTAATTTAGACTAATACACGTGTAATATGGAGAGTAATTTAGACTAATACACGTGTAATATGGAGAGTAATTTAGACTAATACACGTGTAATATGGAGAGTAATTTAGACTAATACACGTGTAATATGGAGAGTAATTTAGACTAATACACGTGTAATATGGAGAGTAATTTAGACTAATACACGTGTAATATGGGGAGTAATTTAGAGTAATACACGTGTAATATGGAGAGTAATTTAGACTAATACACGTGTAATATGGAGAGTAATTTAGAGTAATACACGTGTAATATGGAGAGTAATTTAGAGTAATACACGTGTAATATGGAGTAATTTAGAGTAATACATGTGTAATATGGGGAGTAATTTAGAGTAATACACGTGTAATATGGAGAGTAATTTAGACTAATACACGTGTAATATGGGGAGTAATTTAGACTAATACACGTGTAATATGGAGAGTAATTTAGACTAATACACGTGTAATATGGAGAGTAATTTAGAGTAATACACGTGTAATATGGAGAGTAATTTAGACTAATACACGTGTAATATGGAGAGTAATTTAGACTAATACACGTGTAATATGGAGAGTAATTTAGAGTAATACACGTGTAATATGGGAGTAATTTAGAGTAATACACGTGTAATATGGAGAGTAATTTAGAGTAATACACGTGTAATATGGGGAGTAATTTAGAGTAATACATGTGTAATATGGGGAGTAATTTAGAGTAATACACGTGTAATATGGAGAGTAATTTAGAGTAATACACGTGTAATATGAGGAGTAATTTAGAGTAATACACGTGTAATATGGAGAGTAATTTAGAGTAATACACGTGTAATATGGAGAGTAATTTAGAGTAATACACGTGTAATATGGAGAGTAATTTAGAGTAATACACGTGTAATATGGGGAGTAATTTAGAGTAATACACGTGTAATATGGAGAGTAATTTAGAGTAATACACGTGTAATATGGAGAGTAATTTAGAGTAATACACGTGTAATATGGGGAGTAATTTAGAGTAATACACGTGTAATATGGAGAGTAATTTAGAGTAATACACGTGTAATATGGAGAGTAATTTAGAGTAATACACGTGTAATATGGGGAGTAATTTAGAGTAA
This sequence comes from Wuchereria bancrofti, assembly GCA_005281725.1. NCBI lineage: Eukaryota > Metazoa > Nematoda > Chromadorea > Rhabditida > Onchocercidae > Wuchereria > Wuchereria bancrofti. The sequence continues at coordinate 2,305,154 of SSBO01000009.1, read as the reverse complement.
TACACGTGTAATATGGAGAGTAATTTAGAGTAATACACGTGTAATATGGGGAGTAATTTGGAGTAATACATGTGTAATATGGGGAGTAATTTAGAGTAATACACGTGTAATATGGAGAGTAATTTAGAGTAATACACGTGTAATATGGAGAGTAATTTAGACTAATACACGTGTAATATGGAGAGTAATTTAGAGTAATACACGTGTAATATGGAGAGTAATTTAGAGTAATACACGTGTAATATGGAGAGTAATTTAGAGTAATACACGTGTAATATGGGGAGTAATTTAGAGTAATACATGTGTAATATGGGGAGTAATTTAGAGTAATACACGTGTAATATGGAGAGTAATTTAGAGTAATACACGTGTAATATGAGAGATTGGTAATCAGTGTAATTGGAGGTAATAAACACGTGTAATATGGAGAGTAATTTAGAGTAATACACGTGTAATATGGGAGTAATTTAGAGTAATACACGTGTAATATGGAGAGTAATTTAGAGTAATACACGTGTAATATGGAGAGTAATTTAGAGTAATACAAGTGTAATATGGGGAGTAATTTAGAGTAATACACGTGTAATATGGAGAGTAATTTAGAGTAATACACGTGTAATATGGGGAGTAATTTAGAGTAATACACGTGTAATATGGAGAGTAATTTAGAGTAATACACGTGTAATATGGAGAGTAATTTAGAGTAATACACGTGTAATATGGAGAGTAATTTAGAGTAATACACGTGTAATATGGAGAGTAATTTAGAGTAATACACGTGTAATATGGAGAGTAATTTAGAGTAATACACGTGTAATATGGAGAGTAATTTAGAGTAATACACGTGTAATATGGAGAGTAATTTAGAGTAATACACGTGTAATATGGGGAGTAATTTAGAGTAATACACGTGTAATATGGAGAGTAATTTAGAGTAATACACGTGTAATATGGAGAGTAATTTAGAGTAATACACGTGTAATATGGGGAGTAATTTAGAGTAATACACGTGTAATATGGAGAGTAATTTAGAGTAATACACGTGTAATATGGGGAGTAATTTAGAGTAATACACGTGTAATATGGAGAGTAATTTAGAGTAATACACGTGTAATATGGAGAGTAATTTAGAGTAATACACGTGTAATATGGGAGTAATTTAGAGTAATACACGTGTAATATGGAGAGTAATTTAGAGTAATACACGTGTAATATGGGGAGTAATTTAGAGTAATACACGTGTAATATGGAGAGTAATTTAGAGTAATACACGTGTAATATGGAGAGTAATTTAGAGTAATACACGTGTAATATGGGGAGTAATTTAGAGTAATACACGTGTAATATGGAGAGTAATTTAGAGTAATACACGTGTAATATGGGAGTAATTTAGAGTAATACACGTGTAATATGGAGAGTAATTTAGAGTAATACACGTGTAATATGGGGAGTAATTTAGAGTAATACACGTGTAATATGGAGAGTAATTTAGAGTAATACACGTGTAATATGGAGAGTAATTTAGAGTAATACACGTGTAATATGGAGAGTAATTTAGAGTAATACACGTGTAATATGGAGAGTAATTTAGAGTAATACACGTGTAATATGGGGAGTAATTTAGAGTAATACACGTGTAATATGGAGAGTAATTTAGAGTAATACACGTGTAATATGGGGAGTAATTTAGAGTAATACACGTGTAATATGGAGAGTAATTTAGAGTAATACACGTGTAATATGGAGAGTAATTTAGACTAATACACGTGTAATATGGAGAGTAATTTAGAGTAATACACGTGTAATATGGGGAGTAATTTAGACTAATACACGTGTAATATGGAGAGTAATTTAGAGTAATACACGTGTAATATGGAGAGTAATTTAGACTAATACACGTGTAATATGGAGAGTAATTTAGAGTAATACACGTGTAATATGGAGAGTAATTTAGAGTAATACACGTGTAATATGGGGAGTAATTTAGAGTAATACACGTGTAATATGGAGAGTAATTTAGACTAATACACGTGTAATATGGAGAGTAATTTAGAGTAATACACGTGTAATATGGAGAGTAATTTAGAGTAATACACGTGTAATATGGAGAGTAATTTAGAGTAATACACGTGTAATATGGAGAGTAATTTAGAGTAATACACGTGTAATATGGGGAGTAATTTAGAGTAATACACGTGTAATATGGAGAGTAATTTAGAGTAATACACGTGTAATATGGGGAGTAATTTAGAGTAATACACGTGTAATATGGAGAGTAATTTAGAGTAATACACGTGTAATATGAGGAGTAATTTAGAGTAATACACGTGTAATATGGAGAGTAATTTAGACTAATACACGTGTAATATGGGGAGTAATTTAGAGTAATACACGTGTAATATGGAGAGTAATTTAGAGTAATACACGTGTAATATGGGGAGTAATTTAGAGTAATACATGTGTAATATGGGGAGTAATTTAGAGTAATACACGTGTAATATGGAGAGTAATTTAGAGTAATACACGTGTAATATGGGAGTAATTTAGAGTAATACACGTGTAATATGGAGAGTAATTTAGAGTAATACACGTGTAATATGGGAGTAATTTAGAGTAATACACGTGTAATATGGAGAGTAATTTAGAGTAATACACGTGTAATATGGAGAGTAATTTAGAGTAATACACGTGTAATATGGAGAGTAATTTAGAGTAATACACGTGTAATATGGAGAGTAATTTAGAGTAATACATGTGTAATATGGGGAGTAATTTAGAGTAATACACGTGTAATATGGAGAGTAATTTAGAGTAATACACGTGTAATATGGGAGTAATTTAGAGTAATACACGTGTAATATGGAGAGTAATTTAGAGTAATACACGTGTAATATGGGGAGTAATTTAGAGTAATACACGTGTAATATGGAGAGTAATTTAGAGTAATACACGTGTAATATGAGAGTAATTTAGAGTAATACACGTGTAATATGGAGAGTAATTTAGAGTAATACACGTGTAATATGGAGAGTAATTTAGAGTAATACACGTGTAATATGAGGAGTAATTTAGAGTAATACACGTGTAATATGGAGAGTAATTTAGAGTAATACACGTGTAATATGGGGAGTAATTTAGAGTAATACACGTGTAATATGGAGAGTAATTTAGAGTAATACACGTGTAATATGGAGAGTAATTTAGAGTAATACACGTGTAATATGGGAGTAATTTAGAGTAATACACGTGTAATATGGAGAGTAATTTAGAGTAATACATGTGTAATATGGAGAGTAATTTAGAGTAATACACGTGTAATATGGGGAGTAATTTAGAGTAATACACGTGTAATATGGGGAGTAATTTAGAGTAATACACGTGTAATATGGAGAGTAATTTAGAGTAATACACGTGTAATATGGGGAGTAATTTAGAGTAATACATGTGTAATATGGAGAGTAATTTAGAGTAATACACGTGTAATATGAGGAGTAATTTAGAGTAATACACGTGTAATATGGAGAGTAATTTAGAGTAATACACGTGTAATATGGAGAGTAATTTAGAGTAATACACGTGTAATATGAGGAGTAATTTAGAGTAATACACGTGTAATATGGAGAGTAATTTAGAGTAATACACGTGTAATATGGGGAGTAATTTAGAGTAATACACGTGTAATATGGAGAGTAATTTAGAGTAATACACGTGTAATATGGGGAGTAATTTAGAGTAATACATGTGTAATATGGGGAGTAATTTAGAGTAATACACGTGTAATATGGAGAGTAATTTAGAGTAATACACGTGTAATATGGGAGTAATTTAGAGTAATACACGTGTAATATGGAGAGTAATTTAGAGTAATACACGTGTAATATGGAGAGTAATTTAGAGTAATACATGTGTAATATGGGGAGTAATTTAGAGTAATACACGTGTAATATGGAGAGTAATTTAGAGTAATACACGTGTAATATGGGGAGTAATTTGGAGTAATACATGTGTAATATGGGGAGTAATTTAGAGTAATACACGTGTAATATGGAGAGTAATTTAGAGTAATACACGTGTAATATGGGGAGTAATTTAGAGTAATACACGTGTAATATGGAGTAATTTAGAGTAATACACGTGTAATATGGGGAGTAATTTAGAGTAATACACGTGTAATATGGAGAGTAATTTAGAGTAATACACGTGTAATATGGGGAGTAATTTAGAGTAATACACGTGTAATATGGAGAGTAATTTAGAGTAATACATGTGTAATATGGGGAGTAATTTAGAGTAATACACGTGTAATATGGAGAGTAATTTAGAGTAATACACGTGTAATATGGGGAGAGAGTAATACTGTATGGAGTAATTAGGAATCACGTGTATGGAGTAATTAGGTAAAATGGGGAGTAATTTAGAGTAATACACGTGTAATATGGGAGAATTAGAGTAATACTGTATTGGGAAATAATAATACACGTGTAATATGGAGAATTTAGAGTAATCACTTAAGGGAGTAATTAAGATACATGTAAGGGATAATAAGTAACAGTATGGGAGTAATTTAGAAACGTTAATAGGTATGAACACGTGTAATATGGAGAGTAATTTAGAGTAATACACGTGTAATATGGGGAGTAATTTAGAGTAATACACGTGTAATATGGGGAGTAATTTAGAGTAATACACGTATAATATGGAGAGTAATTTAGACTAATACACGTGTAATATGGGGAGTAATTTAGAGTAATACACGTATAATATGGAGAGTAATTTAGACTAATACACGTGTAATATGGGGAGTAATTTAGAGTAATACACGTATAATATGGAGAGTAATTTAGACTAATACACGTGTAATATGGGGAGTAATTTAGAGTAATACACGTATAATATGGAAAATAATTTAGGGTAGATTGACTATGAAATTGTAGTCGCCAATATATTTATGTTTTCTTATTATTATGCAAAGAAATCATTTCTAATATCATAATTTTTATAAGCGGATTTGTCATAAATTCACCAATACCGCCGAGATTAAAAGACAGTTTGAATTAAGATCGATTAGGATTTTTTCTTTCTTCACTATCTTTCCTTTCAGTTTCTTTTAATTTACTGTTTATGATTAAAATGTTAAAACTAATCTCAAATTATTTACCTTTTTCTTCGATTTCATCTGATTTTGCTTAATTTTTCGGTTAAATTTAATAAAATTTGTGTAAAATATTATACAAAAAAAAGAAATGCAAGAAAAAGTCGAACTTTCTTTGATTTGAATAATTTCAACTAACTAGAACATTATTCCTGAGATTTTATTAAATTTTATTTGGAGAAGAAGCGAAATTACACTGGATTATTATTTTTTACCGATTAGTGTTTCTCTTCTATATTATCATTAAATTTTAATTTATTGTAATGAAAATATTCGAAATTCAGCTTACCTTTGAAAGGTCAAATATCAGAAAAGCTTCAAAAGTTAAATTAATGAATTTGTGAAAATTTTCTTCGTGCTATTTCAGTTGTAATGCTTCTACTCCGTCATTATTATACTTTTGGTCTATCTTTTAGAATTTTTAACCTTTTAGAATTTTTTAATCAAAGATTTATTTCTCATTTAATTTTTTTTTACTTTTTTGTTTTCAATTTCAGTTTTTTATTTTCACTTCATTTTGAATTTCTATGATTTGCACTGTTATCATTGTAAATAACTCGATAAATAATTTGAGTTTTTGTTCAACTAAATGTTTTTGTTGTCACACAAAAGGTCTTGAATGCTAAGCGCATTCTAATTAAGACCAAACTTTTGCGCAAACAAAAAAGAAAGATGGCAATTATTTGATGATAGAAATTTAAAAATTTTTAAGCAATCAATTTTAAATTCACAAAATTTGAGCTTTAAAAGTTTTATAATTTATTGGTACCTAAGTAATGTCAGTGTAAAATGCGCAAACTGAATTGATACTAATTACATTTTAGAAAATTAATTGCATAATTGTTAATTTTTATTTATGGAATTTTGATTTTTTAATTTTATTAGTAAAGCGGTATATATCTGTAACATATTTTTTACTTTATTTTTACATAATTTTGATGTTTAAAACGATTGGTAAAATTTTATTTTATTCTAGAAAAAATTGTAAACTCATTCATATTTACTTATAAACGCTAATTTATTTATCTTATAATTTCTACTTACGCATAAATTAATGATTTAATGAAAACTTTTGAGTTTTATTTTTTACGAAATCATATGCTGATTGAAATTATCAATTATAATGATTTCGTTATCATTTTTGATTGACAGTTTTAATTAATTTTAATTTTTTTATTTCTTTTTTTGTAGAAATTGTTTTACAATATTGCAGAGCAAATTTTCATTGAAATTTATTCGCTTTTTATTGTGTTTACAAGGAGAAAATATTGTTGTTAAAGTGGTTAATTAGCCTTAATGAATGAGTAATTAATGAGATAATAAAATTTAAACATCTATGATTTGCTTAGGTCAGTAAATAAAACTTTAAAAATTTGCAAAAAAAAAAAATTAGAAGGTTATTTCAATTTTATGCTCATAATAAAACATTTTTGTGACAAAGTTATTTCATTCATTTTTAAGAGAAAACAAAAAAAAAAGAAAAAAACATAAACAGAAAAGATGCTTTACTTTCATTCAATTTTATTGTATTTTTAGTTTGTACGGCTGAATTATTTTGTTTGTTTAAATCTTTTTACACATAATTAATTACTAATTTACAAAACTTATCTTTATTTCATATATACTATTATTATTACATTTTTTTTTTGTTTTGACTTTATTTGTTTCAAATCTTACACCGATTCAATTTATTAATAATAAAAAATACTCGTAAGTAAAATGAGTAATATTTAAATTAAAAAATTAATAAAAAAGTGTTTTGAGGCTCTTTGTTGTCTTTTCTTCGGTAAAAGTTGTAATAATAATTATTTGTTTGAGTATTATTGCATTCATTTTTTCTTCCTTTCTTTGTCAGAAAATTGTTCGAAAATATTTTTTATCAAAAGACTATTCAAGAATATGAGATGGAAAAATAAAACATAAATAACCAATTACAATAATTCGAAATTAAATTTAAATAAAGAAGAAAAAAATTCAAATTAACAGTTACTGAAAATTGTACAGAATTGATAATAGATAGTTTAATTTAAAAATATCGATAAGGTTGAAAATATGCATTCATTTAATCATTACATCCATTTGTTATACATAGCGGTAATTTCAAATACATTTATAATTAAAAAGTTAATGTGAAATTCTTTTAAATTCCCCTATAAATCACTTGCATTATTTTAAATTGAATTTCAAAACTGCTTTTTCAGGAAAAAAAATTTATAATTCGTTTAAAAAAGAAAAAAAATTCAAGAAATTATTACATTCAAAAAATGAAAATTTTACATTAAAAACTACATTTTATATTGAAACAAATTACAATTTCCAAGAAGTAATTTCATTTAAATTAATACAGAAAATGGTGTAATTTAAATTTTTAATGAAAATTCCAAAAAAGAAAAATGAAAAAAAAAATAAATAAGTTGCTGTAGGTTATTAGTTAATAAAGATATAAAAAATGATAAAAGAAAAGAAAATAATTTTCTTTTCTTTTTTCAATTTCTTCTTTTTTTTTTTAGAAAAAAAGGTATATTTATGAGTATTGTTGATAATTTTATGAGTAATTATGAGTATTGCTGATAATTTTATCAGTAGTTATGAGTATTATTGATAATTTTATCAGTAATTATGAGTATTGTTGACAGTATCGTTCGCCTAAATTAGCTGTACCAATCCATTTTTTGAAATTTTGCAAATGTTTCGATGTTCGCTTCCTAGAAAATCGTTCTTCTTGCGTAAAACACGAACCACGTAATTGTGTTTCAATGGTAGAAATGAAATGTACACGAAAGAGTTCAATTTTATCAAGCGAAAAAAGCGTTTGAGCATCAACCGAATAATCCATCAAACGTGTTAATGCCGAATAGTCACGCTCACCAATTTGAACCGTAAACTGAAAATGTCTTTTTCTTGTTTTTTCTTTTTTCATTTGCTGAAAAAATTTTGTTATGAAAGAAAAAAGATGTAAAATTAATCAAAAATAAAATTAATTGATTAATATTGAAGTATTAATTGATTGATTGCTTCGATTTTTTTAATTAAAAACTATTTTCAAATATTGAAAAATTAATTAATATGACATTTTTTTATTTTAAAAGAAGAAACAAAAAAAAATGTTTTTTGGTTTAAGAATTAATTTAATCATAATATTTTCAACATTTAATACTTAAGTAAAAAAGAATTCAATTTTTCGAATAAAAAAAAAAATCTTTTTTCCAATATAAACAAGATTTTAAACACGCATATAAAGATAGAAATGAAAAATCAAAAAAAAAAAAAAATGAAAAATAAAAAAAGAAAACTAGGTTTTATTCCCATGTAAGCTTATATTATTATCGTAATAATAATAATTTTTTAAAAATATTGTGATTATCATAATAATAGTAATAGTAACAGTAATAATAAACAATAAAATAATAATAATAATAAAGAATTATTGAAGTCGAAATTGAATATAATTATATTAGATTGTAAATAAATGAATTAATTACTAAATTAATTAATGAACTGTAACCTCAGTGACATTTGGAAAAAATGTCTTTTGACAGGTAGATGGTATACATTGTATATGTACGGAATCTTCAGCAGCTTGTCCATCTAACGTTTTCAAATAACATTGAAAAGTGTGCCATCGATTAAAATCCATGCTTGATAAGCCAGCTGTGATCAATTCAACAATTCCCATATCAAGCTGATTAATAATAATAATTATAATCACAATAATAATAATTAATAATAATAACAGTAACGATAATAAATATTAGTTGTAAACAATAATTTCATTATAAAATAAAATTAATTTTGATATATTTACCGAAACATTTCGTATCGATGGTGCTAATAGTTGAATTGCTTGAAATAATTTACTGATATCTTTTGGTGTCCATCTTTCATGGACAATAAACATAGCGCTATGATTGTCTAAGCTTAGCAATATTTGCGCACTATGATGTCGATAAAAATTACCTAAATAAATTTCTAATTTATTTAAAAATTAGCAAAATAAAAAAGTTTTTTAATGATAATGAAAAAATACTTAAACAAGTTTAATTCAATTAATTTATTTGATGAGAAAAGTTAATTTAAAAAAGGATAAAAAGCAATCAATTCTTCTATTGTTTATGAATAATTATTGGAAAATGTAATAAATAAGTAGAATAAAAGAAAAAGTACAGTTGAGAAAATTTGATAAATCAAAAATTTAGAATCGAAATCCCTAAATAAGTTTAATTTTTATTCGTTTATTTTATTTTGTTTTAAATTTTGTTCATTCTTGCAAGCACTGTAATTATTTCGTTATTGATATAAAACAGTTATGACAAAAAAATTGATATATTCTTTTTATCATTTCTAAAATTCTTATAAATAATTCAATTGATAATAGGTTAAAATTTGATTAAATTAAAATTTGTTTTCGTTTCAAATACAACAAATTCTAACCGTCATTAATACTTTCTTGGCCTAACATTGAAGCAATATTCCTTCGATCAGCATATAAATAAAGGATATTGTTAAAACGGCTATCAATTAAACGTTTAAAATTTTTGTTTACACGACGCCATAAGTATAAATCGAATGGTGAACATTGAGTAAATATAGCATTCCTTTAAAAAAAAAAAGGAAAAAACAATTTACTTTTATTAAGAAAACAAAAAAAAAAGAAATTAAATTAATATTTTATATTTTTAAATTATTTACAATAATAGTAATAATGATAATATTAATTAAATAATAATCAAAAATAATAGTTGTTAATGCTAATACAATACCAATAATAATTAATGATAATAATTAGTATAGTGATAAATATGATGGTAATGACGATGATAATAATAATGATTATAATTATGATAACAATAATGGGAATGTCATTTCTAATGATAATGATAATAATAATTAAATAATAAATAACGATTATTTTCATGCAAAAAAAAGAGAGCAAAAAAAGCAATTTGTTAATTTAATCAATAAATAACTTATATTTTCCACAGTATATTATTGCACTGATAATAAATGATAAAATAAAAAAAAAAATGTACCATATTTCATCCGTAAATTGATAACAATTTCCGGAATAAACTGACGATGATTTTTTCTTTTTTAATGATAAAATTAATGTTTCACCACCAATTCGTCGTTGCAACCGATGAACATTGTTCTCAAAAAATTCTTTCAATGATGGCATCTGCAAGAAAAAAAAATTCAAATAAATTCAAATAAAGTATTTCTTTTTTTCTTTTCTTTTGAATTTACAATTTGCTATATAATAAAATTTTGTTTAAAATAAGCAAAATTGTTAGAGAAATCATTTTTAAAGCAAGAAACAAAGAGAAAAAAGAGGGAAATGAGAGAGAGAGGAACAAAGAACACGGAAGAGAAGGAAAGAGATAAATGAGGCAAAAGTTGTCTTAAAGTTTATTTGAAAAAAAAAAAAGCGAATGACAAAAATAAAAATTAAAAATTAATTTTTTTTCCTTTCCTCATTAATTGTAATTATTAAAATAATTTGTAATATACAAGAAGAGCAAACAGATCACAAAATGAATTCTAGGAAATGAAAAAAAAAAAGAAAAAATAAACAATTATTTGATTTTATTTATTTTTAAAAATGTAACCAATAGTTATTATAGGATATTTTAATTTATAATAATAATTGAATATTTGATTAAAAACTGCTATTATCAATTTTAAATGGATAGAAATTTATTTTTTAAAAAAAATTAAATTGTAAGTGCTTATTTATAGTCATAAAATGCTTCTATGAATGTTGCATTTAACAAAATCAAAATGAAATAATTTTAAATCAAAAAAAAAAAGAAGAAAGATTGGGTACAAAAAAAGGAACATTATTAAAATTGATGAAATTAAATGCATTTTTCTAATTTCGTTGCAATTATTATGCCTGCTATTACATTAGCCATTTAAAAGAATAAAAATGTAATAATTTTAAATTTCAGCAAAAAAAAATGCCAAAAGGAATCAAAAAGAAAAAGAATAGTATATAAATTAACAGAATTAAATGCATTAGCAAAATTTAGTTAAAATCGATATATCTAATAAATCATTGAATTAATAAAATATAAAAATTGAAAAAAATTTTTCAACTTTAAATGTTACAGTTATTTAAATTTAAATTTGATTAATAATTGAATTAATAAAATATAGAAAACTTTCAACTTTAAGTGTTACAGCTATTTAAATTTAAATTTAATCAATCATTGAATTAATAAAATATAAAAATTGAAAAAAATTTTTTAACTTTAAATGTTACAGTTATTTAGTGAAAATGAAATGGGAAAAGAAAAAACAAATTTTAACTTTAACATAACAAATGCTTGCTGACAAAAAAGATAGATCGTTTAATCTGTGGAAAAATTGAGGAAAGACTGATAAATAGGAAGAAAAGAGAAAGAAAAAGAAAACGAAGGGAATTAAAGATTGAAGAGGAAATGAAATGTTATTTTTAGTGATAAAAACAGGATGATAAAGAGATAATATCTGCTGTTCAGCTATAAAAAAAAAAAATTTTCTATTCATATCAAATTTTTGTTTAAATTTTAAATTCAAAATTTATTTTCTTTTTTTTTTTGCTCGCAATTATTGTTGCTAATATTTCAGCAATTTTGTTATTATTTTTGAAAATTTGAACATCAATTAATGATATTGCTCAACACATTCTTTTTTTTTTCTTTTTTCATATTTTAGTGAAATTTTTATGCTAATAATAATTTATAATAATAATAATTATAGTATAATATTGTAGTAGCAACAATAATGTTATCAATTAATCTTATCAAATTACAAATAAAAATGTATAAATGATAATTTATCAAATAATCTAGGAAGAAATTAGCTCAAATAAATTTAAATTTTAAAATTCTCATTTCTTTCTCTGTTTTAAAATTTGTCTTTTTATACTAGCAAAAAGAAAAAAAAACCTTCACTTTTCGTTATCCTTCTAGTTTACACTGAAATTTGATGAAATTTGAAAGTTTATTTTTTCTTTTTAAATCAATAAAATATTATATCGAAAACTTCAAATTAAATATTTCAAAAAAATTAACATTTTTTTTTTTGGAAGAATACAACAAATAACGCATTTTCATGATGTCAGATGAAAGTATTTAAGTATTAGTTTGAAATATCAAAGATTATTTTTTAAATAAATTATATAATGCAAAAATGTATGAGAAGTTCTCATTTCTTCCCATTTTATTTAATTAAATATTATTTATCTAAATTCGTTCATATACGTCACCTAATTATATGTTTCATTCAATTTAATTATAATTATATATTATCTATTTATTCTCACCTACACATTACGTATTTTAGTTATTTAATTTATACATTTATATAGTAATTTGCATATTTTTACATTTATTTCTTTCAAATTAACGTACTATTTTCTTTTATTTTAATATTTTTACATTTATAATTTATCGCATTATTCTTGTTTATTCTTATTTTATTATTAATTTTTTTTTATTAACATCTTTTTCTTATTTACTTTAATAATATTAATCAATTATTTCCTATTTCATGATCAAAATTTTATAACTAATATAAGTGATAACATATTTATTTTTTCAACAATAATTTATCATTGATGATTAAATCGTCATTTAAAAATAAAGCAATTTTATAAAAATTTTTTCGTATGAATCAACTATACTACATTTTATTGTTATTTCTGCTTTTCTTTTTTTTTCTAATGGAAATAAATAATTTTTGTTCAGCAAATTTTTGAAGAAAAAGAATAAAAATAAAATGCATATATTTTCATTTTTTTTTTCCAACTTCTTTTTCTTTATAAATTCCACTGATTTTAGCTTTTAAAACATTCAATGAAACATTCAATTCAATTCAGTAAAATATTCAAAATAAGCAAAAAGTAAAAAGAAAAAGCAAACAAAAACGGGGAGTGTAATTTTAATAAATTATTTTAATTTTTTAAGAACAAACAATTAAAATGAATAAATTGCACTAATGTTCAGTAAATTTATTTGAATATTTATTTAATAAATTTACTAAACAAACAAAAAGCAATAAATTTTTTCAGCAAAAATTTTAATTTTACTTGTGACTTTAATTTCCTTAACAAAGCTATTATATTGGTTGCAATAATTTGATATGACATTTTTTTTACGAGAAAATTTTAATGAGCACATTTTTAATGAGTACGAAATGAGCACATACACATACACGCACGTACGCAAACACATATACACGTACAGATACGTATGAAAAAAATAATAATTGCTACTATTTTCATGAAATACTAGCAATTAAGAAAATAAAAATGATGGATGAATTGATGTTAGTTCTTCCGGTTAACTTTTTTTTTTCTCTTTTTCTTTCTTTTTTTTTTGCTTAATAAAATATGAATGAAAAAAAAAGCGGAAAAAGTAAAAAGGTCATTTTATACAATGCACTTTTACTTTTCGTTTTCGTTTTTAGACTTGAAATAAATATAAAATAATTATTTTATTGCTTGTTTGAACAATAAAAAAAAAAAATTTTTTTGCATTATATAAAATATTCAAATATAAATTCTAAGATATCTTTTTCAAAAAAAAAAAAAAATAAATAAAATAAAAAATAATGAAATAAAATTACCAAAAAATAAGCATATGAGGAAATGTAATTAAATATTTATTCTAAGATTCAATTAATTTTAATGCTAATATTAAAATACGAAAAATAAAGCTATTGATTAGGATGAAAATAATGGAAAACAAAATATTATTGCAAATATCTTTTGTTAATGGTTGCAGAAAGAAAAGATTTCATTGGATAAAAGAACTTTTAGACATTGCTATGCATTTGAAAATAATGTTAAGTGCAATTTAACATCCTCGTTGAATTATTCTAATTTTTATTTCTTCTACCATTCTCTTTCACAAACAATTTTATTTCATTTTAAAACAAATGCAATTTGATAATAAAATATGAAATTTGATAATATGAAGAAAGAAAAATTTCAAAATAATTCATAAGTCAATAATTAATAATAATTCATCAGCTTATATGATTATTTGAATAATTTATGCATATCATATTCATTATCAAAAATTACTAATAGCAGCGTTGTTACAGTAGTAATAGTGATAATAATAAAAGACAATGTTAATTAGATAATATTAATTAATAACAATTAGTATGATAATAATTAATGATTGTGATAATAATCAATAATAATAGTGATAATAATAGTAAGAATTACTATTAAAATTGTCGTTACAATATCAGTGATAAAAAAAGCTGTAAAAACTTTATTGAAAAAATTTTGATAACGAAAATGTAAAATTAAAGCAATTGTTGGTGGTTTGTAATCTTATGATAACGGCAGATAATGAATGATAAGTTGGAGAATATAAATTCTTGCGATGACAACCAAAAGAAATTGTTGCAATAACACTTAGAGTGAATTCTTGAAATGACAATCAAATGATTAATCATGAATAACTATTTATATCACTGAAATATTTCTTATTTATCGATTGATTTATCAATAAATCCTTTTTAATTTTCAATGCATTCTGCATATAAATATTTCTTATGGAAATTATTTTGAAAGAAAAAAGAAAAAAACATTTGCAATGAAAAAAAAATTTTTTTTTGAAGAACAATCATTACGCTCTAACAATTTTTGGAAAGAAATAAAATGTCAAAATAAAAATTTTTATAATTTTTTTCAAAATTGTATAAAACAAATTGTTCTATTTTTTATTTCTTTTTCATTCTATATTGCTATCTCTACTTTCTTCAAAAATTAAAATTAATTTTTAATTAAGTTCCAATTAAAGTTTCAATTAATAATACTAAATAAAATTCGCAAAATTGATAATCGTTGCTTATAACGTTTACCATTTATTATTAATCAATAAAATTTTTGACATGTTTTCTTTTTAATTTGCATTTTTTTGTAGCATCAATTAATTAATTAATTAGCTGTAAGGGAAGTAAGCAAATGATAATAATGACAGGAATGATCTTTAAAAAATGATTTTTTCATTAAAAAAATGCATGAAGAGAAAAAAGCAAAAATGCTTGTCACCAAAAATTAAATCATTCAATTGTAATTAATTACTTAAACGACAAATGTGGTATAATTGTTTGCAATTTTAAATGAAAGCTTCTAAAACTTTAAAAAAATATGAGAAGTTTTAGAGTTATTTAATAAGACTGTCACAATTTCAAGACGACAAATTTAAATTTAAAGACAGTTACAAATTGCAAAAGTTGTACGTTGACTAATCAATTGATTGATTGCCTTATCAACAGTTGCAAGGTAGAATAATTGAAGTTTTTAAGCAAAAATAATTAAAAACAGGAAAAGTTCCCATATTAAATAATTCATTCATTAATTATTTCAGCTAAAAAATTTAAAAATAATCGAAAAACTGGAAAAAATTCCAGTGTTAAATGCTTCATTTACTATTTATAATAAAAAATAATTTTACAATTTTTAGGCATAATTTTTCAAAAATAATCAAAAATAAGAAGAAAGTTTTTCGATTTAGAGCGATTAGAATTATTAATTAGTTAATAATTGTTACGATTTAATTACTAGAATTTTTCAGTTAAAATTTAAAAAAAAACAATCAAAAGAAAAAGAACGACGCATTTATTAGCCAGTAATTAATATAAAGTGATCGCTACTATTTTTTTTTTTGAAAACCGGAAGAAAGAAAAAAAAACGGAAAAATTATGATAATAGACAATTTGTTAATTAATTAATTAATATTATTTTGCAATATGATAATAATTGTAAATTTATCTTTCAAAGCAAAATGTTTGAAAAATAATTTAAAAATATGAAAAAGTTTTGATTTTTATTTAATTAACTAATAGTATTTAATATGAAATAGAAATAAACTGTTGTAACTTTTTTTTTTAGGGGAAAAAGGCAAAAAAGAAGAGAAAAATTGAAATAAAAAAATTAATAAAGAGGAAGAGATAGCATGGGAAAATATCATTTGGGTATATAAGCTAAGCTATAAGGGAATGAATTGATTTTGTATATACTAAAGAAATGGGAAACGAGTTTTGGAATAAAAATGTTAGTATAATTTGGGCTTAAAATTTTGCAGCAAGGAAAAGGGCAGAAAACAAGAAAGAAGGAGAGGAGAGACAGAGAAAAAGAGAGAGAGAGAAAAAGAAGAGGGAGAAAGATGGTGATGATGGTAATGATGAAAGAGAGAATGATGATGATAATGATGAAAGAGAGATATGTTGCTTAATTTTTGATAAATGTCAAATTATAGTTAACTAATAGTATTTCAAATTATATAAAAAATATTAAGTATATTGTATAAATGAAAATTAAGAAAAACTATTTAAAATGAAGGAAGAAAAAAATTGAATTGAAATTTGTAATTTGAAAAGCATTTTGTTGTTACTGTCGTTGTTGTCGTTGTTGTTGTTGTTTTTGTCTTAATTTTCACTGTTGTCGTTCTTGTTATACTTGTTGTCGTCGTCGTTGTTGTTGTTGTTTCTGTTAAAATTTTGCAATATTTATTTATCATTAATTTTTTTTTCTTTAAAAAAGATGAGACACAATTTTAATTAATAAAAATTAATGAATTAGTGAAAAAAAAGGAAAAAATAAAAAAAGAAACAGAAAAGAAACAAAATTCAAAAAGAATTTTTGTTGACATTGGAAGAAAAGAAATATAATGGAAATGAAAAAAAAAAATAGATGAATCAATTATTTCATAACTATTTAGCTATTCATATTGAATATTACACTTTAAAAGCATATCACATTCATACAATTATTTTCAAATTAATTAAATAGTGAGAAAAAGGAAAACAAAATTAGAGTGAAAAAAAAAAAGAGAGAGAAGACGAATTAATTCTTTTGACAAATTCTTTTTTTCCGATATTAATTAAATTATTTATACATTTTTTTTTTTTTTGAGCAAAATGAATAAGAAAAGAAGGGAACGAGTAAATTAAAAATTATTAATGGACCAAAAAAAAAGTTCACAAATTCAACAATCTAAAAAATAAAAAAAAAATTATTCTAATCAAAAATTTATTATATACAGCCCTACAGTATGATAAAAGTACTTCTTTAAAAGGAAAAAAAATTTTTTTTTTTTTTTTTGTTTGAGAAAAGACACACATTTAACACTGCGATAAAAGATAATGGAATAAAATGTAAACATACTTTTTTGAACAAAAAGAAAAGGTTTTTTTTTTCGAAAAGATTTTTAAAAGAAATCATGCATAATATAATAAATAATAGAATAAAATTTAACTGAATTGTTTCAAAAAAAGAAAGAAACTACCGAAATTGTACTTAACATTGTGATAATAATAATAGGATAAAGTATATAATTAATCTTTTTAAAAAAAAAACGAAAAATTCTTTGTTGAAAAAAATTTCTTTTTTAAATTGTGCTTAATTAGCATAAGGAAATAATGAAGTGAATATTGATATTTTCATTTTCCTTGAAAAAAGAATTCTTGAAAACTTGAAAAAAAATTAACTTTATATTTTAGTGAAAAAATAATAATATGATAAAAGGTACATTTTTAAGAGAAAAACAAAAATTTTTTTTTGAAAAAGGCACATTTAAAAAAACTGTGTGTAACGAGAATAACAAATGATAAAATGAAATGCAAATAAGTTTTTAAGTTAAAAAATTATCTTTAATAAATATAAGAAATAATAAAATGAAATTATTTTACATTTTCTTAAAAACAAAAAGAAAAAAATTTCAAAAAACTTTTTGGAAAAAAAGGTTATAATTTTAATACTGTAGTAAAGACAATAGATTAAAATGTAATACATTCATCATCTCAAATCTAAATGACAACAGTTGCTGCTTAATTTCAATTAATGTTGAAAGGGAATAAAAGTTTTCTTTTTTTTTCTGTCATTTCATTCGATTTCATTTCATTTACTACTTTGAGCTAATTTAAAGAAAATTTTAGCAACATTTTCTTCTTCTTAAACCTTTTTTTTTTGTTTAATTTTTTAAAAACTCTTTTACATTTCATTCCATTTTGCACGTTTCATTTATCTGTAATTATTCATTCTAATTCTTTTTTACCAAAAAAATGTGAATAAGAAATTCATTTTTAGCAAAAAATTTTCAAAATTTGATCAATTTATAAACTTTTCTTTAAATTGAATTTTTGTATCAAAATTCATTTATTTCCACATCGAACATTATCGGAAAAAAAGAGAAAAGAAAAAAAAAAGCAAATATTAAATAAATTTTCAATCATAAAATAATTTTTTTTATCTTTAAAAAAACAAAGGAAGTGCAATGCAAATTATTATTTTATGATTTTAAATTGATAAATAGATAACAATTATTTTTTGATAACCATTGATTTTTAATGAGAGCTATTAATCATATGAAATGACATAGCGCTGATAACTCTAACATTAATCATCGATATTGAAAAATTTAAAAAAAAAAAAAGAAACTAATAAGTAATCATTTTTTTCCGAAGAAATAAAGCAAAAAAAGAAAATAGCGCAAATGTATTTTACATTAATATATTACTTTAAAAAATCTTTTTTTTTCTTTGCATTTTTATTTTACATTAACAAAATTATCACTTATGATNTATTAATCATATGAAATGACATAGCGCTGATAACTCTAACATTAATCATCGATATTGAAAAATTTAAAAAAAAAAAAAGAAACTAATAAGTAATCATTTTTTTCCGAAGAAATAAAGCAAAAAAAGAAAATAGCGCAAATGTATTTTACATTAATATATTACTTTAAAAAATCTTTTTTTTTCTTTGCATTTTTATTTTACATTAACAAAATTATCACTTATGATATTTTAGTATAATTTGGCATACTAAAAGTTTATTTTGTATTCTAACTTGCAAATTTAACACAGAAATAAATGCTATTAATTATAAAACAAATTAAATAAATATTCCATTGATCGACAGATCGATAGATTAATCGATTAATTGAAATACAAATTAAAAGCATTAAAAGTATGCAGCATTCATAATATAAAATAATTTATTCTGATAAAAGTAAATATTTTAATTTTTACATTAAGTATATTAAAATTATAGTATGAGCTATTATTATTATTAGTTTTATTCCGAAAAAGAAGGAATAACTAAGTAATACTCTAATTTCATAAACAGTATCCTTTTTTAAATTAAATTAACATTTGGAATAAATATCAAAAGTATAAGTAAGCAAAAAAAATAAATAAATAAATAAGTAACAAAGTAGCAAAAATAAAGCAACGTAATGACAATTGGTGAAACATTAAAATAAAAATTTTTTTTTTCTGTTGTCTGTGTTGTAATCAATATTTGAATTGTAATAATGAAAAGCTTAATTAAAAAAATCTTTTATTGATCTTTGCTTTTTTCTCCATCATTTCTTTTTCGGATGCTAAATGTTAGCATAAATTTTGGAATAATAAATTATAATTAATTAATGAAATAGAATTGGTTTCTCTTTAATTATTTTTCAGCAAAATAAGGATATATCATCAATTTTTTTTTTCATTTTTAATTTTCAGTGATGCAAAATGAAACCTTTAAACAAAAAAGTAAATTAACAAAAATTGCTTGTGCAAAATTATAAATATTATTACTTAAATAAAAATGTATTTTTTTGGAAGAAAATGAAATTTTTTTTAATTTGATCATATTAATTTTATTAAAAATAAAAAACAAAAATATTTTTACAAAAATATTTGATGTACTGCTTGACTGCAAATTATTTGTTAAAAATGTTTAAATGCGAAACAATATGATAATTAACAATCCCTCTTTCATTATCAGTGTATATTTAAAAAGAAAATTAATGATTAGAATTAACAATGATTCAATCAAAAATGAAGTTATCGTTTATCACATACTGATAAATATGAAATTGATAATATACTATGATTAAAATTTACATTTCATATAATAATTTGAGATGCATTTTTTGAAAAATGTATGGTGTGTAAGGTTATCTCAAAGAAGAAAAATGTCATCAAAATTATCAAAAACTTAAATCAATGATTTTAAATTTTTATTTCAATTATTCATTAATAAAAAAAAGGATAAACACAGATAAAAAGATAAAATGGATGTAATATGCATGAAATTGCAGATTTTTCTAAAAAAAAAAAAAATGGAAATTGGATGAAATTGATAAAAAAAATCTATTTTGTTATTAAAGTTTTCATTGTATAAATTTAACATCTGAGTTTAAGTATAATTTATGAAATTGATTATTAAATTTGTTAAAGTAATTTGTGAGTTAGGAAGAAAATTATTAAATTGCACAATTTCTTCTTCATTTCTTTTTAAAACATTTCCATATAATTCTAAATAAAATGTTTTTATGTAAATTACAACATCACACTAGCAAATAAGCGGAAAAATTAACTTTGAATGTTTAAGTTTTGTGCTTTCGTATTCCGAAATTGTTGAATAAATGCATTCAATTCAATTTCAATAATGTTTCTGCAACGATAAAAATGTTTCCGGAAGTTTTATTATAACAATAAATGTATTTCCATAATTTCACTTTACTTTATGTTTCACAATATTATGTTGTTAACATTTAGGAAAAATACCACTGTTAGTTTTTATTTTACAAAAAAAAAAAAAATTTCAACAATTATGTATTTGTATCATTTTCTTGAAATTTCAGAATATATTAAATTTAAAATTAATTATAATTGAAATCATACTAATTGACTAAATTATTTCTAATTTTAACACATTATTTATCTCAATTATTCTTTTTCTAATAATAATTAATTGTTGTTTGATAGTGTAAAATCGAATTTTGTGTTTGTAATCAATAAAAATCATTAAATTTACTTATCATTTGTATTGAATGCAAGTTAAAAGTATATTTCAGTTTAATGACAGGTAGTTAAAAGAGAGAGAAAAAAAAACGAATAATACAATGATTTGGTGACAAATGTCACAGCAATATTACTTATTGTTAATATTATAAGATTGCATTACTTTTTTTCTTTTCATTATTGCCTAAAGGTTAAATCAATGACAAATTAAATTAAAATGTAATTTAAAGCTCAAATTTTTCCATTTCTCTTACATTATATTAATTTTTATTTTACTTTTCAACTGCTTCCTTTTTTTTCTTTTTGCTATATTTGAATGGCGCAAATTGTACAATATTATATAAAAATAAAAAATATATTATATAAAAAATAAATTATATCCTCTTTTTAATATTTAACATATTAAAATGTATTATACTAAAATGTATCATATCAGAATAGATCATATCAAATATTGATATACTAGAATACATCAATACTTGATATATTCCAATATAATATATTAAAATTAATTATTTATTCCTTTTCCTCTTTCGTTTTTTTTTTCTACAACAACAAATTAAAATAAATAAAATGAAAAATGAATGTTATATTAGTGCTATTTTCATTTATATTTTTGTATAATATTCCATTTTTTCTTTCATATATTTCTTGAATAATTATTGGATTTAATTAGTAAAAAATGCATTTAATTTAAATTAATGCGAAAAAAAGGCGATTTAATTTAACGAAAGAAAAAGTTATAGACATTTCGTTTAAAGTAATAATTAATTTCAATTGATTTTCTTTTTTCTTCTTTTTTTTTCTTTACAATATTTGTCACATTTCAAAAAAATGAAACGAATAAAATCAAAAAAAAAAAAGAAAACCAACAAAAATGAATGAATTTTAGTTTGTAGCATTTTTTTTTGTGTTTCTCTTTTTATTTAACAAAAAAAAAAAAGAATTTATGATTTAGCTTTGAAAAAATCAATGTAATTATATCTGAAATAAGAGAAGGAGGGAAAGAGAAAGAGAGAGAGAGAGAGAGAGAGAGAGAGGTATAAGAAAAATGGAACAAAATGAGAAAAGAAGAAACATAAGAAATGAAAGCTTACAAAATCTTTTTTTTTTATTTTTAAATTAAGCTTATTTGAGTAGTTAATTTATTGAATATATTAAAATGCTTAGAGAAAAAATTTCCATATTTATATTTATCAAAATATTTTATTTACATTGGAAAATATTTTATTATCATTTATTTTGTCTTCTTAAAACTGCAAATAATTTTATGTAAATTATTAATGATGAGATTATAAATAATGGAAAAAAAAATATTTTTTTGATGTTACGACAAATTTATAAATTAATTTTGGTTTATATTCTTATTTTTAAAAATATTAATTGCATAAATAAATAAGTTCAACAATCAATACTAAATTTTAAAATTTATTTATTATTGGATTTCTATTTCTGTAAATTTATATTCCATTAATCTAACTTATTGTTACCTTGGCAACAATAAGTTAGACTATTCTAAACGATTAAAATGAATAATTACGATGACAGCAAAGAAATGACAAAATCATATAATAATTTCTTTTTTTTTTGCAAGCAATTATTATATTTCAGTAATAGTATTATATTATCTTAAAATTTATTTACTTAATTTAATTTGCATATCTAATAAAACAAAATTTATATAATATATTATTAGCACAATAAAGTAATAATTTTTTGCATTATAATAATAAAAAACATCAAAAAAAAATTCAATAATTGATGTTATTTAATACAATAAAATGTAAAATCAAATTTTTAAACCGTAAAATATGTAACATTGTGTCATTCATTTCCAATGTTTATTACTTATTAATTTCGTTACCTAACTATTTATTTATAAAACAAAAAACTATAAAATAAAATAATTGCTCATAAAAAACGCATAAATTTTACGAAAAAAAAGTATAAAATGAAATAATCAGAAGAAAAAGAGAATGTTTTTCCAACTTATAAATCGATTGGTGATGAAAAAATAACGATCAAAACAAAATGTGATCAAATATTAAGTACATTCAATTCATTTCCTTTTTTTTTCTCCCTTTTATTTGATTTATATAATCGATACATAATCATTGATACTGTTTGCATTTATACAAATAGACAGGAAACTAATAAAAACTGAATTAATAAATATATTAATAAGTTTTAAAAGTTAATAGAATTTGAAAAAGTAAATAAACTAACTGATTAATAAGTGCATCGATTGTTTGCATACAGTTGAAGCAAAACTGCGTTGAATTTTAAATAGCAAAATTTATAAAAATAAAAATGTCAAAAAAAAGACAGAAAACAAAACTTATTATTTGAGTTTATTATTTTAATATGAATTTTAAAAATATCAATTAATTAGTTATTGTTTTTATTAAACGGTGCACATTTTGTCATTTACTGCATATGAAATATTTTTTTTAATTTTATTATTAGTAGTCATTTCACAAAAAAAAAGAGAAGAGAAAAAAATGAAATGTTTAATTCTGTTAATTGATAAGAATATGATAAAATTTTGAACATCTCAATAAATAATTCATCACTATTTCCATTCGGATATATTATATGAACAACTAAAGATACATCTTAACACTTATCAGTAACTAAAGATAATTACTGTTTAACACTTATTGGTAACTAAAGACACATGCTGCTTAACACTTATCAGCTGTTATCACAAATATCTTTTAGCTCTTAGTGATATCATATGTTAGTTGTTTTAAAGAGAAGGCCAATTCTAATTAACATTTATCATTTTTTGGACATTTAATTGATTAAATTTGCGTCTAAGATTAATATATTGGACTAATCTAATCAAAAGTTATATAAATAATGAAGAATTGGCTAATAAAATGATTTAATTGCTAGAAAAAAAAAATTAGCTAATTATATTTTTTGATAAATTTGCACATTTTTTCCTTCTTATTTCTTCATTTACAATAATTTATCAATCACTGTATGCTTTTATTTTTTTTAATGCTAATAGTTTACTGCGAACAATTAAAACTCTACTTTTCTTGTTCAAAAATTTTTCAAAAAATTTAAATTTTGCAAAAGTACAAATAATTTTTTCGTCAATGATTTTTTCTTTCTTCGAAACTTTCTTTCATCTTTTCAGTTTCATTTTTCTTTGAAATATTTTCTTTTTATTTTGTAACAAAAACAAAATAAGAATTTTGCAAGTTTAACATATTTTACAAACTAACAAAAAAGAAGTATGAAAATATCAATGATACAAATAATAATAATACAAGTGGAAGCTAGACGAAAAACTATTAATAAATTAATAAAATGTACCCTAACATTTAGAAAATGACCATTGGAATATATGAATTAGCGGTCATTTCCTTTTTTTTTTTAATTTTAATGGAAATAATTAGCATAAAAGGAAAGAAAGGAACAAATGACAAATAAAATTAGCATTTATAGCATTTATAGTTAAGAAAAATAAATTATAAGTGATCCAAATTTGTTGATGATTAATGATATTTTTAAAATTTGAAAAAAAAAACCAATAATAATAATTTTAGTTATAAATATTTTAAACAAATAAGATAGCATTTTTCTCATTCAATTTTTTTTTCTGGTAGTAATTAGCTTAGTACTAAAATTAGAAATAGCAATTTTATTAATAATGGCAATTTAAGTTAGCAATGTGTAACAAAGATTTTAAATTTGCAAAAAAATTGCAAAACTTCAGCAATTTTATATATCTTTCAAATCTAATGCACAAACTTCAAAAAAATGAAAAAAAAGAAAAGTATTAATTAATAAAATAATTTCAAAAAGAGCAAAATGTCAAAGTAAATCAAATGTCAAAGCATAATTTCTGTAGGAAAAAATAAACAAATTGCATTGTTGAAATTAGCATTTAAAGTTAAATAACAGTAATATTTAATTAAATTTACATATGAAATTTTTTGAAGAAATTAATTAAATTGAGCAGAAATTAAATTAAGTCAAAAAGGAAACGATTTGAAATAAAATTTGAAAGTAATATATCATAAAATTATTTACGGACATTAAACATTCATTATCATATTGTTTATATGAAAATGATACGACTAAAATTAAAATTGAAAATGTATTACTGATAATCAAATGTAACAAATTTATGCAAATTACATTTCTAATTGTATGCTTATTTTAATAAAAATTTTTGACAATCATCTTTTTTAATTTTTTAATTTATTAAAAAAGTCGAATTAAAATTTATAAGCTATTAATTAAAGTAAATTTGCATACAATTATTTAAATAATAAGAAATTGAAAATAACATTTTTTATTTCAAATTATTCATTACAAATTATTAAATCCATTTTATCATAAATTGTTTTTTATTCCTATGGTAAAAATGTTATTGCCATAGCAATAAGAAAAAAAACTATTTTCATAATTTCATTTGAACAAATTTTTTTTTATTCTTTCCTTTTTTCTGTTTTTTAAATTAAACTTTCAAAAATTTTCATTTTCATCGATGATATGAAAAGAAGAAAAAAGAATTCTCAAAAGAAAAAAAATCTAATTTTTATTTAATTTATGAACATTTTTGAGTAAATAAAATAAGAAAAGAGAAACAAAATAACAAACGTGTGAATGTTCGATGATATTTCTTCCACTAAAACATTCGTTTTAAAAAATAAAAAAAAAAATAAAAAGTAAAGAAAGAAAATTTATGATTGTATAAATATAAAAAAAATGTGACCAAATCATAGAACTATAATAAACGACAAATAATTGACATTTTTTATCATTTGAAATTTCACATACTTTTTTTTTTCAATTTTTTCTTTAAAGACTATGATGATACATTAAGTATGTTTAGATGATAAATATTTTATTTTATAAATCTTTTTTTGGAAAAAAAATTTTTATAAAATGAAAAAATTAAATTCGGAATTTTTTTTGATTCATTAATATTATTTTACATTTAACACAACCAACGATGAACTTTTGATGAAATATAAATTATTTTGCTTTTTCATTTCTTTGCATTTTTTTTTCTTCATTTCATCTTAGCAACAATTTTATTCCATCATTTACTGCTATTCCTTTTTAGAATCATTATTTATCGATTTCATATATTAAATTAATTTTATCAATTTACTGTAAATGTTCAAATTTGTAATTTGAAGAAAAAAATTAAATTTGCGAAAATTTTTAATTTTTGAAAAAAATTTTCAGTAAAAAATAAAAGATGCTAATTTTGAAAGGAGAAGTTTATGAAATTTAAATAAAATTTATGCGACATTTTCATTTTTTCTCGTTCTGCTTTTTCCTTTTATTAAATTCCTAAATTAATGAATATCTATATTAAATTGCAAGGATTATTTGTAGATATTAAATTTATTTTTACTGATAAAAAATTATGCACTGTTTTAATAATTATATAAGGATCATACGGAATAATATTTCCATTCTTATTTAAATTTTCCATATTTTAATCTATCATAGTTTAATAATATTTTCATAATTTAAACAATATTTTGAGAGAGAGAAGGAGGAAAAAGAACGAGGAAGAATGAAAAAATAAAAGTTGAAAAAATCTAATTAGATAAATTGTATAATTATTATGTCATTAATCTTTTCAATGATGATATCAAATTGATAATTTAAAATAAATAAATCAAAAAAATGTTGAATAAATTCAATAATAGATTGTTAATACTAACAATAATTAAAAATAAATAAGAAATAAAACAGTAACAACAAAAAAAATTAAATTAATAGATTGAAATGAATTTAGAGTAAATAATTAAATAATTCAAAAGAAATAAAAAAGAATAATACATATTAAAAAGAAATATACATATAATTTTGCATAAATTTATTAATTTTATATATTATAAAAATAATTTCGTACATATTTCATTTTGCATTGTATATTATTGTCAGTTTAACAAACAGTCTCTCCCTGTGGTTTCTTTTAAATTTAATTTTTTCTTTTTTAAATAACTATGAATTCATTAATATTAGAATAATGCACATTTTCCTGCTTTGAATTTCATTTTGTTAAATTAAAATGAAATATATTGGGATGAAAGATGGAAGAATTTTTTGATTAATTAAATGAGTATTAAATGTTATCTTTAGAAGACAACAAAAAAAGTGAAAATCACCAAGTAAAACGATTAAGATAAAAAATTTTGAAATTTTCTCTTCATCTGGAAATAATAATATTTATTTGTTGCTTAAAATTGAGCAAAAAAAAACGAAAAAAAAAGAAAAATAAATAAAGAATTAAATTTCAAAATAAGTTACAAATATTATTGTTTTTAAATGAAAAACAAAAGAAATTTGTAACTTTCAGGCTATAATTATTATTATTATTAAGCAAAAATGCATAAAAAGCGTAAAGTAAAATTTTTCAAATTTTTAACAAAATATATTCCAATTTTTTGTAACTCAGTCAATGAAAAAATTCATGTAATAACTGGTAGTAATACTTCAAAAATTAATCTTAAATTGAAATTTAATTGTGCCTTTCCTTTTTCCCGTTTTATTTTTTTTAAATAAATAGAAATTTGCTATTTATTGGAAACGAAATTAAATTTTACCTTTCTCAATTTGTTATAATCCGGAATTTCCTTAGTTATTCTGAACAAAGAAGGAAAAACGCTGAATTAGCTTATTTTTTTTTTGAAAATTTGCCATTTACATAATTTACTCTCTTAACATATCGATTTTTTATTTTTCTATCCATAAAAATAAATAATATTATTTAATTCAGTACTCAATGATATACTGAGTAATTATTGTCTTTTAATAGTTTCCGGAAACGGAAAAGAAAACTTGGGCTACTGCCTTATTAATAATGATGCATGCAATTGTCAATTCTTACTAAAAAAAAAAAAATTTAAAAACTATGAAAATTAATTTAATCGTTTTTTTCATTTGAGCATTTCTCTGCTTTTTCTTTTCTTTTAAAAGACTACAACGCGACATCGGAAGCAATTGAAAGATGACGGAAGCGAATTGGTTACATGCGAAGAAGATGGTATATTAATTAAAATTAATTCTATCATTCATTATTTCTATATTTTTTTAAATTCCAAACTTATTTGAACATACTTAAAAACTTACTCAAAATAAAAAGTTACTTAATTTTTTTTTAAAAAGTTTTATTTAATACAACAAAAATATTAATGAAATAATTGAAAACCAAAAAATAAAATCGGCTTAAATAAATTAAGTGAATAAATAATAATGATAATAACAATAGATGATGGTAATGATAATAGTAGTAACAATAATAATAATTTTGAAATACAATGCATTTGAAATTTCATATTCTTTTCATGTTAAATTGTTTATGCAAATATATATGTTTACTCATTTTTATCGAATATTTTATCAAAACTAATAAATGCATGTCAATTCTTTATGTTAGCCAAAAATTTTAACAAATATATTTATGCTAATAGCAATTTGCATAAAAATAAATTAAGCATAGACGAATATTAATTTTTTTTTCGGTTGTTTATTGTTTTAGCAATTCATTAGCATTTATACTTTTTTATTTTATCATAGTAATAAAAAGCAGATTATGATTTTGAGTATGAAATTGAAATGTTAATAATAATAACCAGTAATAATACTGATAGTTAAATGAATAAACAGATATTAATATGATAATGATGATAATAATAACAATAATCAATGACAGTAGTAATAATAACAATAAGTAATAGTGATAAATAAGTGAATAAATAATAATGATAATAACAATAGATGATGGTAATGATAATAGTAATAACAATAATAAATATATTGTTTTGATAATATATTGATAACAACAGAAATACTAACAATAACAAAAATATTTTTAGAAAAAATATAAAAATTTGACTAAAAAAATTGAGAATATAAATATTAATAATATTAAAAATACTTTTAGAGCAAATATAAAAATTTAAATAATTTATAGTAACCGAACGTCCAACTTTCCGGCGCCCAAGTCAAAAATTTCGTGCAATGTAAGTATTTCACAGTAAACATTGATGAATTTATAAACATTTTAACTTTTCCCCTAATTTTTGTTTTTAGTTTTCAGATTGAAATTGTACAAAATTTTTCTTTTTTTTCGAAAAAAAGAATTTAAATTTAATTTTAAATATTATTGTCAAAATCTATTTTATTAGCTCCTATAATTAGTTCAAAAAAATAGGAAAAAGGATTAAATGAAGTCAAATCTTTTTTCAGATCACGAAAAGGGAAAGGTGTAAGTTTTTTTGTTTTGATCTGTTTTTTTCTTTTTTGTTTTCAAAAAAGTAATATTTATCAGTAATAACTAATTATTAATGCTCTTTTGTAACTTACAGTGTGCTACCGTTATTCAATTAATTAGTTGAAATTAATGTTATCGCTAATATTATAATAATTTATAAGCATTAAACTATTATTGTACTATTTATTATTATTGTATTAGATTGAAATTTAAATTGATTGATTTAATTTCAGAGATCAAGAGAAAGATTTAAAGTAATACGTGGTATAAAAGGTGAAGAAAGAAGAAAAACATATATTAAAGATGAAGCAGTTAAAGAAGTTGATCTTGAGCTTGATTCAGGTGATAAATTAATTCTTTCTATGTTAAAATTATTTTAATTAATCACAATAAATTCTAATTTAGTATTTTATTAATATCCAAAGCATATATTCAAGTTTTTAATCATCAAAAATTCTAAGAATGATATTTTAATTTTATTATAATTTTTAATTCTTTTAATCATGTGAATTGCATTAAATTATAAAAAGCTTTACAAGATAAAACTTTATAAATAAGTATTATACAATAAAATATGCAGCCGTTTTTTTTCTGATTAAAATGATAAAAATTTCATTTTTAAGCATACAAAGATGCTATAGCAGTTACTGATAAGATTGGTGATAATGCTTTTGAATGTGTTAGAACCATTTGTCGTAGAGGTTTACGACCGATATTGAAAGATTTTGCAACTATTCGAAAATTTTTACCACCTGAAATTACAACGATTATGTTTGATCGATATCCTGCTAAAAATCGGTAAATTGTTATCATTATAATGATTATAAATTATTAATTTTTGATTCGTTTAATTGAATCTTATTAAGTTATAAAATGATTTGTAGGATAAAACTTTGTATATATTATGTAATAAAATTACCATTAATAATTATTTAAATTATTCCGCAAAATAGAATAAATTGTTTAAATCATTTTTTTTTGTTAAATAAAAATATTTATCTCTTTTCATAACTATTTTGTAAAATAAATTTGCATAATTTTATCAATAAAATAATTGACAAAATTTCAATTATAACATTTAATCTGAAAAAAAAATGCCACTTTATGAAATAAATAGTATTAAATAAACAAATACATCTTAACTATAATAATTATACTAATGTATATTATTTTTGACATAAATAACTGAAATATTATATTCGAAAAGAGTAACAAATTAAAACATTTGTTGATTTCAATTTATTCTTGCAATTTTAATAAATTAGAATTAATTTAATTTGAAATAAAACAACTTAGTAATAATATATTTAATTTAAGATACACTGATGTGATGTGTCTCGATAAAACGCGAGTAGTGTTGAAGGATCGTCCAAGAAACAATGATTACATTCATGCTAATTGGGTTCAACTCTCGGCTAATAGACGATACATTTGTACGCAAGGACCACTTGAAGAAACTATCGAAGATTTCTGGTGGATGATTTTTAAGGTATTTATTAAATTAATTCACTCTAACATTTTACCCGAAATTTTTCTCCACATTGATGGATTATTAATATCATCCGTTAAATATACGTACATGTGTGTGTGTGTCTGTGTAAATAAGCGTATAGATGCCCAAGAAAGTATATTCTGTGGGTAGGTGTGTGGGTGTGTGGTTGCTGCCTGAATGGGAGGGTGTATACCCACCTACCTATACACCTGAGTAAACTCAGGTGTCAGCAGGTGCAGTATACGTGAGTATCTGAGTAGATGTATCTATGGGTTCTGGTGGGTAAGTGTACGGTGGTAGATATGGGTAGGTGTAAATGCGTGATGTTTGCTAAGTATATCTTTGGATTTTGACAGGTAGGTATTTAGTTACCTGAGTTGGTGTATATGTGAATACTTGAGTGAGTGTATCTGTGTGCTTTGGTGGATATTCTTAAATATCCGTTACGCGTAGATTTTCGTAAATATCTGAGTGTAAACATATATTTTCCGGATGGTTACGTAGTACGTGTGTGGGTGGAAGCGTGCAGCAATTTGTTAAAGCAAACTGATATGTGTGAATTTCAAGCTATATTTAAACACACATTTTTTTTTTAGTACATTTGGTATTTTTTTTTTTTTAAACTAACTTTATAAATTACTTTACTTAACAATGACAAATTATCATTCCATTTATTTACTTTTTACACAATTCTTTTTTAAAATAAGTTTACAATTATGTAAATATTAATAAAGAACAAATACTTTTTGAAAATATTTTTAATATGACAATAATTTCTTGATATTTTATCTTTCTTTTTTCTTCTTCCTTCTCACATTTTACCTTTAAAAAAAATTTTTTTTCTCCTTTTTTGAGGAAGAAGTAAAAGCAATCGTAATGTTATGCGATTTTATCGAAGACGGTGAATCAAAATGCGCCGAATATTATCCTTTGACAACTGGTGAAAAAGCTCGATATGGTGGAATTACTGTGAAAAATGAAAGAGATGGCCAACATTTAGACTCGATTACCTGTCAAATAATGAGTGTACGATTAGAGTACGATGAATAATTTCATTAATTTCTTAGTTATATAATTAATCTTTTTTTTTTAACCTCAACTATATTTTAAAAAAGAAAAAAAAACACTTTATTTTTTAATTTTAAATTATCTGTTTAATTATTATTACTAATAAAATAATAGATTAAAAGGTATTATAGAGGTGATACACATCAGGTATATCACTACAAATGGTTAAATTGGCCGGATCGTTCATCACCACGTTCCGGTGCACCAGTAGTTGCATTAATTACAAAATTAAAAATACTAAATGAAAAAGGACCAATTGTTGTACATTGTTCGGCTGGTATCGGTCGAACAGGTACACTTTGCGCCGTTGATTATGCCATTGATCGACTTAATGAAGAAGGCACCGTTTCACCGCCTGATGTTAGTTCTTTCAATGTTAAACTAATCCTTTCATATTATTTACAAAATAATCTTTCAAATAAACAAACAAAAAAAAAAAATTGTTTTTTTATTATTTATTGCAAAAAGAATAATTTTTTCTTTCTTTTTTAACAGCAATTATTTAATACAATACGATTACTTATTAGTTCTATATATTATATAAAAGAATGATCAAATTGATACAAAATACAATAAATCAAAAGAAATTCAAATAGATTGTTTGTGTTACAGATAAATATTAATTTTTGATTAATTATCATTTCACCCTTTTATAATTATAATTTCATCAAATTATTTTTCATTTAATTTAACAGCAAAACGGATTATTTTTTTATAAATATAAATGAAACAAAAAAAAAAAAAATAAACAAATGAAAAGAACGACAAATATAATCTAAATTAGTGATAAACATTTATGAAATCAGAAAATATTAATAATATGATGAAATCGTGTAATCTGATTATATATATATGTATGAGAAACCATTTCAAAAAATTATTGTCATCATGGCAATTTAAATAATAATAATAATTCGTTCATTAAAAATACTGCTAATAATAATAAATAACAATAGTGATATAGTAATGATAATAATTGACATCATTATATATAACAATAGTAATAATAATGATAGCAAATAACAACTAGTAGTGATATAGCAATGATAATAATTTATATAATGATATATAATAATAACAATAATACTAATGATAATGATAGTAAATAACAATTAATAGTGATAATTAGTAATCCATTAATGAATTAATTAATAATTAGTAATCAATTAATTAATAATTATCGCTATAGATTGTTAAAGAGATTCGTCATCAACGATTACATTCGGTGCAATCAGTATTACAGTACATATTTATACATATTTGCCTAATTGAATATATGCAAACATTTAAATCATTGCCACACGATACACTTACACGACGGTTTCGACGTGATTATGAAAGATATTTGAAAAAATTTAATGAACGTTTAACAAAAGATAAGCAACAACCAAGTAATTCTACGTAATCAAATAATGATAAGCGTTATCAGTAATACATGTGATTTCATTACTGTAGAATTGTTCATATATGTATTTGAAAAAAAAAAATCTTTTTAATAAATTTAAATTGTACTAAAAAAAATTAATCTTTTTTTTTTGTAAATTTACATAATAGAGAAAATTAAAAAAATTAATAATTAATTATTCAATTTTGCTATTATTAGAAATTACTAATTGATATTATTAAATTTTATTAATATTAAAAATTACTAATTGCGACAGAAAAAAGCGTTTGAATGCTAAAATGCAGCATTAATCATTTAAATTATTAATATTTAAATTTGGCGAAAAAATTTTTTCTTTTTTGAAAAAATAAAGAAATTTTAATACTAAAAAAATATTTTGTATTAATACGTAAAAAAATATTTATAAATTAATTGATAGCAATTTTTGATGAATTTAATTTCAACTGATGATAAATTTTTGAATAAATAGTAGCAAATAATCAAACAAATAAGTGCTTAATAAGAAATGATCAAGGAAAAGTCATAAATGTACTAATTGATGATAAATTAAAATTAACAATGTATTTTGATTAGAATATTTACTACATATAAATTAATTATATGTGAATATACTTAAGACTGTAATATATTTTTAAATTGTATTAGATCTAGAAAAAATTGTTAGTTATATATAATATTATATTATAATTTGGTGTCGATTTAAATGAAGATTTAAACGAAATAATTTAAACAAAGTAATCAGTTATAGGAATAATAAATCAATTAATGGAAATAAAAACTTTAATTGTTTAACGGAAATAACCTTTAATAAAAGGAATAAGATGTAATTTTCGGATGGCAGAACACAATTATCAAAGTGATAGCATTTTTAAATTCTTTAAAATCTGAAATTCATTATCGAAATGATTTTGATGATTATGACAATAATAAATTTAAACTGATAAAAAAATATGTTTAACTGAATTATAAAGGAATAATGGTATATGTTATTATTAAGATATTATATCATCAAAATTAATGCATTGAGAAATCTAATCAATTTTAAAATTCACATAATTAAATTAGAAAAATTTGCTAATCAGAACATTAATTATTGTTTTCTTCAGATCGCATCTTTTATTTTAACTAATATGCAAAAGTATATTAAAATTTCCATTACTTCATTTATATTTCTCTTTTGTTTGCAACTGTTGATTTAATTTTAAAATAATTAAGGCTGAAGTTTTTATGTTCCTTTTGAATTGGTTGAATTAGATAATTTATCATTTTAAATTATTCAAACATATTAGCCATAGTAGTAAATCAAACATATTAGTAATACATATTAATAATAATATCTCATAAATTCTCAAATTTTTTTAGATGAAAAATAAAATTGTACAAGAAAATTATAAATTTAAACAGATGGTTTAATTTTCATTTCAAATGTTTATTAAATAGTTGCGCTGACATACGATATAATGATTGTTTACGGATAAACAATTGTTGTTTATACTAGATTGTTTACTAATTAAATTACAATGAATTTAGGATTGTTTTTATAGTAGTGCTAAAAAAAAAAGAGATATAACGATTTATAATTGTTGAATTAGTGGCTAAGGTCAGATTAAATTAGATTAAGTAATATATGGCATCCATCTTATCCTTCTCATAACAATAATTTGATATAAATTTCACTTTTGTAATTCGTGTTTGCATTACTGTTTCATATGTTTTCATTTCATCTTTTATAGGTAGAAAAAAAAGGAAAAAAGAAAAACGAAAACCAAAATATTTTCATTTCGGTTATTTTTGTTAGTTCGTTGCACTTGCTGAGAAATTATTGAATTCTTCTCTCATTTCACTTTATTCAATCATTTTTTTTTCTTTCTATGTATTTTAATTCATTTTAATTAACGAAATAATAATTGGTGAATTTTAATAACAATTAAATTAATCCCAACAAAATAACGGTCTTAAAATAATTTAATAAGACTTATTAATATTGATTTGTTATTTGAAATTCTTTTAGTCTTACTTTTAAAATTTTTTATTTTTTCCTATTTTTGAAATTGAAATTTTTGTTTCAAATTAATAATTCATGTTAATATGATTGAATAGATATTTTATCATCTATTCATCAAAATGAATTAAATGACGATCAAAAAATTTATGCTAACATTGTTGCTTTTTGGAATGCTTATTACTTGTTGACAAAATGTTGACAAAAAATCTAAAATGGGCTACTTTCTTCGCCCAAAAATGACTTTAAAGTTAAAAAATTTATAAGAAAAAGTGAATTGAACATCATAGGTAAATGTTTTTATATTGTAAAAGACTATGTATGCCTAAAATAAATCATCTAACCGGATTTCTAAATTGAAAACCGGAATAATTTCTCCGCTGAGTCCTTTTTTTCTTTCATACTTTCAAATTTGCTCTAATTTCTCATTTTTCATCATTTTTCATCTAAAAATTCGATTAATTTGTTGAATCAATTGGATTTTAGAATAGTAAACAATATTTAAGATTATTTCAATTCAGAATGACAATAATTAAAATCATAATAATAGAGAAAAAGTAAAGAAAGAAGTTTAACGAAAATGCAACAAAAATAAAAAAAAACAAATTAAAAATTGAAATAATTAAAAAATGAGCAGGATTGAATAAATTTTTTGCCGGATAAGATATTATTATAATAATATGAGTAATTTTTTTCTCTAAAGAATTAAAAAGAGGATTTTTCTTTTTTCTCAATCAATTAGAAGTTAAAAGTTATAAACATTTATCATTTATTTGATTTACTGCTAAATGATTGTTTAAATTGCACAAATAATCAATGATATATTACTTTTTTTTCTCATTTTGAAATTATATATATATATATAATTTCCATAATTTCTACAGGAAATTAACAATTACTGCTCAAAATTTTATGAAATTTTAAAGATTTGATTAATTAAAGAAGTATAAATATTCATTTAAGTAATTTA
Organism: Wuchereria bancrofti; assembly: GCA_005281725.1. Classification (NCBI taxonomy): domain Eukaryota; kingdom Metazoa; phylum Nematoda; class Chromadorea; order Rhabditida; family Onchocercidae; genus Wuchereria; species Wuchereria bancrofti. Next base: position 2,269,001 of record SSBO01000009.1, on the reverse strand, counting down.
TGCATATAGATTTCATCATCCAACGATATTTATAAATCAAATTAGCCTTATTTACTTGGAACATAATTAAAATGAAGCAAAAAGAATAGTTAATTAATTAAAGAGTAACAATTTACATTGTAATTTGATTGAAACTAATTGAAACATTTAAAATGTTTCATTTTTTCTCCCCAAAACAACGATAACATAAAATTCCTACATTTGTAATAACTTTTGTAATGTTTTAATTAAATTACTACCTTCTCTTTCTCTCTCGTTTCCCTCTCTAAAATTTTATTATGAAATGTGATTAATAGATTAAATATTGTAACAGAATGACAAGTTTTAATATATACCTTCGTTTTCCTAAATGTTCAATTTTATTTTCTTAAAAATGTTAAAATAAAATGAATTTTTCTTCCTCTTTTTTTTCTGTCTTAAATTAGAAAACTTGTTTGAAATTGTTGATTAAGTTACACTTTTGTCATTATTACTGTTTCTGCTAACACATATTGAGGACAGGTTAAAAGAGTAAAACAGAAAAAAAAAAAGAAGCTAAAGAGAAGAACGAGAAAAAAATAAGATAAAAAAGAGGAAAATATTTCAATTTTTTTCATTTTGTTTTTTCTAGATTAGAAATTTATTATTACATTTTATTTGAAAATGGAATTAGTTAGTTGAGAAAGAGAAAATTCTTGTGTAAAATTGTTTAAAATGTAATTTAGGGAGGAAATTTTTGTAACTGATTGTGCTCTTCTTCGTTGATAAATATATCAATCAATACTTGATCAGTTACTGAAATGAAGTAAAGGCAAGAAGTGATACGAAGAATTGGAAGGAATATTGTCGAGAATTATTGAAAAGAAAAAATATATCTGAAAAGAATTAATCAAGGAATAATCTAAAACAAATAATTCTGTATTTGATTGTTTTCTTTTCTGATATTATTATCAATTATTATTATTATTATTTCCTGATCATATCATATCGTAATTCTTATCACAACTTACAATTCACTATGCGGCAACATTGTATATTAATAATGGATGTCGATGAAGATCTAATGAATGAGATGGGAAGAGATTTTTCAAAATCGAACAAAAGCAAAGGTTTTTCAAAATTAATCATTACTACTGGAAATATATAATGAATTATTGACTAGATACAATCCATCATTATATGATGGATTAATGAGTTATTGATTAGATACAGTGATTATATGATGGATCAATGAGTTATTGATTAGATACAACGATTTGTGATGGATCAATGATGACTAAGAGAGCAGAGTAAGGCTTTTAGGAAAGAGAGGAGAAAATTTGAAATGTTCTTCGATATTCTTCGATAATATCTCTTCCTCTCTATATAATGTATTTTCCTTTCCTCTCTCTCTCCCTCTCTCTTGATTTAATGGTAATTAATAAATTTCACATAGTAAAATTGAAAAAAACATAGTTGTTCACAGTTATTGCACTTCTTTTTTTTTAAATGAATTCCAAAAGAGATGAAGAAATTGTGATTTCTTACTATTACCTTTTTTTTTGTTATTATTGCTAAGAATTTACGAATATGTCGCAATTATTTGCAAATTTTTATTTTTGTTTTTGTTTTTTTAGTAGAGAATATAAAATCGCTATAAAAAATAATTTAAACAAATCATTGACTAATATTTTCTTCGTTTTATTTTTGATTTCATTCTTTTTTCTTTCAAAGAAATTCTTTTCTTTCATATTATTTCCTTTCTGTTTCCTTATTTTTCTTTCTTTGAAAAAAAAAATCATTTTATTGCTTTGACAATTTATTACACCCAAATTTAATTTCAAAATATTGCATATTGAAATACTGCATTATATTTTAGTCTTTGAATTTATTTTTGCAAAGAAAAAAAAAGACAAAGAAAAATGATTTTTATTTGGTTGCTCAAACAGTTAATCAATCGTCCGAATTTATAATTTTGAAATTAGTTAACTTCGATAATTTTAACTGATATTACAGATATGGATGTACAAGTTCAGAGAATTTTTAAAAATAAAAAAACAAACTTTCCGCTATTTGGTATTATTTTACTAATAATGATAATTGGTTTTAGTTTGATGTTTATTTTTCTTTTTCCGCGATGGGACAATTTTAAGGTATTTTTCTTTTTTTGAAAAAATAATTTCAATAATAATTCAGGTATTATTTTTAGTTAAATAAAGTGAATCACTTTTATAATTTTGTAATTACACATAAATATAAAAAAAAAATTATTTACGGTTTTTTTCAAAATTTAAAGGAAAAGATTTCTTTTTTCAAGAAAAAAATGTGTTATTATAATGTGATGAAACATTTCTTTAATAAATCGATGAATATTTTTAGCAACGATTAATGATCATTTTTTATTAGTATTAATAAATAATCTCTGAGTAAAATCTGAATATGTATGATATTAATAGCTTTTTAAATCAAATTAATCCTAGAATATTGCATATCAAATTTTCAACCATTAATTAATTAGCAAAATTAGTAAGCATCATATTTTCATGCGAGAACAAATTTTAGAAAAAAGAAGAATTATGGTTCAATGAAGATTGCTCAATAAAATGTCATAAAGCTGAGTATGCTTTTCTTGCTTTTTTTTTGATTTTTTAAATTTACATAAAATTTTCATTTTTAATTTTTGAGTAAAACTATAATTTAATATGTGTTAGATGTGATTTTAAAGCAGTAAAATTATACCAAAGAAAATAGTCCGTTATTTTTATTCGTTTTCCAATATTTTTGTTTATAGGTTTTAGCCGATTCTTATTGATTTATTAGAAAATAAATCTTTTACCAAATGTAATTTAAGAGCAAAATGAATCAACAAGGCTTCTTTTTTTTGAATCAATAGTTTATCATTATTATAATAAAAAGAGAGAACCTTTTTACTTTTACTACAATTTTACTACTTCAAAATTATATCTAATTCACATTAAGCTAATTCTAATTTGCATTAAATTCGTACTAATTCACATTTAAAATTATATCTAATTCGTGTAGTTTTATTTAAATGAATTAATTAAAATAAATTAATTAGTCCTACTTTCTTTGCATACTCTTTCTAGGCTGAATAAATTTAGGTGCAAAAAATATAGTATTATTTCATTTAGGATTTATTAGTGAACAAAAATTTGATAAGACAGTTTTGATAAAATTAAAATAAGTCTGTTTTAATAAAATCATAATAAGTTTCTAATAAAATTATTATTATTATCGTTGTTTTGTTATTAATTATTACTATTACTATTATTATTACTACTAATACTACTAATTAACTTAGGTTATATTTTAATTTGCTAATAAGTAAATCTTTTTAGTTTTATCCGAAAGCCATTATTAGTAATTAGTTTGGATGGTTTTAAGCGCTCTTACATTGATAATCATATCGTGAAAACACTAGAACATATGGCAAAATGTGGTACAACTGCTGAGGTTTTCTTTTTTAATTTAAAAAAGAAAAAAAAAAAACTATTACTATTCAGATGAACAGTTTGTTTATAGAAAAAATTATTAAATTGAAAGCAATCAGTTTTCTACTATAAAATATGCTATTAATAGCAACATTTTTTTTTCTGAAAAAAGTATAAATTAAAAATGGTTATTCAAAATTTTATAAACTAATTTTCTTCTTAAATGTTATTATGATATCATTTTTTCCTTTTTTCTTCTCTCTCTCTATTTCTAGAAAGTGTTATTATCAAAAAGAAAAAAATTGGATAAATTTAATGGAAAAAAAGGAAAAGAGAAAAAAATATGAAATGAATTATTTTCAGTATATGTATGGAACATATCCAACCAAAACATTTCCAAATCATTATTCAATTGCAACCGGTTTATATCCGGAAAGTCATGGTATTGTTGATAATATTATTTATGATAAACGACTGAAAACTGAATTTATTGATATACGAAAGACTAATGATGCACAATATTTTAATGGTATACCGGTTAGTAGTAAAATGTATTTGTCATTTATCACTTTAATAAAATTAATTTTGGTATTTAATAAAATATTCGTCACTTTAATATTTATAATAAAAACATTAATTTTTGAGAATTTTATCAATTCTTTTTTTATTTTTTGTTCTTCACTCATATAATGCATAGTTGCAGAAATATTTTTAATTTATTTCATCGAAAATTAAAATTAATTTCAGATTTGGAATGTACTTGAAAGACAAAACATTACAACAGCTTGCTTATTTTGGCCTGCATGTGATTCACCGATTAATGGTTTTTGTTTATTTTCTTTTTCAACAAATTGGATAGAAAAATTCTGATAAATTATCATTTTGTCAGTAAATTCCTTTGATGATAAGAGAGAAAGAGAGAGAGAGAAGGAGCAGAAAAAAATAAAAATGTGAGAAAAATATGGTGAAAAATTTGAAATATATTTACAGGTATACAACCAACATATAATTTAAAATATAATAGGTCAATGTCATATCGCGATAGAGTCGATCAGGTTTTCTTATTTTCTATTTTTTTTAAAATTTATGTAATAAAATTTTTGTTAAACTTATAAAATTCAACTTAATAATTAGTAAATATTGGATGAATTAAATAAATTTGGATTATTAGTTGTTATGAAGGAGATTGAAGGATTTGAAGAAGTTATGATAAATTTGAAAGCTTAAAATAAATCTAAAAATTTTCGTAATATATTATTCAATGTTTGTTATCAAAAATTTAAAAGTTAACAGGATCAAAATTTTACAATATTGAAAATAACTATAGGAGAAATTATTTTTTCAAAATTTTAATTCTACTTTAGATAATAAATTGGCTTAAAATGCCTGCTAATATACGACCATCATTGATAATGGCATATTTTAGTCAACCTGATGTCGTAGCACATTACAAGAATGACATGGATGTTCGTCTCAATTTTTTTGCATTTTTAAATAATTAATGCAAATTTAAGTAATTTTAAACTGAAGTAACCTTTAATTTTAACTTTATATGTTTAGTTTAATTATATCAAATATAATAATTTATTAAATGATCTTACTTAATATTTATTATTAAAAGAATGTTTAACATTCGAAATAATAAATTATTGACAACTAATTACATTATGTTAAGATTTCTAATGAGTTAGAAAATCTTGAATTGATATTGGATTATCTTTTTAAAACATTGCATAATATGGAATCATTAAATTGTATCAATATCATCATACTTTCTGACCATGGTATGTCTTTAACATAATATTTAATTTAAATTTAAAAATTAATTAGCAGATCTGGAGTATATCGTAATTTATTGCTGCTACAATTATTATCATTGTTTGAAATGAAATGGAGCTGAAATTTGATTTTATCAAAATATTGCTGCATTAGATAGAATTAAGATGATTAAATAATACTAATGTAAAGTTATCGATACGATAAATTGATAGAATGGGAGTATAATAAATTTAAATTTCAAATATTTTCATGCTATTTAAATTTTAAACATTTTCTTTTTCTGTTTTACTTCTAATTTGATGTAACATAAAAATGTTGAGGTATGCAAAAAATTAATCATCGATACTATGTGAATGAAATGATTGGCAATGAGAATATTTTATTTGCTGATGGTGTAATTGGGCAATTGTACTTCCCAAACGATACTAATTCAACACTTCAAGGTCTGCGAATTAAAAGAAAAATTTTTTTTTATTGGTTAAAAAAAAGAAACGACTAAATGATTAATTTTAGTTAAAATCTTACAATTAATAATTAAACAATTTGTTGTTGTTATTTAAAAATATGAAGAAAAATTTTTATTCATTTTATACTATTTGCTAAAACATAAAATTTAACCAATTAAAAAGCATACTTTTATATATGTTAATTTATTGTCATAATTTATTAGTAATCAAAATTTTATTCAGAAACTTCAGATGAACACAAAAGAAAAAGAAATGATGAATTATTTGGCATAAATTTTAGATGCATAATTTATTTTTTATTTAAATACTTATTTTCTTTTTACTCTTACTTTTAATTTTCACTTTTTCTTTTGTTAAGATAAAATAAAAGAAACAATGGAAGAACTTAAATGTTATAATAATGAATACTATCGAGTGTATGATAAGCGACGACTTCCAAAACGATATCATTTTAGTAAATCAGATCGAATTGGTGATATAATCCTAGATGGACAATTGGGTACAATCTTTTATGAGTATGTATTTGATAATCATAATTGATAATTTTTTATGTGTTTATTTTTATTTATTTGTTTTAAAATTTGATCTTAGACAATTTGTTTTAAAATTTGATCTTAGACTTCGACGAACTTAGAATTTATCCAGAAGAAATGATAATTAATTTAATTGAAGATTAAAATTCATAAAAGTTGTTCGTTAAATTTGCAGAAATTTAGCTGTGGATTATAATAAAACGCGTGATCATGGCTATGATTTTATATTGGAACCAATGCATACAATCTTTTATGCATATGGTCCTAATATTGCCCGAGGCTTAGTTTTGAAACCATTTCAAAATATCGAATTGTTCAATTTAATGATTGGTTAATTGTAATTATTTGTATTAACGAAATTATTTGCTTGAAATGATCAAATTTATTCACTAACAGTATTTTTTTTATCTGCATAATCTATTGAAATAAATTGCTTAATTATTCTAATATAAATATGAATCAAAGATTAAGGTTACGTATGAAAGTTATTTGCTAATATTGTTATTTTGTCAAGTAGCTTCTTTTTTATTTTTTATTTCAGCATTATTAAATGTGAACTCAAATTTATCATCACCAAACAATGGTACCGAAGGAAGGTTGAATAGCGTTTTAGATGACATAGCAATAAGTAAACCAAATAGATTAAAACCACTGGAAGAATGCAGAATTACTAATAACATTCAAGTATTACTTTTTTTTTTCATTAAACATTTATAATTATCAAATTTTTCAAAGTTTTAAAAATTATCTGAATCTTTGGTTATGAGTAATAGATAATATTTTTTCATGGAAATAATTATTTAGAATGAAAAAACTTGCTTACTTGGTTTATCACTTTTGATTTCTGGCAACGAAGAATTTTGCTACTTATCTAACTGTTCCACTACTTTACAATCAGCTTTAATCCAAAGGTTTTTCTTTTTCTTTTTTTACAATATTTATTTTTCAATTAAAAATATGAAAACTTTTCAATTACTTTTAAGCTGCAACGCTTTATTCAGTTTTCATTATTGATAAATTCATGTTTCTTTGCTTTGATTAAATTAAATTATAAAATATCTGCAATCTGTTTGTTAGAATTTTCTTTTACTTCAGATCAGATCAAATTCAAATTGTATCATTTGTTTCAGATCAGATTCAAATTATACCATTGCATTAATTGAACGTATCAATTCTGATTCATTACTTTCGCAATCACAACTTAAAAATGATTCTAACGAATGGATTACAACTAGCTTAAGTGCAAGAGGTTGTTAATATTTCTATTTATTATTCCACTAATTCACAAAGCTAACGATAAAAAAGCAAATGTCTAATCAAAATCAAATTTTTGATTGGATTATTATTGCAATTTGCATTAAAATAATCAGGAATTTCTATTAATATTGCTGAAAAGTTGTGAAATATGAATTTTTAGAGTTTAGCTTTAAGCTCAAATTAATTTCCCGTCTAATATACTTATTGATTAGGTAATATCATATTATGCCACATGTCACATTGACTGTTTACGCCAAAAAATTTGAAATGTCAGGTAGCAAGCGATAGGTAAATGAAGTTCAGTTGTTTTTTATAGTAATTGTTTTTGAGCAAAATAAATTATAGTTTGTTGTTTCTTTATTTTTTCTTAAACATATATTATTAATTAATTTTGATTTTTCAGGTACAAATGATTTGCAAGTTAATCTTCACAGGGATTTTGTAAAAGGTTAGTAAACCAATGCAATAAAATTACGCCTAAAACGTACGTGGAATAGGTATTTGAGCATTGATAAGCCTGATATAATAGCTATCTTTTATTATGTTTTTGAAAACAGTAGCATAGATATATCAAATTGTTCTCTGTACGTAATATTTTATGAGAAAAATTTGATTTAAGGACATTTTAATAATTTGGAACAAATAACATCTGATTATGTGGAATTGTATAATGAAATAATTGTCATTAGTGGACCAATTTATGATTTTGATGATAATAACTTTTTTGCTGATTCATTCGAAGTGTCATCTCAATTACGATTACAACGGTTATTGCATTTATGATAATATCAAATTTCTCTTTAATCCTGAAAAGTAATATTGAATAAGTTTGTTTACATTTACCTTTGATGTCTCAGAAATTTAATGTAATGTAAGTAATGTTAAAATTAATTTTATTTATCATTAAAAAACGAAAATAATTTTTCCCAATAGAATGAATTATCTTTCTTTGATGATACTTCTTATGACATAAAATATTTCTTTCATTCTTCACTTCGATTGTAAATTTATTCAAATTTATCCAAATTAATTCATTCTATAAGATGTACATATTTTATTACAAATCCTTTCAAAAAATGAAATGTTTAAAGAAAAAAAGTTACTCACCGGTAGGTCAAAATAAAAAAAATATTTCAACAAATTATATATACATATACTATTAATAAAGTAAATTAAATATTTGAACAATCATTTCAAGAAATAATAATTAACTTTTCTTTTTTAAATGTTTATGTCAGTTAGCAATTTGTCTCCAAAATGTTTGAAACGTTATGAAACTATTTGTTAAAATATTTAAAAAGAAAAAATTTAATTTTTTTTTTTTTAAGTAACACAACACCAAGCCATATTTTCCGTGTAATATTTCGATGTAAACATTCACAATGGTTTGATGAGGAATTTCAATGTGAAAATGCTAAATCATTAGATGTGTTATCATTCATTTTGCCAAATGTACCTAATGATTACAATTGCTTAGTAAGTTCTTTTCCATTTCTTTCAAAATGAATCAAATAGAAGAAATTTTATAATTTAAAATAACACAAATTATTGATTTATGCTAACAATTACACCAATAGAAATATTTTAAACAACAGTAAACAAAAAGTATCTTTAACTTCATTTATTGCTATGAAAAGTTCATAAAATTTCCTTATAAAATTTCTGCCACTTTTTTTTACTGTTTCTATATGTTTCAGAAAATTTTTAGTTTTGTTTATGTTATGTTTCTCTTTTTCCTTGCTGTTATTGCAGGATTCACTGTCCTATTTAGCAGCAAATAAGGCTAGATTACGTGATATTGAATTACTAACAGGCCTTGAATTTTTGCCAACTTCATGGATTCCACAAGCAGAACTTTATGATGATGAATTCTCAGTAACGTTACGAACAATGATGCCAGAACATTTATGGCAGGAAAACGAATTAAAACGGTAAAAAAAAGTGTCAGAAATTCTTATTCATAAATGTTAATATTCAAACATCCGTGACATCCTCGAAATTTTATTCCGTTTATTTATTTTACAAGTTTTTGAGATTATTTATCTGAAATAATAAAAACCAATTCTTGTCATAACTTGATATATTATCACCAACTATATCAGTCATTTATTAATTTTGAAGAACTAAATTGAATTGAAATATGCAATTGGTAATAATAATAATAACATGCATTATTAAATAAAACTTCGTGGTAAAAAAGTGAGAACACAATAAGATATGCAAATTTGACAACAAACNGTTCAAGATGGTCCAGAATTCCAAAGATAGTACAAAACTCTGTATTATAGAGGAAGAATTCAGAATTATAAAAATGATCCACAATTCTGGAGATGGTATGGAATCACAGTTAAAAGGAAATAGCTCAGAACTTTAGGTCAAACTGCAGAAGAATGAAAGTTTTGAATTCGCTGAATCAAATTATTGGCTGTACGCATCTGTTAAATTCATCATCGGATTATATCAGTAAACTGCTCTGAAAGACCAAAACACATGCGAGTTCGTCAATTACAATTACTGTTATTTGCAAGTCATTCATGTAATTCATGAACGTTTTTTTTTTCTTTACTAATTTCTGTCACAAAAAGAAATGTGACAATGTCAAATTTGCTGAAAAAAAAAAATGTCACAATTTCTGCAATTTGTGCATATGGTAGCTATTCAATGCTACAAGAACAATGACCAAAAAATGGTGAATCATCTTGTAATAGGTTAATAATTTGTTTTAATTAAAATATTAGTTATGTTTAATGACGTGATAAGTGTTCTTATGGAATATTTTATCTGCCTTCAGTTTTTAGAATCATTTATAGATGAGAAAAAAGAACAAAATATGATAAACCATTATAAATTTGATCATTGCTATTTGTTGTTAGGCTGTTTAATTACATCAACAAGAGATAGAACGAACAATTTAATCATCTTTTGTGATTATTTATTTTTTTTTTCGCATTTTTCGAGATGTTGTGCGATACGTGTAATTAAATACCTTTATAAGTATATAAGTATAGAAGTATTTCATAAGTATCTGACTTACATTTAATAATTATTAAAGAATATATGATGAAAAAAGAGTTAAAAATAAACAAATCAATCATCACTATGATTTATTCAAGCATTTCTTGAGATTTCATAGGATAGGAATAGCTTAAAATTTGGTTGTTTATGTGCTTCAAATATTATAACTTGAACGAGTACTGTTATATCTGAATCGTTCTAGAAAAGTAGCCTTCATCAAACTTTTCGCAGAAATGTTAAGTTTATATTTTGATACACATATTTTACTACATTATAGTGATTTTACTATAGCGAATGTCAAATTGATCAAAAAAATTTTGATAAAACACAAAATATTACTCTATGTATGTGCAATTACGTGTAGCGTCCCAAAACACTTTTTTAAAAAAAAACATTATTGTTATTATTATTAGATATGAAATTGCAAATATTTAAAAAAAAATATGAAATTGCAAATATTTTTTAAAATGTCAAATAATATGCAAAAATTTTCATTCAAATATTTTTGTTAAACAATATTTGCAATCATTTAATTTCACAACAATAATAAAGTTTTGCTAACAAAACAATATGCTAACATACGTTTGCCTCTTTTTCTTTTTCCCACAGTATAAGGTAATAATATTAATTTAAAAAAAGGAAAGGAAATAACAACAGCGCACAAAACAAAAATATAATTCCTAATATTATATTATCTAGAAATATACACCTATAAATCAATAATACAAAATCAAATTCTTTTACAAAATAATAATACAAATTCATAATTCTTCTATAAATTAATAACAGAAATTCAAATTTTGATTTCGCAATCAAAAATTCAGGCAAATTATTGCAATATATAAAATATTAAATTTTGTTCATTACGTTCAGAAATCAGTGATTAAATATGACAAGATATCTTATCATTTTTATCATCAACATACACTGATAAATTTATTTATATCATTGCAAATTTTTTTCCTCGCTTTTTTTTTTTTGTTTATTTTTTGTTTTTCAATGCTATGATTAAATATACTATAAACCATTTTGTCATTTCAAAATTTCACTTTTTTGATGTCTGTTGTTGTAACCATTGATGTGTTAGAATTTCATCAACTGTTGCTCTTTCATCTACATCGATTTGCAGCATTTTCATCAGAAATTCTATTGTACAAAAAAAAAGAAATGGAAATTTGCTAGCAATAGTTAATTATGCATATTAAAAAGAATAAATCAATTAATTTTTGAAATAAATGCTTCATTTTTCACATGCCTTTTCTGTTAAATAAATTGAAATTAATTTGAAAAAAAAAAATGCTTTATTTATCAACAAGATATACTGATATATTTATTTCATGCCAAATTTTTTTTTTTTGATAAAACTATCAAAATTTAAATTATATAATTATGACTAAAGTTTGAGAAATATGATTGATTTCAATTTATTTTTATGATTTATCATTCCAATAATTATTTGTGAGCTTACCTGCAACACCTTTACGTGATTTTTGAAACTGGAAAAAGTTTGCTTTATGTTCCGTTTGACACCATGTAAAATAATTACCATCACGCTTCCTTCAAATATTATTAAAAAATTGCCAGAAATCATATGTAAATGTATTCTAATTAAATTTAATATGATCAATTCTAAAATAATGAAATTTACTAATTCAAACCTGTCCGCTATTTCCCACGGTACATCACTTTTTAGCAGAAAAAATAAAAAGATACCGCAGGCCCATATATCTGCATAATCTGGTCTGCAATATTTAAATTTTAAAATAATTAAAAAAATTTTTTAAAAGAATTTTAGTTTAAAAAAGATTTTTAAAGAATTCATTTTATTTTAAAGGAATTTTAGAAATTTATATATTTCAGTAAATGATAAGTATTGGTATGCCTGTATTCTTTTTCAAACGTTTCTGGTGCAGCATATGCTTCGGTTGCATAAACCGAACCGGGCATCATTTTTCCAGGTTGAAAAGTTTTCGCATGATCAAAATCAGTGAGTTTTAGAGTTCCTAAATGGGCAAATATCTTCATTATAGCCTTTTCGAAAGAATATCTTCTTATTACTACACCAAAATTTAATAAAAAAAATTCCAAATTTTGCAAAAAAATACGCGTATATAATTTAATATTAAATTCATAATTTAATATATCATTTAATATAAAATCCTCAAGTATACATAATTCAGAATATAATCAACTTATGCAGTTTAATACACATATTTTTCATTTAATACTAAATATGAAATCAAATAAAACTCAATGTAATCTTAAAATCATACTATTTCGGGTTAGAAGACAATTCTCAACTTTTATATCCATATGAGCTATATGCAAATCATGGATATGTTTGACTGCCTTTAACAGATCACTAAAGAATGATCGCACTTTTGCTATTCCTATTCGTCGTTTCTCTGCAATTAAAAAAAAAAATGAAGGAAACAATTGAAGTCAAATAGATAAAATCATAACAAAGGAATTAAATTTTTAACTAAAATCATAAATCGATTTAATATACTGAGAAAATTAAATCTGAAATTTTTGTTATATTTTTGAATTTTGAAATGATTCATTCATACTTCGAATATAATTTCTGTCAATGAAATCATAGAGATCACCACCATCGATATACTCCATAATTTGTTGTGAAAATAAATTAACTTTACGGAAACCAATCAGCTTTACAATATTAGGATGATGACCAATAATCTCTTTTATTCGAATAGCCTAAATAATTAAAAATAACGTAGATATTTTTACTCATAAAGACAAAAAAACAAAAATAATTTTAAAAGTATGAAATTACATTTTCGGTGTGTAATTTCATACGTGAAACAGTTCTAATTTGACGTTCCTTATCATTTTCAAAAGCATCTGTACTACAATCTTGTCTACGATTCCATCGCATTGCAAATTGTAATCCATCGCTATTTGTTGTAAGATACACTTTAAAATTACCACCTATAAATAAGAATATTTTTAAATTGTACAATTAAAATTTCTTTATGATACAAAAAAAAATGTTGTAATCATATCATTTATCTCATATAATTATCTTAATTAATTAAGTAAGAGTAATTTTCTATTCTTTCTTACCTTAATGAATAAGAGGAGAGAGAGAGAAAATAAAACTAATACACTTATAAGAGAAAGTAATTTATTTTGATCAACCAACCTTCACCAAGAATTTTAATAGTTTTCCATTTTTTTCCTCGTAATTCTATCGGCATATAATTTTCATCAATGGTAGCATCTTTCGGATCATCACAATAGCCAAGATCACCTAATCCGAATGTACCATTAGAAATACTAGAAACTGGTCTACTAGAGGTTGAATCAGAAGCAGAAACTGTAGTAGTATTTGAAGCACCAGAAGAATGACGACGATTACTTCCGGATGTGATCGTTTCCGGACAATGTCCTACATCCTTGTTTGAAGTATGTGCCATAATCTACTAATTAACTACAAATAATTCATTAATTCTATATTTTAATACTGTAATATCAAGCAAAATTAACTTCACCTTCCTGAAAATTTATAAAAATACAAAAAAAAATTTCAATTAGAAACGAAAAAAAAATTTCAATTAGAAACAAAAGAAAAAATTTCAATTAGAAACAAAAAAAGAAAAAAGGCGACAAAACAATTACCAATATATCCATGATGCTTAAATAATATATGTATATATAAATACATATATTTGTGTATTTACTTTACTGCAAATCTAAATAATCTAAAAAAAAGTGAAATATCTAAAATAGAAATGGAAATGAGTTACTTTGCGCATATGATTTTCTAATTTCATATACAATCATATACATATACCATCAGGAATTACAATATTTTTGAGAATAAAAATAATTTTTTTCTTTTCTTTCATTTTCAGCAAGCAAATGTTGCATTTTCCATTTGTCTAACTTAAAATTTCCAAGTAAAATGCATCTGCAATAATAATTATATGACAGTTTTAACAATACAATAAACAATAAATTAATCTTATGAAACCAACATTTTGACACATCCGAAAGACATAAAAGGCGACAATAACAATAACAACAACCAAAACACGCGCACACACACATATATATGTACCGCAAATAACTTTTGTCCATATTTTTTTTTCGTGACCTCTTCTTCGTCCTACCTGTCTGCTAATAGAATCACATTACTTATACGGGCATTAAGACACTGTGCGATATTTATATTTAACTTTTGCTTCAGAAAAAGGTCAAATTGAAATAGTAGAAAGCCATCCAAATGGCTTTAATAAAGTGTAAATTTGACATTATTATCTCTGGAAGACATTATTTTTGGAAGAATCTCATAACTTCATTGATCGTTGAAACTTTCAAAAATTTCAATCAAAATTCCATGCCATAAAGACTTTTTCTCTTACTTCTCAAAAGTTCAACAGATAATTGCATATAAGTAATTCATGAGAAACCACTGAAAATTGAATTGACTGAACGCCTATTTCATTTATTTCGACTGGGTACGGTAGTTGCTTTGTTTGGTTTACATTGCCATAATGGTTCTCCTTCATCGCTTTGCAGAATAAATAACAACGTAAGGTTTTTACTTACCCGTAAATTACTGTAAGTTACTGTTACTTTCCTTGCTATCCTTAGCATTTTATACAGTATCACTTTTTTAATATGTAATAAGCATCGTATAAATAAATTCTAACCCAATGTTTCGGAGAAATTTCAACTGGATAGTGAAATCTTAATTTCAACCGATGATTAGTTTTTGTATTTTATCTCCGTTGAATAGATAGACCTTATCATTATTAATTTACTCCGAAAATGAAGAGCAAATGGAATAAAAATGATAAATATTTATTGATCTTTGACAACTAAAATTAGCTGACAATCAATTAATTACTAATCTAAGTTTTATTGGTACGCCTCGAAGGTAATATTAATATGTTTCAAAAGTTTTCAGAAAAATGAAGCAAATTACTCCACAAAGAAGCAATAACAACAATTAGCGCCCATACTATCCAATCGAATGATCCCAAAAATTTAGTCATCGCTCACATTTCTTCCTAACTTATTGCAGGTCATAGTTTTTCTCGTCTGTTACTTTAATTTCTATTACTATTACTTTGCTGTTGCGACAGTATAGCATGTCCATATCAATCCTTTATCTTATGAGGTCAAATTGAGATATTCATTCAAATCTATCGATTACAATTCGTTGCCTTTTTAAATCCTTCACAACGATATCTATCCCATTCTTGTGGGTCAAATTGAATGAAGCACAGTCACTAAAAATATTTTAATCGACTAAGAAAGTGGACAGATAGAAAATAGATGATGACCTTTGAATATCCATTCTATAAGCACCCTCTCTCTCTCTCTCTTTCTCTATTACCTCTCATCTTTCTCTTTCATTAATTCTTTTTTAAACATTTAAAATTTCAATCATTCCCCCCAAAAATTTTAACGAGCAGAATAATTCAGTTTGGCTTTTTCTTTTTTGCTCACTCTCACTTACATTGATCATTGTGAAAATTTTTCACTTACCAGAAATTACTATATTATACTTTAAAAGTAAACATTTGCTGCAGCATACGGTAAAAAACATTCGCATTCCATCAATAAATGTCACTTGTGATGCATTAGTGACATATATTAAGATAAATAAGTGAAATTTACCCCCAATCAAATACCTTCCATTCATTTTTCATTTCTTTTGGTATTTTTGATTGATCAAATTTTATTTGTATATGCATTCGTCTGAAAATAGTTGCACTAATCGATTTAAAAATCATCCATAAGCAAAATTATGAAATAAAAGTAGCGAAATGGAATACATTTTAATTAAAGATGTTAGGTGATTTTTAGATTCATAATTTCAACCTATTATATTAATGGAATGAATGACAATTTTTTTAATAATAAAAAAATGGAATCAATCAGTACTGTTATATTAATTATTGTAAATATTATTTTTTTATCATAGCTATCATTTTATCATAATATTCACTATTGAACAATTTTTTTTAGCAAGGAGAACTTTTCTTTTTTTATTTAGCGATTATATCAAATAGTATGTTAAATCTTATAAAATTTCATCCTACATTGAAAAATTGGAAATTTAAAAAAAAGAACTTTTATGTATATTTGAATATATTTCAACAAATAGTAGAGTGAAATAAAAGAATTGTAGAAAATTTGTTTTTTTGAGATGTCTGATGTCTGATAAAAAATTCAATGTGATATATGACAAAATATTACCAAAATCTCTTCAGCACAATTAAAATAACTTGAATATAATTATATTGAAGTTTTTATAATATAATTGATAGATACAACCAATTAGTTATTGCATTTATTTTATTGCAATAAAATTTGTGATAGTATAATATAGAAATTAAGCTTTTATAAAATTAAAATTCTTAGAAATATCATTTTTTATAGAAAATAGAACATATAATATTTTAGTATTACAAGCGGTAGATTTTGTAAGTTATCAATAAGATTTCGAAAAGATTGAAAAATTATCTATGACGTATCATAGCATATCAAATGCTATCAATTAATTCCATTTTAAGTGATCAAATGAAAAAAAAATTTAATATGAAGCAATTAAAAGAAGTAAATGAATTGATAAATAAATGACATAGGCATTCGTTGTTTTAATAATTAATTTGTAATTAAACAATCTTAATGCTGATTGAATAACTCTTTTAAAAAATAGCTGAAAAGTGAAAATTTTTGATTGATAAACAGGACTATCGAATCAGAATTACTATACTATCGAATCCTGATCCGGTAAGGGAGCACTCATTTTCCGTACCTTAAATTCTTCCCTTATGCTCATACATACGTGATTGTAAACTTTACGATCAGTGCAAAAGAACATTGATAATCACAATTTGACTGATAAAGGTGAAGGATCAACGCTGTAAGTAATAAGTAACTAATAAGCGTGAATCAATGCAAAATCAAAGCTGTGAGCAAAAGGGAAAAGAAGTTTTCAAAATCCGTCAGAAAAAATTAAATTTGAATTCAATACGGTAAAAAATTAAAAGAATTTTTGCAATCAATTAAAAGCACTTCATTAATATATGAAATTCAAAAAGAAAAAAAGTTTTAAGAAATATTGAAAATTTAAAAAATACTGTAAAAAAGAAAATAAAAGAGAATGACGGAAAAAGTTACACTTTTATTTGAACTATTTTATGCATACAATTTCTGATTTCATATACGGTCATGCATATACTACTGGAAATTACATTTTTGAAAGCGAAAAAAATTTTTTTTTCTTTTCCTTCATTTTCAGTAAGCAAATATCGCATTTTCTAGTTGCTAACTTAGAATTTGTAAATAAAATGCATCTACAGTAACAATAAATAAGT
The DNA here is from genome assembly GCA_005281725.1 of Wuchereria bancrofti. Classification (NCBI taxonomy): domain Eukaryota; kingdom Metazoa; phylum Nematoda; class Chromadorea; order Rhabditida; family Onchocercidae; genus Wuchereria; species Wuchereria bancrofti. The sequence goes on along the minus strand of SSBO01000009.1, from coordinate 2,251,182 downwards.
TTTATGAAACCAAATATTTTGATACATCCAAGAGGTGTAAAAAGCATCCGAAAGGTGAAAAAAAATAAGCGTGAAAGAAAAAAAAAACAGTAACAATAGCAACAATCAAAATACACGCACAAGCAAATAACTTTTGTCCATATTTTTTTTCGTGACCTCTTCTTCGTCCTACCTGTCTGCTAATAGAATAACATTACTTATACGGGCATTAAGACACTGTGCGATATTTATATTTAACTTTTGCTTCAGAAAAAGGTCAAATTGAAATAGTAGAAAGCCATCCAAATGGCTTTAATAAAGTGTAAATTTGACATTATTATCTCTGGAAGACATTATTCTTGGAAGAATCTCATAACTTCATTGATCATTGAAACTTTCGAAAATTTCAATCAAAATTCGATGCCATAAAGACTTTTTCTCTTATTTTTCAAAAATCCAACAGATAATTGCATATAAGTAATTCATGAGAAACCACTGAAAATTGAATTGACTGAACGCCTATTTCATTTATTTCGACTGGGTACGGTAGTTGCTTTGTTTGGTTTACATTGCCATAATGGTTCTCCTTCATCGCTTTGCAGAATAAATAACAACGTAAGGTTTTTACTTACCCGTAAATTACTGTAAGTTACTGTTACTTTCCTTGCTATCCTTAGCATTTTATACAGTATCACTTTTTTAATATGTAATAAGCATCGTATAAATAAATTCTAACCCAATGTTTCGGAGAAATTTCAACTGGATAGTGAAATCTTAATTTCAACCGATGATTAGTTTTTGTATTTTATCTCCGTTGAATAGATAGACCTTATCATTATTAATTTACTCCGAAAATGAAGAGCAAATGGAATAAAAATGATAAATATTTATTGATCTTTGACAACTAAAATTAGCTGACAATCAATTAATTACTAATCTAAGTTTTATTGGTACGCCTCGAAGGTAATATTAATATGTTTCAAAAGTTTTCAGAAAAATGAAGCAAATTACTCCACAAAGAAGCAATAACAACAATTAGCGCCCATACTATCCAATCGAATGATCCCAAAAATTTAGTCATCGCTCACATTTCTTCCTAACTTATTGCAGGTCATAGTTTTTCTCGTCTGTTACTTTAATTTCTATTACTATTACTTTGCTGTTGCGACAGTATAGCATGTCCATATCAATCCTTTATCTTATGAGGTCAAATTGAGATATTCATTCAAATCTATCGATTACAATTCGTTGCCTTTTTAAATCCTTCACAACGATATCTATCCCATTCTTGTGGGTCAAATTGAATGAAGCACAGTCACTAAAAATATTTTAATCGACTAAGAAAGTGGACAGATAGAAAATAGATGATGACCTTTGAATATCCATTCTATAAGCACCCTCTCTCTCTCTCTCTCTATCACCTCTCATTTTTCCCTTTCATCAGTTCTTTTTTAAACATTTAAGATTTCAATCATTCCCTCCAAAAATCTTAACGAGCAGAATAATTCAGTTTGGCTTTTTCTTTTTTGCTCACTCTCACTTACATTGATCATTGTGAAAGTTATTCACTTACCAGAAATTACTATATTATACTTTAAAAGTAAACATTTGCTGCAGGATACGGTATAAGATGACATTCAAACTCCAATTGTCATGCGATATTTCCCAATGTGACGAATAAATAAGTAGAGAACCACTAGAAAATGGAAAGGAAATGCATACATATCTGTTAACCACATGATATTGCTTGTTCTTTTTTTTTAAAAAAGAAAACAAATCAATTCGTATTGTTAGTTAGATGAAAAAATTCAATTTCAATATCTTGAACTTACGATTGAATTGTTAGGAGTAATTTGCAGAACTATTTGTTCCAGAAAGGCATTATTCATTCCAAAATCTTTTTTTTTTTTTCATTAAAATATATTGTTTAATAAAGAACCATTTCAACAATGTTACACTTCCAAATTGATAATAATTCTGATTTTTGAACTGAATTATAATTCTATGACCAACGAAATCTGATTAACAAATATCAATGGTCACAAGAAAGACTTTTATTCTACCTAAATTCTTCTTGCATCTAAGTAATTATGCATTCAGGTATTATCCAAATTTACATACATGTATTATCGATATTTTCTATTGCCAACGGATGGTATAAGAGGAAATGAAAGCATCGCTTATGTGTTATGCTTTTATTGAAAAGGTTGAATATTTTACATAAATGAAAGCATAAAAAAAAATTTAGAACTGAATTTGAAATGATTTTAATCGAAAATTCAAAATCATATTTAAATGATAGCAAGCAACAACGATGTATATTTCGCGAACTAATGTTTATTGTTCAGCATATCAGAAATGAATGAATTATTATGGATGGATGACTGCAGCAGCATTATTCCAATTATTTTAACAAATAATCAGAAAAAATTAGCAAGCAATCTTTTTGTACAGGAAATAACATACAAAACTTGGAAACATAATCATTCAGTATATTTTAGATATAAAAGGCAAAGTCTATTTCTGTACCATTTTTGTAATAGGCAAACATGAAAAAGTCTCCATCGTTAACCGTAAAAATAAAGAAATCTGAAACCATTTATACATATTCCTTTCACTAAAATAACATTTTTGAAAGTAAATATTTGATAATCACTCGGTAGAAATACATGCATCTAAAATTAATACACCACAAAGAAAAACCGTTAAGAAAATCTATCCCCTTCTGAAACATGAAACTTTTATTCAATTTTGAGTTACACTTAAAGCAACTCCCAAGAGTGATTTTGAAGAAATGAAATAACGGTCTAAAAGATATTAAAAGTTTTTTACATTTCATTTAAAATCAGATTTGAAAAGAAAAATAACGACCTTCTAAGTGCTTTTTAAAATTTAAACTGGAAAGAATCAGTAATATTTAAAATTTTATACGATTTACCATAGTTATGTTTAAATCATATATTATTTCAAGATGGAGCACTATTTGCTCCGGTCACCGTAGCTTCAACCGATGATAAAGTGTAAGCATGCAGGAGATCCGTATCCGGTGTATAATTTACTGTTTTCACGGGATGTTTATAATGATATTCCTTAATAAAATTTTTCAGTGAAACTGGCAAATTCAACTTTTCAACACCATCGTAAGTCGTCAAACTTGCTATGCGAGCACGACAAAGGTGCTGAAACATATATAATATTTTGTAATTTAAAATTTTTACAAAAATCAGAATTTTAAATTTTCATAATTAATCAAATAATGCGAAGTGCAACAAGATTTCTTATCATGTTGAAATTGCTCAAAATTTGTTTAGCAATTCAATTTAGTCTTTTACTAAAGAACTGATAACATGATGAAGTTAACAAAGCCAGCTATCGAATAAATTCATATAGAAAATATACACTAACCTGTAGTGAGAAAACAAAATTTCTTGGCAACGGTACCGATAACTGTGGTTCAAAAAATAAACACCTGAAAATCGACATTTTAAGCGAAAACAACATGATACAAAAAAGAAATTAATTTTAGTCTCTTAATTTTAGTTTTACATTTAAGAATAAACGTGAAACTTTTAATAGAATATTTATAAAAAACAAAGGATTAAAGATTCTTTCTAGAGAGAAAAAAATGTATATTAAGTATTCGTTTTTTTCGTATATCTAGAACCTTACTTAGTCGGATCTTTATAATATGCAATAAGCTTAGTTATCGTGTTTGCAGAATAAATTGATGGATCGGAAAAATCAAAACTAAAGCGATGATTTTTTTGCTCAATACGTGCATGCAGCGTCCGTTTATATCGACGAAACGATACTGAGAATAAATACTCAGACTGTGCACTATCACGCAATAAGAAGGTACCTGAAATGTTTAAAAAAGCATTCATTAGATTGGTATCTTACAAGAGCATCATAAATAGTTAAGTAATAGCATTGAAAAACTGACTGTTAACGAACTGGGAAATCAACTTACAATACTTTTAGATTATCAAATTACAATTCTAAGCAAAATACAGAATTGAATTATAGATTTTTTAGAAACATGAATTTTTCATAATATCAAATTTATGCTTAATAGCATTAGAATATTGCTAATTCCATAAACAATAACTAAATATAACTCAGAAAAATTTACCTTCTGGTTTGTTGTCCAGTAATGCTTCCGCCTCATAACGATCCATAATACCCCAGTAGTACGATGAATCAATAATTAAATCAAGTCTTGGTACGAGACAATTTGTATAATGAACTGATGTATGCACCATATATGGCTCATCTTTCGGCACTAGATCTGTAAAAAAATTTAATATTGTTAACAGAAATCATAGTTGTCATGATTTTAAACACAATGTAAAATTCTTAAATGTTGAAAAATTAAGACTATACTTTGCAGTAATGTTCGCGTAGCTGGTTCTGGCTGTTCGGCACCAATATCGGAAGCAAGTAGAAACCTCAACCGACAATTTCTAGTCGCTGAAAAGACAAAGAAATGATTCAAAGATTTGATAATCAACCATTATTTGAACCTCAAATCAAAAAAAAAAAACACTAACAATCTCAATTAATGTAACAAGATCCATATGATAATGAATCTTGTTAAGTCATCGTAAGTTAAAAACTGTTCGAAAAATTTCCAGATAACTTCAATAAACAAGACATAAAATGCATCTTAAATTGTCATCAACAAGTATATGGTGGCATTAAATATATGAAACAGATGAATGAATAATATATTTAAAGAAGGCATTATATCAATTTCGATGTTTTTTGGGAGATAAAAGGTCGGTTGAATCATTCGTATAGCAAAATACCTCACTAAAGTAAACAAGTTAATTCCTAAATGATTTCTTCAAAGAGCATACTTTGCACAGATTGCTGAGGATTCACTTCAGAAGGAACAATAACTTCTCTCAATTCTACATTTATTCCCCTTCTTTCATTCACATTCAATCTTTCATTATCAATAATGTTTGCCGGAAGACATGATAATAATGCCATATGAATGCGTCTGAAAAAGAAAGAAAACAGAAAATGTTTACTAATCATTTATTAACAAAAATAGATTAGCATCTGTTTGTAACTTATAGTTTGCCTATTATTCAATGAATTAAACACTTTTACGCTTTATTTAGCAATCAAACAAATCCTGAAACAAAACAAATTAAATAGCTAAAAGTAAATGAAGAAAGGCTGCAATATGGTAGTAGTGAACAGCTTAATTAAATTTACAGTAAACAAATAATTAGTCATCAAAATATCTTACTTACCTTACAATAGTTCTGCCTCTTCTCGAATATGTTTCCATGGAAGAATTTATCATCGTTATAAACTGATCGACACGTTGAATCGAGAAACGTTAATAAATGCTGTGACTGTAATGTATGATGACGTCAATAAAAAAATTCAAAGCTGCGGTGCAAATAACAACATTTTAAACCTTTGAAATAATATTTTCCCACAAAACAGATCTTAAATAACAAAAATAGTTCTCTTCCATAATAAATTTTTTTAAATAAATCATTGGAATTGCTTTAAAAACTACTACTATTAGTTTACCAATAGATGAATTAAATAGAATGAAATGATAATAGATGTCTTTCAGAAGACTAATTCATGGTCCTTCAACATTTCCTTAAAATTAGCATGAATGTATTGCACTGTGTCAGTTATATATATTAATGATGGATTAGAATGATGAGACAAATAGATTTCAAAAATATCACAAAAATAGATTTCTACATAATTTAAATGAAAATAGCAGAAAAGCAAAGACGCTTGTCATCAGATTTGGAAGAAATCGTGAGAAATTTTGAAGAAATCGAAATCTGGAAAATGCTAGAAAAAACTTCAATATATGTTTGATTTTTTCTCGTATTCAATCTAATCTAACAATATTAAGAAACATCTAGTAATAAAACTCTCTAATTAGGCTCTCCTTGTTATACCAGATGTTAAACCATTAGTTTATTTCAAATATTTGACATACCAGAATCAATTTATTTAACAATCAGCCAATCATGATGGGACAATATCTTCATGACTTAAAGAATTCTCATTTTTTTTTTTTTGAAATAAATTCACTACATTTTGCAGACTGGTTAATTGCTATCTAATGCATAATTCCTGCGTTATCCTAATCAAATTTTTGAACAAAATTTTAATGCAGACATAATTTTATAGCTTTAAAACATACTGAATTTCATCCGAAGCTAATATTTAAATAACTTTGTGATAAGACAAATATCGAAAAAAAAATCGCACCTTGCGAAATTGATGCTGCTACAGATACATATCCAAATATTCAATATTTCCTCTGAAAAAGACAAAAAATAAAAAGAGTGAAGTCATACACATAACATTTTTTTTTAACGGAATTTAGTAATATTAGGAAAAAATTTAGCACAAGTTTCTCAAATACCATGACTAAAAATTATTTATTATAATTCTCGGAGAAACAATGCAACTAAAATGATTTAAATACTTCTTTATGTCTGATTATTGAGAGAAAATGCACCAAATTCCACATAGAGGCGAATTACAAGATCTTTTACCATAATAAATTTTGAAATGTATTCACCCAAAGAGATTCAAATAATTCACCTATCATAGCACAAACAATTCACAAAGAAAAATATGATAGAAATTCCTCATAGTGTTCAGATCTCTTTGCCAGTTAAATAAATTCTATTAGATTACAAAAAAATCTCAGCAACAACAGTAAAAACTATAATACAACAATCCAAGGAAATCGTCCATGAAGTAAATTATTATCCTGTTAGATATGAAAATTTTAAATGAGTAAAATAAAAGTATGAAAATAATATCAAATCAGAATAAAATAAATTTCGCTATTAAGTATGAATCGAAAATTTGTAAATAACTAACTTTCTCGCATAAAACAACTTTACGAGTGAACGTTTGATAAACCATATTACCAATAACAAGAAAAATTAAACCCAATGAAACAGTTATCACAATTCCGGCTGAACCTTTGATTATCATTGCCCCATAATCGGTTCCTCGCTATATAAATATATGTTACGAGTTATCAAATAATAGAAGAAAAAAGAAATTTTTCAATAAGTTAAATAAAATATGCTGGATAAATTATCAGAACAACCGCTGAAAATAATAGAAATTGCATAGCAAAAAAGACCTTCAAATACTGAAACACCTAACAGAATAATTTTTAAAGCACATCCTTCAAATTCACTATAAGTGTCAGTCGACGAGTCATTTTGTTGCAATGAAAAACCAGTTTAGATTAAACTTTTTGCAACTATAAATAATTTTTCTTTCCCGGAACTTATATTGATTTTTTGAAAATTGCGCTTCAAAAGTTAAAAAAAAAACTTGAACTAATCCATTCCCTACAACCCCCTCTCTTCTTAGATTAAAATATTCGATTAATTGATTCGTTTTAAACTGAATGCGTCATAGCGATTACTGCAATCAATTAATTGCTGCAAATACTGTCCATCAAAAGATATGGTTATTTCAAACAAATTGACAAGTACTAACTAAAGAATGAAATTAACAAGAGAAAAAATTGAAACAAATGGTTTGAAAAGAAAGTTGAAAAAGTTTCATACCTGCTCCAACATATCCAAATCATACAAAATGGTTTAAAACAGGATACAAAGTTGATACACTAATGCTGAAAAAAAATAAGTAAATAAAACCGCTTATAAATCATGATGACAAAACTACGACTAACAAATTCGGATTAACTGGTATTAAAGACCGATACTATAACTATCATTCACTTATATATCGCTTCAGCATATTAAACTATCTCATTTAATTTGATCTTATAGGAATAATTAATTGAACTAAGCTGTTAGCAGTTTAGGTTATTTGACATTTAACTAACATACCGCAATATGTTTCTAATTCAATTGAAATATCTTAGAACCGATGTCATTTGTATCCTTCAATCCTGTCTAATAGTAGAACAGTAACAGCTTACTGCATTCTTTAAAGACTACTAATAAAAATAATGAATTGCAGCTGTCAAGCTTTTGAAATGAATTAATCCGTTTACTACCTTGCTTTCAAACTGCAAAAATTTAGAGATAAAATCAAGAATAGAAAGTAATTTCTTTCATTTTGGATAAAAGGAAATTGATTTTTGTCCTTGATTATGAATTTCAGATTCATTTATATCTTATGTAGCAAAATATGAACCATAAATGGCTTAAAAACCTAAATTAAAAAAAAAAGAAAAAAAAAAACTCGATACTTCACGTAAATAATATTTCGTTCATTAACGAATCATTAGTTAATGATCAGAACAATAAACATTCAAGTTTATTTCATTAAAAATTATAGAAACTAAATGATCAGATACAAAAAATGAAATCAAAGATTTAAGATCATCCTAAACAAAGTACGCGTGAAAACTATGGTTTAAAATGCTGCGTGTAGGCTCACACGAAAAGATCAATATAAGCATCCGTAATCAAACGAAGTAATTAAATATTGCAACATTGATACACTGCTACAAAATTCAAAAACATTCAGGTTGCTAATACAGCTCTAGATTCTGAAAGTAAGATTTGGAAGAAAAAAATAAAGCAAAATGATGTAATTCTATAAAGACATAAAATTCTCAACTTTAACGATGAAAAAATGATACAAAATTAATATTTTATGAAAGGCAACACTTGATAAAAGAACTATGTCCAAATGTTATGTGCAAAAAATAATATGGTTAAAAAGAAAGCAGAAAGGATAAAAAGGAATTCAAAAAATTATTACTCTACAAAATTTCCTAGAAAAGACGTACAAAACATGGACTACTAAAACGATAATTAAAATAACACTGAGATGTTCTACTTTGTTAATTTTCTCAAAATTAAAACTTGTGAGAAAAATTTCTCATTTATAGAACGAAAAAAAAGTTGCATGAATTTCCAATTAAGGTTCCAGATTTGTGTCACTTCTTATTACCTCGTCCTCTACTGGTAGCTCCACGACCAGTACGTGCCCCACGGCTACCACCATCACTAGTTTTTCCGCCACGTGTTTCTGAAAAATCTTAATATTAATACTAATTTTTCTATTTTTCTATAAAATTGACCAACCTGCATTTCGATGAAATTTACAAATTTCAAAGAAATTAGAAAAGACAACCACCTTTCTCTAGAAAAACCGGAAACATACTTTTAGTTTCACTAGTAGAACTGGCCTTTTTCTTTATAACTCCAGCAAAATCATCGTCATTATCGCTTTCTCCGTCCGAATTTTCCAAATCATTTTCATCATCTATGTGCTCAACCAAATTGCCTTCTTCATCCATCTCGATATCCAAATTCAAACCTTACAATTAATTTTTATGAATAAAAACTTTCGATTGCAATTTCTACGAAATCTTAATACTCCCAACTTCTTAGTTAAAGCATACTTCCATAACATTTGAAAACCGTCGTATAGTCAATCCAGAAGAAATTATATCATTTGATGAAATCAAAGTATGCCGTGCATAACTATTAAAACTGATTAATCCTCCAAATTATAAAACTCACCTCCTACTAATTTCTTTCGTCCTTTTATTAAAGTATCCAATGCATATGGTAAAATAATATGTTCTTTATTCAACGTTCGTGTAAGAGCTGCTTTTACCTGAAAAAGAGAAATTCGAAAAATCATATAGCATAAATAAAAGGAAAAGTTAAAATTTCGGTTAGAAAATACATACTCTGGTTGGAATAGCTACTCCCGGATCCTTCATGCCTGGCCAAACAGCTAATTCAGCAACTGATTCCATATCATCTTTGATCAAATTGTATTCTTTGTATAGGCTAACAACATCACTAAAATTTTTAATGAGCATAAAGATAAACTGTTTCCAAAACAAGTTATAAAATATGTCTATTTTATGCAAGCATTAAACACTAAATATCTCCTATAAATCAAATATCTCAAATGATGACTAACTTTTCATATTTATATATAATTCTAGCCAAAAAAATCAACATGTAATACGCTTAGCACTTTTGAACTGGTATACTTTCAATACTTTCAAAGTAAATATAAACAATGAATCACTAACTTTACACCATCGTTCTCTTTATCCAATAGTGGATGACAGTAGTTATTTCGTAGAACAGGAACATAATCAAGCACCATAGGGAGGGCGGCAGCAAATGTTCTGAATCATCATTATATGATGAGGCAAAACAAGATGGATGTAAATGAATGTAAAATACAGGAAGAAAAAAAAAACTTGAAATACAATTTTTCACAAGTAATCTTTACAAAATTAATACGTCATTTCCGCTAATGTATTTTTGCATACCTTAAATTTATAAAAATCTAAATTATAGCTGCATATTGCTATGAATACTTAACTACCGGTTGGTTACATGTAAATCACAATAATAGCTAAAACATCATTTCACCATATACCTTTATTCGTTTAATAAACAGCTAGCGTGAAACTTATATATTAAGTAATAGAGGAGATTAGTACCAAGTTTTCATCAATTACCACTCAGGAATGTCTTTGAATTAGTTACTATTTAAAAGTCATTTTTTTTCTTCATTTATATGAAATCTATTAGAAATACTAACCTTAGATAAGTGTGAGTTGTAAGTTGACGTAACAATCGTTGACGCTTATTAAATGTTGAATTCTTTCCTAACCATGAAGGGAAATTAATCATTCCCTTCATATAACCATTCATGTAGAAAGTTGGTGCCACAGACGAAAACAACGCCTATAAATAAATTTAATATGTAATTGAAGTATTTTCTAAAAGTATTTTATCACACTTCTCCGTTTTTTTTTGACCCACAAGAAAAAGGAAATGGTGAAAAAACCATTCAAAATAAATGGAAATGTGTTCAGGACTGTTTTTTACAAAATAAAATAACTACTAACTTGTTCATTAAGCAGTGTCCATGCACCTGTTGTTCGAATAACTCGATCGATTATATCACTCTCTGAGATACTGTTTGCAGCTTTCCTCAGTGCATGCAATCGTTCACTAATACTGTAACTTATAAAACATAAGTATGTATTAAATGAAACATAAACTAATTCGGAAAATTTGATCTTATCGATATGTGAAACAACTAATAATATTTAGGGCATAATAGGAAATATCTTGAAAAATCCCAATAATAAACCAGTTTCTTATCAGATGAAGTCGAATAGTTCATTTCACTCTAACAAATGGATTGTTCGGATAACTGGATAAGACTGTGTCTGACTAAGAGGACGTATCCGAGATGTTCTTAGAACTATTTAACAAACTGTATACAGTTATAACAACAAAAATTATGCAAACGTTCAAAAATTGCTTTAATTCGACATTACAGCAGTGTAGAGATTAAAAGAATTTGCAAGAAGTTATCTAATAATTTTGATTTTTCAGTTTTTTTTTTTTCTTTTGAAAATTACCTCATCTTGGAGTTCTGTACAAATGGATAGTTTTCCTGCACAAAAAGCGGCATAATTGAAGGATCAACAAAAAACATCTGTTGTTTCTCCCATGTTTGTGTTTCACAATTCAAAAGACGACGTGCTGCTTCGAAAGGATTCTGTAAGACAGAAAATTGAGCTAATTACTTCTGTATTCCATTCTTATCCTCAACCAGGTTTGTTTAATCTTTTTCGTGAACATTTCTAACTTCTACGAAATGGCAACTTAAAAAACCTGATCCAAGTATTATAAATATCCAAACTGCAATTCACGAAATGTTTTGAATGTGTTACAAGAAACAAAGTTCAAAAAAAAAAGCTGAAACAGAAATGTCATGATTAGAAATATTACAAATATGTCATTATAGTATTCGTCTAAAATACAAAAACAGCAATCGTTTCTGAAAAAGTGGCTAAAACGAATTTAAATTAAAATCATTTCTAGGATTATTTTTGAAATCAAAGCTTTTTCTCAATAAAAATATTGGATATCATTGGAAAAAAACTTCCACTTAAAAATAGTTTTCTAAATCATCACAATCTTAAGAAATAGAAATGTCAGAACATGAATAGAGATTACTGGTTGAATTTTGAGATTACTTAAGTGACTACTGGTTAAAAACTTACAACAGCAGCATCTTTGCTCTGCACTTCCTTTCCATTTCCACCTGAGCTCAACAGCTGTAAATTGTAAATTGACTGACGGACATCATGCTGTGCAGCTTCAATAATTTCATCCATTTCTTCCTTATCAACTTTCAGATGCTCATGGCATGCGATGGTAAGCAATCTTGCCTGAAAAATAAAGACAGCTATATTGGTACAAGATATTTTGATGAAATTTTTCCGTAATAAATCACATTTATTATCCGTAAGAAGAATGCTAATTCATCAAATTACATGATGACCTTTGAATAGGATAAGGCCTACGATTTAGTTTTTTGTTTACTCCAGCTCTTTTCATTGACCCCCTTCTTAGCTGGTCTAAGCTTTACTTGACATCGACTAGGACAATCATTAAGTCTGTAAATATCTTTAAACTTTACAAATGTTAGGACCCCTAGAAATTTCAAGCGAAATTTGCAGAAACTAAGAAAACCAATTAAAAAGCTATAACAAACAGAAATGAAATAACTTTTACTGAAAAAAAAACCTAACCCGGATCTGTTCAACACGTGGTCTCTGGAAGCGTATATCAAAACAGTAATTCACCAATGAACGCATCTTTTGTGACTGCCGATCATTACATATACAAATTATTGGTATTAATGTTTCCTTGATCATTTGTATTAATTCAGCAATCTGCAAACAAAATATTGAAATTTCAGCGGAACTACGGCAAACTTTGTGAAAACTAAACTTTGCCGAGCCGTTTACCGATAAATATAATCAATCAAAAAAGAATCAAAAATAATGCCGTTCCTAAAGCATCAAACTAAATTTTCGGTCTGAACATTGTATCGCAATAGACCACTTTTGTAATTTGAAAATTTACCCCTGCTCGGTCATCATTTCCACTCATACCATCCACTTCATCCATAATGAGCACATGTGTTATCTCGCTGGATGTGTTTCCTGAAAGGAGAAAAAAAAAGATTATCAATTTTTCATTATTTCAAGTACTCTGTCTTTCCAGCTTTTTAACTTGAATGAAATCTCCTTTTTGAGGATTTGTTAAAGCTCAACAAAAATTTACTTTTACGTGCGACTGAACCATTTACGTAATCGTATATTTGTTCACAACCGATTATTTCCGATGTTTGTGCTTCTAATGCTTTTTTATTTCTCACATCTGACGCATTTTTTTCCACATATCGCAGTTTAAGCTCTTTACAAGCCATTACAGCACAAGTAGTTTTACCAACACCTCGAAAGAATGCAAAATTAAAAGCTCAAAATCAAGATAAAATCTTAAATCTTTTATCAGTGTAAATTTAATTTACTTACAACAAGTGAAAAAAATTGAATTTTAGTTTTAGATTTTTGTAAAAAAAATAACAGCAAACATTAGAACTGACCAGGTGGACCGCTAAGCATCACTGCTTTGAAAGCTGTACCGTCGCTTTGCGCTAACCAAGGAGGAGGTCGTGCTATATTTTGTTAGACATTAGTATTTGACAAACACGTGAAACTTTATAATTTCTCGTAATACAGAAGAATAGAAACACAATTCGTAAGCTGAAGGAAAAAAAAAAGCTATACTACGAGAAAATCGTTATCCAGCAATACAGAAAGAAAATATGAAATCTGAAATCTCATATACTAATAAGCATACACGTTTATTTAAAAATTATTTTCTCATTCCTTAAAGAAAAATTCCGCTTACCTTTTTTCTGTTTACCACCAGCACCTAAGTGATTCTTTGCCCAATTTCGCAGCCAACCCAGCAATTTATTCATTGGCGACTTTTCCCCATTTTGTCCAACCAAATGTTTTATATTGCTCGGTTTGTATTTGTCAACCCATGGTAAACACTCGCCCTAAAAATCAATCATTACTTGAATCTGATATAGCATAACTTTGCTTTTGAACTTGCTTAATCAGATCTTTTATTAATCATAAGCACAAATTTTTTGATTTTTTTTTTGACACATAGAACTTCAATATCTAAACAATAAACTCACTTCTTCAGTAGGACTTTCAATCCTCACTGACTCATCAAGTTCCGACGTTTCCATCTTTGAAATTTTTGGCATTTTGGACGATTTTTGCTGAGTCATCCGACTTCCTGATACTTTTTTTTCTTTGGTAATATCGTTCGTTTTTGTTTTAGTGGTATTTTCATTATCTACTTCGAATTTTTTCCTTGTTTTACGTTGTTCCTTCTCTCCTTTCGTTCCTTGCATCTGATGCTTCTCTCCCTCCAAAACAGTAACATTCTTCTTTATTGTTGCTGATTCAACAGAAGCAGACGTAGCAGTTTTGGGAGATTTCTTCATTTTAACTGATCGCCCTGATGGTTTAGATAATTTACAAATCTCATCATTCAAGGCGATCGCTTCTCTACCACGTTTACTTTCTGGTGATGCTTTTTGCTTTAGTTTTCTTGGCGAGATTTGCGGTGAAACCACCACTTCAATATTTTTCTCTGGCACATTTGTTTTCTTAGTCGCGCTCCCACTTTGTTCAATGCTTTTTTCTCTTTCTTTGGAGGTTTTACCGAAATTGCGGAAGAATTCGGCTGGACTAATCACCTCCAATTCAGGAGCAAGATTCGTTTTTTTCTCTAGAAATTTAGAGTTAATCCGAAACAAGTAATAATTTTTAACAGCCGATTTTTAACAAATGTTAAGGATAAATTATGCTAAAAGATAGACAAAATAACTTTAGCAAACTTTTTGGGGAATCCTTTTTTTTGACAGCAGCAAAGCTAAAATCTAGCTTCGCTTGGCCTGGTGGTGTCCTGCAACGCTTTTTTTTTGTTGGAGGTGCCGGAGAGAATCCGTCGCTGTCTTCCTTTTCATCAAATTCTTCCTGAATTTAGTATGTAGAATAACGACTGCAGAATTTAGGAAAAAATACATATGTTTAAGAAATGTTTAGTCAATTAACATAACAACTTACATCAGTAGTAGTAGTAGTAGTAGTAGTATGTGATGTGCGCTTTAACAAACTCTCCGTTGGTTTATTATCCACTTTCTTCAAAGAAATTTTTTCCCCTCTTTTAGGAGGCCGTACTTGCGAAACTGACGGTGGTAAGTCGCCATCATCGTCTTCAAAGAAGCACAACAGATAAAAAAAGTTGTATTTTCATTGCCTTCTTGGTATTTAATTAAAGGGATTGTTAAAAAGAGTTCTGGACAAAAAAAAAAAGTTCTTTACAAATTCCTTCAGATAAAATTTGAAAAAAGAAAAAAGAAATGAAATAAAGGAGAGGAACCGTTACCTGATGATAATATAATCTTCTTTTTCGCTCGTTTCTTGTGCATCTCTTTACGTAGCGAACGTGGTATTGGATTTTCATCATCAGCTACAAAAAGTTTAAATAAATCTTTTATACATACTTAAATATTTGTCTGAAGTAGCGGTATTTAACTGCAAAAAAGACAAAAAAAAAAAATAAAAACAAATACAAATCTTCACATTATAGAATAATTGCTTTTTATATCCAAATAGTTGGAACTCATTCTAATCACTGCATAAATTTAGATAAATAAGTTAAGCAATATTTAAATAATAATGGATAAAACTGGGACACTGCAAAAATTTTGATCATTTATAAGCATGAGAAATATTTTAATTAAAACGTGAAAACTGTTGTAAATTAAAAAAAAAAAGTAACCATCTGATGAATAGAAATCAAAAAAAAGGAAGTTTGGAAGCTAAGATATTCTGGAAAAAGCTGTACATTGATCAATATTCATCGAATTAAATAATTGTACTACAAAAAACAAACTACAGTTCTGCAAATTAATAAAATTACTAAATTGCATTTAAACTTACACGCATCAGAGAGCATGACAACCAATGGCTTCTTCTTATTTGAGTTCTTTTGTGTAATCTGATATCGTTTATCTGTTTTTACAGGACCACCTTGACTAGCTCTCAACTCTGTAAGGGCGCTTTTCCCTTCGCTACCACCAAAATATCTTCGAATATCCTACAAAACTTACTAATTTTTATAAACAAATTCAATGCAACATTTTGATTTTTCTTTTAACATTGTTACTAACATATTGCATGCAAGATACACTATGATTAATCAGTAAATAAAATGATTTTAAAAGGAAAATATGCATTAAAATAACCATTCGATCTTAACTGAATTCAACTGATAACATTCTTTTGCCGTCAAACACTCCTAAAAATTAGTTTCTTTTTCAATTCTTTCTAATTAATTAATAAAACAATTGTAATCTTTTAAAATTATTTGTAAATTTCATTGAATATTTATTTCCGTATAGTATATTATACAAAAGAATTATAAAAAATTAATTTCTATCCCTTTCCCATATATCTTCCGAACATAAATTAGTAAATTCTCAGATGCAACAACAATTCTATCAGCAACAAAAATATTGAACCACAAATGAAATTGGATTCGTCTCAGGTCAATTTTATTACTTAGAATAACAATTATAAGCTTTATTTTAACCATAAATAATAAAGACTTTTCTTTTTTTTTCCAATTGACCTGAAATTCTAAATAACGATGATTTGTGCTATTATTGATTTTTAAAAAATACACTTCTGATAGAAAAATTGTAAACTAATTTTAATGATGTGTGGGAAATACTTTTTTCATCAATTTGAACCATTTGAAGTAACAACTCTTTAATGAATGTAAAAAAAAAAAATGAAATGAAAGCTATAAATTAGTAACCGACTAACTTAGCTTAAAAAAGAAGAAGAGAAAAATTTTAATTAAAGATTAAAAAGATATAATATAAGAACAGTATAGGAAATTTGTATAGAAAATAAATTAGGATTTTGTTGCAAGTTAGAGAAAAAGAAAACAAAAAAGAAAAAAATTTTTAATTTACTTATAAAGTAGAGTAGCAAATGAAACATGCAATAAACGATAAAGTAGAAATAGTAGTAAATATTATTGATGAGAACTGTGAAGTAGTGAATAAATGATATAATAATTTAATTCAAGTTTTAAATTTTTGGTAAAATGGGAAAAATGAAAGAAGGAAAAGATGGAACTTTCCAAATATTTGTTATATTATTATTTATGACATTAACGATGTTAATAAAAATTATCTAAATATTTTTTATATTAACGATGTTAATATAACATAGACATTAGAGCAATTTAATTTTCAGAAAGTATTAAGATTTCTTTAAGATTTCCATTATATCACTCATGTAATAGAAAGGAAATCTTAAAGTATATTCCATATATCGTTGCACTTAATGAATGATACTTCGATGATATTTCAAGCATTTAAATCAAAAATCATTGAAGAATTAATTTAATTCAAATAATTGATGAGTGTAATTTAAAATAACAATGAAAGCTAATAATGAAACAAATTAGAAATGGAAAAAATGAATGAAGAGAGCTGTCTCAATATTTCGTTGATGCTTATGTCAAGTTTAATCGCTTGTCTGATGAAGTTTCAAAATTTTGAACTGGAAGTTCAGATAGACCATAAAGTATTTGTTCTGCATTTTCCTTTCTTTGTTTTTTTTGTTCTTATTTGCTCACATATTCTTGCTTTATCATATCATGATTTGAGAAAGAAGAAACAAAGGAAACTGATTGCTTCATATTACTTAGGCATTCATTTTATCATTTTAAGTTTCACTGCTCAATGAGCAATGAAATTCTGAGATTTTAATCTGGAAAATTTGATATGATGTGAAACACTAATTTTCTATAATTTTTTTTTCACATTTTATTCTCCATTTGCTTCTTGTGATGAAAAAGGATAACAGGTTCGTGAAATTGAATATATTTTTAGGTTACTGAAATTGAAATAAAATTTTTTAAACCAAAAATATTTTGATAAGCTATAGAAATGTTAGGTTTAAAAAATAAATAAATAAACAATAATTTTTTAAAAAGGATGACAAGAATAAATATAAAAATATCGTAATCAACTATGAAATATTCTGTCTTTTTTCCAGCATTCCTTTTTAATTTATTTTTATTTTTTAAATTTAATTTATATTTTCATTTTCTTGCAGATAATTACATGTAAAAATAGTATGAATGTAATATAATTTAAGAATGAAATTTATCAAAAAACCTTTTAATACTCACACTCAGTTACTGCTAACGTAAGATAATACGTAAAATAATATTCTTGAAAACGTGATAAATGCATTACATTAAGTGTGATACGTTAATGAGTGTTAGCGTAAGTAATTGCTAATAAATTGTTTACGTTTCAATGAAAAAAAAAAAAGAAATATAAATGAACAATAGCATTTCACGATTTCATCATCAACAAATCATTCAGAATGTCCTAGAATTTTCTAGCAACGTCATCCGTTTGTGTATATAAAAGCAAGCTAAAAGCTATTTCGCTATTGGTTGTTGCAACGTGAAATTTTGTTGCATATTGTTTCTTCATTTATGAATTAAATTGGGCAAGGTCACGTACGCTGGCGTAATTATATGCTATGTTACGTAACAATTTAGCTATTTTTGACTTTTTTTTCTTGTGATTTCTTGGTAATCACTATATTATGTCGATATTTTAATAGTTTTCATTTATATTAATGCTCACATTTCGATGTTATTACCTTATTTTTTTGAAATTTCTTTATTTAATCATACATATTACAATGTTATTTCGTTACTCAAATTTTGTTGAATTTCATTATCACATAATGTTTATTCTAAAGATACTGTTATTTAATCATTTTTCTGTCTGTAGAATATCTGTGTTATTATAGAATAACTTTCTGGTAGTTTTTTTCCGAATAACAACAAATCTTTTTGTTTTACTTTTTGCTTGATCGAAATATTACGCAGATTTTTAATTCCATTTATTATGTCCTAAAATGTCTTACGTTGAGTTTTGATGAAAAGTAATCGTTAGTTAATTCAGTTATCGTTTTGCAGATTCGGCACGCTTTATGTTACGCTTACTAAATAGATCGATTATACGTCGGGGAATTAGTGGTTTAAATAATGGATCATGGATATATTCCACCAGGAATTACTTTATTGGACCCAGGTATCCGTTGTCAACAGTATTCAGAAATATTGATAGACAACTGCAGGAAATTGAGCGACAATTTGATCGAGTCTTTTGTGAGTTGGTGATTGATTCACTTTATGAATAGATAATAGTGAATTTTAGAATTTATCAGTTTTTGCAAAATTTTTTTCGAAGTTCGAAATCAGGAATTTACAAGCATACTTGTAAATTCCTGATTTCCTCTCGTTTTATATATTTCTGAGTGGTTAATTCAGTTTTTATCTTTCCTTTCAGTCTTTCTGACCATTGATTGAGTTATCAATAGTATCGATTAAAAACTAATAGGAGAGGGGTATCATTTTTATTTCTCCATGCTATTATGTGCATTTTTTTCAATAATTATTATAGTGTGTATGCAGTAACCTCTGAGAAAAACGGTAGTATTCATGTCAGTAAAGCGTTTAAGGGTAAATTTTATCACATTTCCCGGTTTAAGTGGTTTATAGAATTCATAAAATTGGAATTTAAATTATTATGAATCAAATGATATAAAAACGAAATCTGAGAATACATGGAAACCTGAAACATAATGGTGTACTTGGTGAATATATTCCTATGGATTCCTTTCATTTAGACATTTCTACCTGTTGAGAGCAATAAGTAAATTTGATGTCATTTTAAGGGAATCCGCGCGACTGGTTTGATAGTTTTCGACCTATAAGAGTTCACGAACATCCTTCACAAATAGAAGCGTTTCGTGTTCTGAATCCAATCGTGGAAGAAGACGGCGTGAAAAAATTCTTGTTGGAATTGGATGTTCGCCGATTTAAACCAAACGAGGTTTACCATAAAATCTAACTTACAAGCTAGTTTTCTTTTTGGTTTACGTTTTCTTTTTCTTTTTGGTTTGCCGATTTAATAAAACATTATGATATGACGATATTTCGATCTTTCTAGGGTTTTCGCCTTATAATTTGGTCGTAAATTGTAATTTGGTCTGCAGGTTACTGTCAAGACTAATGCCAGAGACAATACTCTAACAGTTGAAGCAAAACACAAAGATGACGAATCGAAGTTTGAATATTTGCGTAAAATCACTTTGCCGCAAGGAGTGGTTACTAAAGGTAAATATAAATTTTCATGCAGAACTTTAAAAGATTTCGCAAGTTCTTTTTAAAATGATTTCTGAGGTGTTGAAAATTTAAAAATTATTTATTAATGCTGAATATAATGGCAACTAAAGGAAAACTGCAAATTTCTTTTTTTATTGAGATATGACCTGCCACTTTACGTCGGAAGGAATTTTGCAAATCAAAGCACCATATAATGCACCGGAAGAAGCCATCGTCGCTGATACGGAGATTCCCGTAAAACATGAATAAATTTGTAAGAGTTTTAATTTGAAACTCAAGCATTTTGGGGTTTACTAAATAAGCATGGAATGCAGTAAGCATGATGAACGATTTCATGATACTAATCGATTGTGGAAATTAATGGTGTTCCCACATTGTATATTTTCTATATCATTTATTTGTAAATATATTTTTCCATAATTATCCAATAATTTGCATTTATAAATTCCCCTTCGTAAATCTACAATTCCGAATAGTCTGGTGTATTCTCGAGGCTTGAACTATCCTTTGCTGCGCAAATTTGCATTTTAAGAATGAATAATTTGTACAGGAGAAATTTAATGGATATAATACTTTGAATTTTATGGCTTTGAATATTTGGGAATACTTTTAGGAATCCCAGGGTTTCTTGATAAAATGAAATTGTCGGCTTACTGCAAACGAGTTATAATTCACTCTTTGCAAACTGTATTTTAATTTCTTTATCGAATTATCATGTTATGCTGATATCTGTTTTATAAGCTCTATATGAATATAAAACAAATCAAGACTGCTCATCTTGATTGATCTTGATCTGACATATAAATATTGGTGATTCTTGACTATATTTCCCTTAGCAACTAGAATTAGCTTCTATGAAATAAAGTTGAGGATATAACTGATTAACAAAAATAATACTTTCTTCATATTTATAATTGGAAATATTCGCAGTACTAATAGATTTATGATTTTTAACTCAGCTAATCACTCTATTAGATTTATCATTTGGACGATATATTTATGCATATATTCAAGAGCTATAAACTAGATAGTCATACATCTTATGATTTTACCAATCTATAAACCTTTACTTTTTCCACTGCATCTTAGTTTAATCTTCCATCTGAATAAATATCATGATCAAACTATTTTATTTCAAAACATTTTCTCATGTATGCTAATAATGAATAGACAATATTATCGCTATCATTATGATGCTTTTACCATTGTTTTATTATTATTAGAAACAGCAAAATAAAATAAATATTTGATCAGTTTTATTTTGAAATTTTACACTAACTTCAAGCGCAAAACCAGAACATAAGAAACCAGAAAAAAAAAATGATAATACCAAGAGATAAGGCGAATATTTGGAGAATAAACTAAAAAAAAAAATGCAAGATGAAAAGCACAAATAAAGGGAAAAGACGTGAAAGTTTCGAAAGAAGCATTTTGGCAGGCATCATTAACAATATAGATTGTTCATTGTGATGATACTAATAATGTCGATGCTAATAGTAATTACAATAATAATAATATTAATAAAAATAATAACGATAATAATAATATAATAATAATAATTAATAGTGTAATAATAATTATAATAATAATGGTAATAATAATTATTATAATAATAAGTATCGATAGTTGTAATAATAAATATTAATAATTGTAATAGTAATAATGATGTTAGCAATAATGGCAATTATAATTATAATTATGATTGTAACAATAGTGATACAATGCAATAAAATGGCAGGATAGTGTTTGCATATATTAATTTCTAAAAAATTGTAATTCATGCTTGAAATATCGTTGTCAATTTAGAGTTAACTAACACAAAAACCAATGAATGGACAAACAGAAACATTCTTATGAAATATACTGTGAATTAAAATTACAGTTTATTTCACTTTCTTCTTTTTTTTATTTCCTGAAAAAGAAAAACATAATTTATATGATTATTTTTTCTTATTCTTCGATTGAATTTCAAAATTATTTATTTTCATTTTTCATATTTGCAAGAAAAAGAGACAATAAAAAATTAATTCAAATTTCAATGTAATTTAATCAATCATTGATAAGCTGTTATTTTGCCACATATTTTTTGTCGACATGCTGGACACTGCTCAAATCGACTGCCACATCCTTCACAACAAATAAAATGTGAACATGGCATGTAGAGCATCTGTGGCTAAAATATATTTCATTAATATCATTTATTATTATTATTATCATTATTATTATTACTATTATTATTATTATTATCATTATTATTAACACTTCTATTATTACTATTACCACTAATAATGTTATTATTATTATTAATATTATTATTGTTATTGATATTATTATTATTAATATTATTATTGTTATTATTATTATTATTATTATTATTATTATTATTAATAGCATCACTACTATTGTTGTTACTGTTACTATTATAATATTTAGAGTTTCCAATATTTCACTAAGTTAGGAATTTGATTTGACTATTTTTTACGCTCATATATTAATTAATCTGATTTAAATTCTCTATAATTATCACAAATTAAAATTTTACAGACCCGTTTGTCAAGGCAAATAACACAAGTGGGTATTTTATTTAGTGTTGATCGTACTTCATCACGTTCTAAGCGAATTTGCTCAATTAATTGCTCAGCTTTTCGCATTTCATCATAACAATTTCCACATTTCTTGAGATCAGCTTCCTTTTCAGCTAACTGTAAAGAATGAAAAGCAAAATTAAATTCGAAAGTAAAAATAAATTTACGCAGTAATTATTATTTTATGCATTTGAAAATATCTTTTTCAAGATATGTATTAATATTCAAATATAAATCTTATAAATGCATATAATTTATGTAAATATGCATAATGTACATGAGTTTTAAATCAATAATTTAAAAAAAAGTATTGAAAGAAGTAATCAGAAAGAAAGAATTTATTAATATAAATTACTATAATTACTATAAGTTTTTAAACTACCGTGAATTTTTAACAAGATAAAAATGATCTATAAAAAGTAATAAGTTCTGTTATTATTACTAACCTGTTTTCTCAAATCATCAATTTCATTTTGAAGATTAGCAGTTTTTTCAAATGCTGGTTTCCTTTCATCTTCAGCTTCTTTCAATTTTGCGAAAAGTTTGCTAATATACTGAAATAAATGAAAATACTCAAAGTATATTGTTATTAAGCGTAGCGTACGTCTACGAATGAAACGAATTGACAGATTATTGGTTAGCAAGATTATGTACAAAATAAAAAACCATCGATCGATCTCATTTATAAATGACTTAAAAGTTAATTAGCAGTGACTACGAAGACTAAAATTTCATTTACATTTATTCTTGTCATTAAAAAAAACCTTCTTTTTGCTAATGTAAAATTTATCTTTTTTTTAAATTTTAAATGAAATTCAGCAAAATTATTTCAACCATTCCATAATCGTTAAAAACTTTATTTGTAAACATTTATTAAAATTACTTCGTCTTTTTCTCGAATTTCATTTTCATGTTGCTTTTTAACAACTTCAGCTTGCTCTATTAAAACACGAATTTCGTCAGTTTTACTCTTACTTTCGAGTAACTGAAATTAACTTTATTAAAGTGGAAAAATTAGGAAAGAATAAAAATTTATATATCTTATACTAAGATATGCATTATTTTAAAATCTTAAATCCAAAACAATTAGATATTAATAATACATTACATAATAATTAATTTGAAAAGATATTAATTCGAATTCATTTACTTCATTATCTAATTTCAGTTTTATTAATCGTAGTTGTTCCTCAACTGCCGAACATGTATTTAATTGAGTTTTTAGCAATTCTATTTCAGAATCTTTTTCCAGAAGTCGAACTTGAAGAATTGCTTGATTATCCGCAAATTGCCTGCATCTTTCCTAAATTCAAATTTCCGTATAAATTTGTTAGGCTTATCAAATTGTGGCTAAAATCCACAATTAATTTAATAATTTTATTAATACAAACTAAAGTAACAAATAATTTAATATTTTTTAAAATTATCAATTTTTCACTTTTTTCTTAATTCTTTCAAGCAGTTTTTTAAAAAATAGAAATAAAAAACACTCTTATTTGCAAGTTTTTTTGATCAATTTAATTTTTATTATGAAATATTTAAAATAATCATTTTTTTTTTGAAAAATTAAAAAAGAAAAATGTAAATTATATAATATAAAAAAAAGAAAAACGAAAAAATTTTATTATTATTATTATTACTGTACTTCAAGTGCACAAATTGATCGTTTTGATTCATCGTTGAAACTTTTTTGCTCTTTTTCAAATGCATCAAGCAATCGTTGCAATTGAAAT
Source organism: Wuchereria bancrofti (assembly GCA_005281725.1). Lineage (NCBI taxonomy): Eukaryota > Metazoa > Nematoda > Chromadorea > Rhabditida > Onchocercidae > Wuchereria > Wuchereria bancrofti. The sequence goes on along the minus strand of SSBO01000009.1, from coordinate 2,226,729 downwards.
TGTGGTGGACTTGAACGATATTCATGAGAAGATGTCGTCACCATTTCTTGAAGAATTATATAATTGTAATATTTTAAAAAATAAATTTTACAATGGTTTTAAGTAAAATTTTAAATTTTGATATAATTTTCAAGAAATGGCTTTTTTTTACAATCAAAATTTCATCTATTTTTTAAATTTGCTTTCATCCTATTGTCTTTCTACAAACATATTAAAAAATTGCTTGCTTGATTTTATTTATTCGTAAATTTTATTTGAAGAATTACTTTTTTTATTTTGATTATTTCTATTTATTCAATTTTTAAGGCTTCGATTATTCCAATTATTTACATTTATTTTATTTCGTTATTATTTCTGTTATAATTTACATGCCAGCAATGTTTTTTTTTTCTCAAATTCTTTTAAATTTTTTAAAATTAACGGAAAAAAGTGGTAAAACTTGCTATTTGCTTTATTTTATTTATTTTGTTTTAGTTTAAATTTAATTTAAATTAATAAACCTGGTGATTTATGAATTGTTGTTGATGGATTATAAAACGATATAGCGCGACGTATTCCTGGACCAGATGTATGCGATGATGAACCATATGCATAGTTACTGTAAATTTGTAATTAATTATAAAAAATTTTATTAATGACATCAAATTCTAAAAATCATTATAATTATTGTAATTAAATAATTTGCTTTTTTTAAAATTTACTTTTTTAAAGTACTGCGTAAACTAAATGTTTGAATGCAAAAATTCACATATCGTTATTTTAAAATTTTATTAAGTTAATGTTTACATAACAATGCTCTAATGTATTAATGGTTACTAAATTAAGTACACTTATTTAATATACCATTCAATTGATTCAATGCAACACGTAATTTTTAAATTTAAAAATTAATTTAATGACGTCAAGTAAAGCTATAATGGTTAATGTACATATTCAAAAGCAAAAATTGTGCATATTTACTTATTTCTTGTTTATTTTTTCTAAATATAATGGAATTAATTTTTTTTTGAAATTGTACTTATTTAATTCTTACATAATTACATCAAACTGCTAATTCTTTCTTATAATTATCTTACAGGAAATTTTTAATAAGTTTAAATTATTAATACTTTCAAAGATTGCCATTTTACGACTTTTTCCTCCTCAATTTTCGCCGATACTACCAAATTTTAAATTAGTTTAACTTTCGGAAGTTTTGCAAATTAGAAATTTTAGTAATTTTAATTTTTTTTACTTTGAAATTTTCTTAATTAATTTTTCTACCTAAAATATTATTTTTCATTGTTTCCGCTTGTGAATATGTTCAACTTCTTATATATTTGCATACAAGTGATATCAAGTAAGCTTGATCAATTTGATTTGAAAAATTAAGCAAAAATTGGTTTAAAAAACTCTGCAAAATTATCCGTTTAAAAACAAAAAAGAAAAAAAAGAAGTAAAGAGTGAAATACATTCAATGTATTAATTTCACCAATTTTTAAGCTTATATTTTTTAATACATCTCACATTATTGAATAAATTTTCAAAACTTCTACAGATTATAAATTTTAGTAATTTTGATTTTCTTTCACTTTGAAATTTTCTTTTTAAAAAATTTGAAAAAAAAAATTATATTTTCAGACTAAATTGCCAGATCGAAATGAACTTTTCTGGTTGATAATTAACTTTTAAGTTAAAATATTTGATTAATTCAAAAAATTATTATAAAAAAAATATAATTAGCAGAAAAAACATTTCATTTAACTCTACTAATTAATTAATTAACCTAAATCTAAACTACATTTGTATTATTTCGGGTAAACTAACTCATATGTTTGTTGTTGTATATTTGAGGAGCGATTGAAAGATGCAAAGCGAAAACAGCAACTGGATAACCTTTGATTTAAATCTGTATCGCTTCTATTTCCTAACTGAATGTTTCTTTCATATTTTTTGATCATTCCGGTTCCGGAATCAATACGTTTGGTTATTTCACACATTCGTTGTACTCGTGCTAACATATCGATCATAGCGTTTGTCGATGAAAATGCTCGATAGGACTGCAAAAAAAAAAGGGAAAAAACAATATCAAATATTAATTAATTAATGTTATATGCTAATGAAATATTACTTAATGTTTCATTTAACATTCAATTTATCTATGTGTATTAGAATTTGTTTATAAAAATTTAAATTTATTTGAGAACTTCTCCTTTATTCATATAATTATTCTGGTAATATCATATAATGTTGAAAATTTTTAGACATTTAACTATCATAAAATTTGACGCGAATAATTTCCATTTCTTATTAAAAAAAAAAACGATTTCAATATATTATAACGTCATTTCAATAAAATATACTTAATTCTTATTCTTCAACAAGCGAAAAAAAAATGCGCAAATATTATATTTTACTTAAAAAACACACAAATGGTTTAATTAATACAAATTTCACTTAATTCAATTTTACGAATTTATATTTAATATGATAAATTACATTTATGATTAATGTGTATAACTTATTTGAATTGTTCATTTTATAAAATCTCATTCTATCTTCTTTTTCTCCCTTTCTCTCCCTCTCTCTCTCGTTCCACGAAAACATTTTATACCTTATAAAATATTACATGAATCATATCATCAATATTTTCTTATTTCATATTTATTATCATCCAAATGATATGCATAACATTCACACTGCAATACATTTATGACATTTTAAGTTTTAAAAAAAATTTTTTTTTCTTTTAAATAATTATTTTTTTTGCAAAATTTTAAAATTAAATAAATAAAAATTATACTCCATCTTTAGCGCAATTCATGCTAATCGCTTGCATAATTTCTTCATCAGAATATCCCATATCTTTGGCAAGGCGTAATTGTTCACTTATTGTTAACGTATCACTTTCTTCAGCCATTTGTTCACTCCAATGTACTATAAATATGTTAATATTATGAATGATATGCTAATTTATTTATCTTCCATTTTATTTTTTTTATAAAAAGTTAAATTGCTTTGAAATTTTAATTTAATATGCAACAGCAATAAAGATATGTAATAACAATTTTATCATATTTTAAAATTTGAAATTACTCAAAAAATATACGATTTTATATTGCATATTTGATAAAACAATTAATTTATTTTATGATGTCAATGATCGAGTTGATTAACGTGGAAAAAATTAATTAATTAATCAGTCAGTTTAAGAAGTCATCATTTAACCATTCATTTATTTATTTAAAAAAACAACAAGATAATCCACAATGAATCAATTATTGATCCAAATCTTAATTGTATTAATGTTTATCAAATATCATTAATTCATTTTGCCAACAAAATAAAATTCTAATCATCACTTCCATTTCACCATATAAAAACCCTTCAGATAAAAAAATCTTTTCTTTAAGTTTCCAGAAATAAGAAAAAAGAATAAAAAGGAAGCGAGCAAATTAGTATCAGAAACATTTTATGCTTGAGAAAATATATGAAAGAAATTTGAGTTTGAAATCTCTTCATATTTTTTCACTCCACTTTAAAAGTTAAAAACTTAGTGCATTCATAAACACATAAGTGTAAATATATTTTCCATATTTTATAGGATAATTATACTCAGATGTGTTTTCATTTTTTTTTTTCAGTTAAAAAAAATAAAAAAGAAAAATTAAGAAAAAGTTATACAGTACTGGGCAAATTTATGAACAACAATGATATTTGAAACAATTCAAAAACATTTTGCGCTTTTTTTTAACTTTAATTTGGAACTGCTGAAAAAAAAGCAAAATGGTTCGATTGCTTACTGTAAAAATGTATGTTGCACATATTACTGTATGCTATTGTATATACATTTATTACTATATTCGCATTTATATGTTTATTATTGATCTAAAATTATTTTAAAAAAAGCAACTCGATTAATTATAATATCTGCGTTTATCTATTACACATTTATCCATATACCGTATACCATTATATGTGATACGGTACGGCAAACAGTATTTTTACAGTATACTGTATTTATATGTAGTCATTATCCAATATGTTATATATATATGCCATCGAATATTTCTTGAAATATTAAATCATATGCATATGTATCGTTGAATATTTTCAACAAAAGCAAATCGAAAAATATTTGTGGATAATAAATATTAACGTATCGATTAGTTTGATCATTTTCATGGCCAAATGTATTTTATTATAATATTTTAGTGAAAGAATTTCAAATTAATTATAAACACTTAAAAATGTTAGATATTTGCATTATTTCAAGGAAATTCTTTCCACTTATATTAATCAGGATTTATGATTAAATTTTTTTAATTTCAATCTTTTTTTTAACAACAAATAATACATATAAGTGGAGAATTAACATTTCTTTTCCTAAATTTGCTCCAATAATGAATATTTGAAAAGAAATTTTTTTGGTTTACTATCATTTGCACATTTTTAAAAAAATTTTTTTTTCTTGTAAAAAATCATTATTATAAAATAATATGGAATATTTGAATAAAAAAAAAATTGCTTAAGAAAAGAAAAAATAATGTCAGTGTGGACAAAAGAGGTGTTAAGGAGGGAAAGAGAGAGAGAGAAGGGGAAATGAGAAAGATAACGTAATATTGCACATTTTTTTTTGCTAAAACAAACGATTCATTAAATTTGTAACGAAATTTTAAGTGAATAATTTTGCTATTTCAGGATAGGAATACGGAATAAAAATACAGATTGAATCTGCAATTTTTAAGCCATAATTAATTTGTGTAAATAACGTTGAAACATAAAAATAGCACAGTAAAATCACCATCCTATCATTACCATTAAACTTTTACGAAGAAACGAAACAGTGATTATATACGAAAATATCAGAACAGTATCATTTTATTATCATTACTAACAAACTTTTGCAAAGAAGATAATAAATCGAATTTCAAATGAGATTTATGATAAAAGTGAGAAAAGTAGAAAAAGTTAGACGAATTCAAAATTTGAAAAAATAATAGAATAAAACAAGTTCTGTTAGCAAAGAAAAAATAGATGAATAAATTTTGGTTCTTTTTTCAGTTCCTCAATTTTCTATCTTTCCAGCTTTAATTGTGTCAGTAATAAATTGTTGTAATATAATGTGCTACTTTCATGTTTGAATATTATTTATTTTTTTCTCTCTTTTCATTTTTTAGAATATTTGAAGGATTAAGTACGGGCAAGAAAAAAAAATTACTATAAAATGAACAAAAACAATTCTGAAATGAATATTTTGAAGGCTATATTTTAAAAGGCATCAGGCAAATATCTGTTCATATATGAATGATTAAATCATTTTTGATTTTTTCTTTCCCCTTTAATAATTTGAAATATTTGATTTAAATAATTATAGAAGTCAGAAATGTTTGATAAATTAAAAATGTGCTTTAATTCATGCATTTTTTTCTCTGGCAAATGATTAATGTTTTAAAAATGCACTAAGATTTTGCTAAAAAAAAATATTCCCGGTAATCTCGGTGTATAATATTATCTACTTTAAAATTATCGAATTAAATTTGATTATATATATGGTAGATTGGAAAAGTCAAAAAAAACAGCACATAAACAAAAGAAAAAAAAGAAATTATGTTAAAAAGAATTGTCGAAATTTTACAGTAAAGAATAAAGGTAAGTGAGTAATGGATGGCAATGTCAAATGTCAACAGCTACAATATTATGTTATGAAAAATTGAAATCCGAAAATGAATGAATATTTTGCTCGCATAATTTTATTTCATCCAAAAATAAACGAAAATTTTAATTACTACTTAAAAATAAAAAAATAAGAGAAAAAATGAAGAACTTTGATTGCTAAAAAGAGAACTTAAAATTGTAAATGTACACAAATATTAAAATTGATAGATAAATATTATATCTGTAAATATAAAACAGAACTCAAACATAACTGATCAATAATTATTTATTTTATATTCTGAATAATTTAGTAAAAATAATTATTACATCCCGAAAAAATAATACAAATTGCTGCTTTTACCTTGAGAAATTCTGTAGAAATGACGCTGTTTTATATTTTTTACTTATACTTAAAGAAACGTATACTGAAATACTTTTATATTTTAAAGAAACAAAGAAACAAGATAAATAAACTTGTTAAAATCATTATTACATGATGAAAAATTTGATAAAATTGTTGTTACATCATTAAAAAAAAAAAAAAAAAAAACTCGAAAAAAATTGCTATTGTAACCTGAAAAACATGACATAATAATCATGGTATTATAAAAAATTTAAAAGTAAAAAATAAAAAACACGATGGGATTCATAATATTATAAAAGAAACTTTTGAGAAAGAAACACAATAAAATTCATCTTTATATCATATTATTAAATAGTTTGGTATGAATTAATTTTTTTTTTTCTTTGGGAACAAATTTTGTGAGAAAGAAGTAAGAAGTTTTGTAAAGTTTTATTTTATGTGTTTTGTGATGAAATTTCTCTTTTTTTTTCACAGATTTCATATGAATTTTGCCAATTGAAATCGGACACTTTACTGTAATGCAATGAGTGCAATTGTCCTATTGCCTGATGATATTTAAATGAAATTATTCAAAAATGGAAAAATTGTTACTACTCCTTTCCTTTTTTTCTTTTATTCCCACGTACTAAATAAACATTTAATAAAAATTATCACGTATACGCCTACAAATAAAATAGATAATACTTTTAAAAATTAACAATTATTATACAACTAAGTAAATATTAAAAATTTAATTTTAACTTACGATAATTTAACTTTTAATTGGTAATTTTTTTATTTTTCTAATTGGAATTTTTAATCAGTAATTTTTTCTCTCAATTTTTTCAAATTTAGTTTTTAATTTGGTAAGCAAACATTACCGTTATCCTTATATGTTAAAAATTATGATCAGCAATCTCATCAGGTGATAGACTGATAAGCTAATATTAATTTATATTAGTAGTGACTTAAATTTCGCAAAAAAATTTTTACTAGAGAAGTCCAAAATTTACATAAACCAACGTGTATAGCAAACAAATGGAATGTTCACGTATTAAACAGACGCTTAATCAAGATTATCACGTAACGTTTTACAAGCACAAAAAAATGACAACAACGAGAATGCATATACATTCAAATTCATTTGTTTAATTCAGTAATTTCTTTTTTTTCCTAATTACTTTTTTTTTTCTAAAAATCTTTGTCTTTTCTTTTTTTTGTTCTTTCACATTTATTTTTTCAATAAAAATTTAAAATTATCGTCTACTTTTATGCTAGCTACTTTTTTTTTATTTTCTTTCGAAATAATTCTATTATTGGTATTCTTTTTCTTCCATATGAAAGTATTACTAATAAAACAAAATTTTATTGACGAAAATTACTTTAGAAAAAAAAAAAACGGAATGAATAATAAAATTGGAGAAAAAAGTTTTTTTTTTTATCAAAAAAAAGAAGAAAAAGGAATGCGTGCAAATAATTTGATAGTAATATATTCTTTTTTGCAATTTTACAACAAAATTATCTTTATTTCCTTTTTAAATTAAAAAAAAAAAGAAGATGGAAGATAAAATTTTATTCTTTTCAATGAATTATTTCTAATACTTTCGGCAAAGATTCGTGAGCGTAAAAAAAAAAATTAATGAAACATATTATTGTGTTAATTTTTTAAAAATTTTTTCACCAAAATTATTTATTGAGTGTGTCAATTTTTATTTCAATAATAATTATAATAATGGATTTAATGGTATTCCGATGAATTTCTTAATTTTTAAAATAAAATGTAAAAAAAATAAAGTTTGATAGTTTGATATAAAAAAAATTTGATATAATTTCCTTCCTTTCGTTCTTCTTTTCATACTATTTGCATTGACACTTAACTTTACCTCTCTGTCCTTCTCTTCCTCTCCCTCTCTCTCTCTCTTTCTATCACTTCATGAATTTTATTGAAAATATTATTGGGAAACGAATATTAAAAATAATTTAATAATCAAAAGAAAAAAGAGTGAAAAGGAATTGTGTTTAATGAATAACAAGTAATGAATTATTAATAAAATGACCAAAAACAAAAATTATGTTAAAAATAAAAATAAAATTTAACACAAATTTTAATATAACGAAAAAATTTAAAGAAAAAAAAAGAAAAATTTCGTATAAATTTTTTTCTTGAAATAAATTATTTTCAGTTATTGATGTAAAGACAACAATTCTAGTTACTAATTAACATCAATGAGTACTTAAACGGATTGTAGTAATCAATTAGAATAATGAATAATCTATTGAATAATTAAAAAATAAGTGACAATTAGGTAATAATTAAAAAATAAATTTACAAAAAGGAAGATAATAGTAATTTCATTCATAATATATCCATACGGTATTATGAAGTTGTTATTAATTAATATTAATAACTAATTAAATGGATTATCAATAATGAATTAAAGTAATCAGTTGTATTTAATGAACAATAAACAATGAATTACTAATAAAGTAGCCAAAAACAAAAATTATGTCGCATTAAGAACAAAATTTAATACAATTTTTAATATAACAATAAAATTTAACACAATTTAATGCAATAATTTATTATTGTATAAGTAATTAATTTAAAATATACTGAATAAAAATTATTAAAAAGTAATTAATTTGAAATGTACTAAATAAAAGTTAACAGATTTGAATCAAATAACACAAATTATTTATAATTGAAAAAAAGAAAGGAACATTAACAGAGAAAAAATGATAACTGAAAAAGAAAATATTAAAAATGAAAAAATCCTTTTGCATAAACAACAAATAAAATGTAAGGTTTGCTTTACAAATAACTTATATAATGTTATTCATTAGTGAATGAACTTAGTAATTGATATTAAATGATGAAAATAAATTTAGTAATGATTTAAATAAATAGATGAAATAATTTATAATGATGTGAGCAAATAATTTTCAAAAGTATATACATATTTAAGCAAACAAAAAAGAAAATCTTTAGCATAATGTGTTTGCTGATAAAATCTGAGAAAAAGTAAAAAATAGAAATATTAAATTTCTTGAAAATAATTCGTTTTAAAAAAAAGCAAATAATTAATATAACCATAATTAGTAAGTTATAAATTAATTTTTTTTTCTGCAGTAAAAATAAAATTATTTTACAAATCGTTGCAACTATCTTTTTCATCACTCATTTAAAACTTTTTTTTTTTTTTTGAAAAAATTTGAACAAATTGAATGAATAAAAAGTAGAAAAAAAAGTCACAAAAATATTTGGCAACGTAAAAATGTAAACAAAGTGACATATCAATGATTTATTAATAATATTAATCGAATAATCAAAAAAAGAAAAAACTGGAAATGTAAAAAGCTTGAAAGTATTATAAAGTGTAAAATGATGAGAAAATAATATTAGTTCATATCAGTTTTTCTTCTTTTCAATTCAAACATTTACCAAAAGCAATCCCAAAAGAGTGCAAAAATTTCATTTAAAAGATATACCATTCATTTGAAATTTTAATAGAATATGCTTATTGCCTTCATTTGAATTTCAAATACATTCATTTATATATGTGTGTGTGTATGTGTATGTGTGTGTATGTGTATGTGTATATATATGCATGTTTACGTATGCTTGTAAGTCCATGTATGAGTGTGGATGTGTCTGCATGTGTATGTGTATGTCCTATGCGCATTTTTATGTATGTGTGTATGTCCATGTGAGTATGACTGTAAATGTGTGTGCATGTGTGTACGTCCGTGTGCTTATGTGTACATGTATCTGTACGAGTATGTGTGTGGGTGTATGCGTGTGTGTATGTCCCATGTGCATTTTTATGTATGTGTGTATGTCCATGTGAGTATGACTGTATACGTGTGTGCATGTGTATCTATACGGGTGTATGTGTGTATATGTGAGTATGTGTGTGTGTGTGTATGCGTATGTGTATGTGAGTATGTGTGTATGTGTGTGTAATACGATATATAAACTATTATTGTATAAAGCTGTTCTAATAATGAAGTACACCTGAAAATCATTCAATTTATTTTTGCAGGTAAACAAAAACTTTTGTATTGAAAAGTTGAATGAAAGAAAAAAAAAAACGAAAACGAAACGAAAAATTACGGAAATGAAAAAAGAATAGAAAAAAAAAAAAGAAATGTTTGAATCAAAAATAAAAATTAATATTGATTTTATTGATCGATTTTTTTCGCTTTCGTTTTCACTTAGTTTCTTCGCTATTTTTCTTTTTTTTTTTACATTTAAATGTTCACATTTCTCAGTATATTACATTTTGCTTTATGAATGTGTTAAACGCTACTGTTAGTTTTCAGTTTGAAAGATTATTAATTTTTTTTTCCAGAAAAAAAAATTAATTTTCAATTTTAAATGGTAAATTTAAATAGTAATCGTTCAATGTTTCCATTCAGCAAAACAGGTCATAAAAGTAGATAGAGCTAATCATGGTAATTTAAATCGAGATTATTTAATGATAGCAATAATAGTAATAGTAAATAATAAGTGATAATAACAATGATAGTAATTAATAATAATAAATAAATAAAATAAATAAATAACGATATTTGTTATAATATTATATAGCAATAAACGAATAAATTAAGTAAACACAGGAAGGAAATAAATTACTTAACTAATTAAATAAATAAAACGATAATAAATAAGTGAAATAAATAAACAAAAATTATAAAAAACAATTAATTCATTGATTAATTAAGTAGATAAATAAATTAATTAATTAATGAAACAAATAGTAATAACATAAATATAAGCAATAATAGCAATGATAAATATTGATAAACTCTTTTCACTACGTGTTCCAACGTACGTGACCTCTTATTTGTAATTCAGTATATTATTATATGTTTTAGAGTTCTTTCTGAAATTTATTTAAATATTGAAAATTATTAACTTTTATTGATATATTTTTATTTCACCTTTACATACATACTTTACTATTATTAAGCATTTTGTAATTAACATTTTAATGAAAATATATGTATTAGAAATTATAATTTAAAAAAGAAAAAGAAAAAAAGAATTGCTAAGAGATAGTGTATAAGAAACTTTGAATGAATAATATTTGTTATACAGAAGATATGATCACGAAACATTAATATTTTGAAAAAGTTAAACAACAAAAATTCAATAAATAGTAAAAGAATAAGAGATGAAAGAGAGAGAGAGAGAGAGAGGGGAGAGAGAGAAAGACAAAAGTAAATTACATTAATAGGGAAAATGTAACATTGGTAAAAAAAAGAGAAAAAATTTGATTTATATTAAATGTCAGTCAGACTTTCGAGCGGTTTTTTTCTTTTTTTTTCTTTTTTCTTTTTTTCACGGCATTTTCTATAACTTATTCATTAATCAACGAGAGAAAGAGAAAGGGAAAGAGAGAAAGGAAGAAAGAGAGGAATGAATAAGAAAATATTGTGAAATTATTTCTGATAATATAATTATCGAAAATTCGAAATAAATAAGGAAAAAAAAAATAATCATTTTTTAATTTTACTTCTATTCTCTCTCTCTTTTTTAGGTAAATAAAATTTGCTTTTTTTAAAAAAAAATTTTTTTGATTTAGAAGTAATGCCATTCCTTCATGTTACTTACTTGATAATACAAATATTGTATAATAATATTTATTTTTTTTTTCATTTTTTAACTAATAAATAATTAGAAGCAAAGAAATTATTTGTCGTGATAAGTACACAAAAAATTGTTATTACTTTTTTGTATAATTAATTATCATTTGATTGATTTTGTCATAAAGTAAATGATAAATAATAATTATTTGAAGAAAATTAATTTTTTTTTCAAGATAATTCTTATGGTTTTTTGCTTTTTTGCCATAATTTGATAAGTTGGAAGAAAAAAGAAAAATTAAAAAATAAGCAAAATACGAGTATTTTTGCTAAACTTTTCATTTGTCATTCGTTAATTTAATTTAATTGCTCATATTTATTATGTAATTAAAGAAAGATTTAAGTAAATTAAATTAGTTGTAATGTAAAAGTAAAAAATTAATTTGATTTGTAATATTATCGATAGTTTTGCTTCAATAAATTATTGCAAATATATTTGCATTTCATATTAGTATCGTAATGCTCTTAATTATTCAGTCATAAATTAAAAAACTTAATTTGTAAAATATTCATGCATTTTTCAACATATAAAATATAAATTTATAAAATTAGTAGTAAAGTAATTATAATAAGATAAAAAAAAAATTAAATAATTTATTATATTTTTTATATTTGATATATTATATTATATACTTGCTAATTAATATAATGCAATGTAATGCAACGTACGTCACGTTTATCTTTTTACGCTTATGTCTACTTCCGTGTTTTTTTTTTTTTTTGTCATTTTAACAGTTAGTATTTGAGTAATGAGTTGATACTATGATGCAAAATGTTCCAAATTTACCAAAGCAAAAGTCTTTTTTGCAGTATTTTACGATGAATTTAAATATTAGTAAGAAAATGATTTGTAAAAAAAAAAAAGAAATGGAAAGGCGATTATTTTAAGAAAAAAAAAAGCAAAAAGAAAAGATAATTAATCAAAATCAGAAATCAGAAAAGGAAATGATAAAATAAGGAGATATGATAGATTTGAAAATAATTTACAAGAATGCTTTTTTTTTTTAACCACCACAATTTCTATTTATCACTTTAAATTTCAATTGAAATAATCAAGATTTGATTAGAATGAATTACTCAAATACATGCAAATTTGGTATAAAAGATTCAAAATTTAGTCAAACATTTAATCAATATATTTTAATAAATTAAAATTAACTAAAGTATCAAATTATCAGAAATTTTTCAAAAATTTAAAAACAAAACATACAACTCGATTTTACAGTATATTTTATCGCTTCTTTTCATCTCACTTTTTTTTTGATGAAATAAATATTTTGTAATTTTTTTTTTTCATTAAAATTTTTACAAAAAAAATGAAATCTTTTTTCTGTGACAAAAAAATTTTTACAAATTTAAAAATTAAGAAATTGAAATTCGTTAGCAAATAAACAGTTAAGCTTATGACAAAATAAAAGTGAAGATGAGATGTAGGAAAGGTGTGGAAAAGTACAATATTGCAATCTTAAAACGTTCCACTTCTTTTCATTTCTTTCTTTTTCTTTTTTTTTTAAAGAAAATTTTTGAATAAATGAATTCTTCGGTTTTTTTTTTTTTTTTTTTGCAATAGTCAATTGAGAAAATGAATGTGAAACAAACGAGAGCTAATTTTTGAAATTAATTACACTGAGAAAGAGTGTAATAGCAAAAAATAAAATTTAAAGTTAATTTTGAAAGGAATACGATTTAAATTTTACATACAATTATTATTAGTAAATGAGATTTTAATTAATTGATTATTTGGCAGTATGAGAAGAAGTATAAATGCTTTAAAGTTTTGTGTTTATAACTGCTGATAAGATAACGAAATAAAAATGAAGTGAGTTATACCTATTATAAGATTGTTATTTTTAAAAATGAAAATAAGTAACAAAAAAAAAGATAAGAAATAAAATAAATAAAAAAATTCCTTTTAATAGAAAAATAAATTTAAAAATATGAATATATAATCTCTGGAGTAATGTTAAATTTTTAAATAAATTCTGATAGTATTTAATCAATCAAACAGTCAGCCAATCAATCGATTAACAACCAATCAATCGATATAGCATATCATTTGAGAACAAAAAAAAAAAATGTTTAACGATTAAATCATTTTCACTTTAAGCTTAATATATGATAATTGTTCTCGAATAAATATGTAATTATCATATCTTCCATCATTGATAATTGAAATTTGTTAAGGAATTTAAAGAACTATTATTTTTGTAATCAAAAAAAAAAGAATAGAACAAAATAAAATAAAAAACTTTTCTTCAAGTCGAAAAATAAATTTAGATAACTTTCTTAATTTAAGAAACTATTTCAAAAATTTTTTAAATGCTAAAAAAATGTTTTAAAATGAAAATAAAAATATTTTTAAAAGGTTTTCCCTCTTTTTTTTTGAAAAAGATTTATTCACCATATTGGTTGCTGTTTTGTTGATTGTTTGCTGTTACTGTTGTTTTTACTGATGGTGATAATGATGATAACAGCTGTGTTTGTTGACTTGGCTGAATTAACTTAGCTGTTGTTGTTGTTGTTGAAGATGATGGTGATGATGATGATGATGGAGATGATGATGGATGAGAATTTTTTTTAGCCTGGAATTTTGAATAATAATTTATTGATAAGAATTTATGATATTATCATAATTCATTTTGATAATTTCAACTTGTCATCTACTAACATATTTCACTATCAATTATCAATTGTTGTTCTTTTTTTTTTCTGGCATATCTGTAATAATACGTCAATGTAATTAATTGAACATTCAAAAATGATATGATGAATATAATATTATCAATTTTCTAAAGAAGTGATCATAGATTATAAAAGTATAATTTATATAATCATTATTAGTCACAATTTCTAGCATTGGAAACTTGTAACAGATACTGATGAAAAATTATAAAATTTTTCTTTAATTTTATTGAATTATTACATTTTTAAACTTATTTTTGATTCTGAAATTCAATAGCAATGAATAAAAATGATTAAATTTTGATAAAACGAAGTAATTATTTAAAACACCTGAACTTATATACGTTTACTTACGTAATCACACGTACTTTCATAATTCATATTAGACATACACAGGTGAATCAAATCTTATATTAATAAAGGTACATTTAATCGCAATCATACGTGATCGATGCGATCATTACAGTTAGTATAATATGCAAATATTATGTCGCAAACATTTGCTAGTTTCAAATATCGCAAATATATTAGATTAAATTTTGAACATTTCGTCGCAGATATTTGTCAATTTCAAACATTACATTGAATTTCAAATATTACGTCGCAAACATTTGCCAGTTTCAAATATCGCAAATATTATATTAAATTTTGAATATTACGTCGCAAACATTTGCTAGTTTCAAATATCGCAAATATTAGATTAAATTTTGAATATTACGTCGCAAACATTTGCTAGTTTCAAATATCGCAAATATTATATTAAATTTTGAATATTACGTCGCAGATATTTGTCAATTTCAAACATTACATTGAATTTCAAATATTACGTCGCAAACATTTGCTAGTTTCAAATATCGCAAATATTATGTTAAATTTTGAACATCAAATATTAATTTTGAATATCAAATATTAAAATTTATTAAATAATTGTTTATTAAAATAACAACAATTTTAATTTACATAAATATTACGTCCAATTATGAATTTCAAATATTACACTGAATTTCAAATATACGTCGCAGATATTTGTCAGTTTGAAATATCGCAAATATTACGTCCAATTTCGCAAAAAAAAAAAGGAATCGTTATTATTTGTACGCATCAACCAATTCGATGATGAAATAAAGTGCAGAAAATACAATGAAAGAAAATGTTGAAAGTAAAGAAAGAGTTGTGCTAAGGAAATAACTGATTATTTTGATTAATTATTTTGATTTGATCGAAAATGAACTAATCGATTACATTTCACCAAACAATATGAATTCATCTTCTTCTTGTTACATAATAATGTAAAAACTAAATGAAATAAAAAAAAAAGGAAAATCAAAATTTTCAAAATTTATTAAATAATTATTTATTAAAATAACAACAATTTTAATTTACATAATATTCAATTAATTCTAAATTGATATTTTATTCTTTTTTTTTTAAGAAGAAAAATGGAATAAAAATTTATAACATGAAATACGAGTGAATAGACATGTTAATATAGAATAGTGAAAATTCGATATGAATTAAATGATAATTAATTGAATTGAAATTTTTCCATTTATCATATTTAGCATTAAATAGAAGACTTAAATTACTAAAAAGACAAAAAATAAAATTGACAAAATTTTTCGAAAAAAAGGGAAAATACTAATTCAATTCACTATTCTATTTCTTTGGTAAATAATTTGCTGGAAAAAACGAAATATATTATATATCAATTAAAAATTATTAAGCTAAAAATATTAGTACTCAAAATCAGAACTCTTTTGGATGTTTATATACGTACCAACAGCAATTCTATTTTTATACAATTCATTTTAAATTATCTTATTTCTTTTATTCTACTATCATTCCATAAAAAAAAAAACTTTTTTTTTGTTCAATAAAATAAAATTAAAGAAATAAATCAGAATGAAATAGCATCGAATAAAAATTAGGAAATATTATAATTTCCATAAAATTTAATCCATCTTTATTTATTGGCATAGAATGTTTACATTTTTAAATTTTCAAATTATTTTTTTCTTTTTTTTAGCAAGAAAAGCAAAAAAAAAAGAAAGAAAAATTCTTTCATTTTCTCTAAGAATTAAAAATTATTTTATATCTTAGATATTATATGTCAAAATATGATGTGTCAAATTAACAATTTTGTTGAAATGTTTGCATATTTTCAAAATATGAATTATTAATTGCAAAAAAATAGCTTTGAAAAATATTTGATAATAAGATATGAACTAATATTTACTTTTACTTTTTATCATTTTTCTCCATTTTTTTATGTTTACTCAAAAAAAGTAAATGAATTTGATTTGAAACTATTTAAACATCATAATTGCATGTAATCAAATTAATCTTTTATCTTATTTATTGATTTTTAAAATTTTTATTTATTTATTGAATTTTTAAAGTGTTTTTAATAGAATGATAAGACAAAGATATGATGGAAAAAGTTTCAATTTATCTGAGAAAGTAATACTGTATATGATAGTTTTTTTACGTAAAATTTTGATATAATAATTTCATCGGAAGTAAAACGTAAATGACGTAAAGTAATATTTATTTCACGTACTAATTTCTTACAGAGTGTAATGTTAAAATAATGGAAAAAATAAACAATAATAATATGGCAGTAATTTTCTAAAATAAACTAATGAATTACCCTTTAGCAATGTGAAAAAAAAAAACAAAAAAAAAATTTGAGCAAAAGGAACTAAAGAATTGTAAATTAAATTAAACAATTTAAAAAGATAACTTTAAATGATTTCCACCTAATAAATTTGCATTGTTTTGTAGTATTACTACAAACTAATTAAAATTTGATGAATAAAAATTGTAGTTTGTCAATGTTTTTAATTAATTTAAATCAAATTATATTATATAAAATATATCAATTCATATTGGAATAAATGGAAGGAATTAATAAATGAGAATTATACTTTGATCAAATTATAAATTAAATATAAAATAAGTATATTAATTCATATTGCAATATGCAATGGAAACGAAATGAATTTTTTTAATTTCGTGATATTTTGATGAAATGTTTACACATTTAATAGAATAAAAAGAATGATTCGCATTTTAAATAACTATTTTTAAAAAAAAAAAAAAACTTGCTAAAAATTGAAAAAGAAAAGTTATCAAATTATCAAAATTTTTTACTTAAAATGAGTAAAAATATTTTTACGATAATATTATTATCAAATGAGTTATGTGGTTTTTATCAAAAATTGCAATAAATATTAATTAGATAATTTATTTATTCATTTTATCATATTTATTCAACTTGTCATTGTTTATTAATTAATTAATCAATTTATTTTTCTATTTATTTATTTATTTATTCATTCATGCAATTCATTTATTAATTTTATATAACAAAGTTTTTTGAATGAATATGCAAATATTTAATAAATTTATGATTTAATATAAATTATGGTTTAATATTAATTATGATTTAATGTAAATTGTAATTTAGTATACAAATTACGATTTAGTACAAATACAATTTAATAATAAAATTATTAAATTACTTTACTTTAATTTCATCTTCATCTTATTTTTTTTTTTTGCAAAAAAGAATGCTTATTGAAGTGAAAAAAAAAATTGGCATTTTTGATTTGAAATATGTAAACATTAAGCTTTGGATTTTTTTAAAATGTTAAATATTTGATAATATGACAGAAGCAGAGAGAGAGGGAGAGAAAGGGAAAGAGAGGGAGAGAGAGAGGGAGAGAGAAAAAAAGTTAAAGAAATGGAAATGATAGCTTGAAAACAATGAAATAATTATTAAAAAGGAATGTTACAAGAAGTGAGAAAAATATATATAAATGTTTTTCGAGTTAAAGAAAAATGATCAAAAAATATTTTTATGATGTGAAAATGATAAAAAATATGAAATGATAAGAATAGACTCAAAGCTATCAAATAATCACTATAAACTGTTTCTCTCTCTTTCTTTTTATTTATTTTTTCATCTTTTTTTTCAAGACATATGGTATGGGAATGAAATATTAAAAGATATAAGAAGTTTCAAATTTTCAAAATAATCAAAAAAAAAAAAAAAAAATTAAATCAAATCCTTACGATAATGCAAAAAGAAATAAAAGAAAAACAGAAAAACGATATAATTGATGTAAAATTCCAACATTTTTTCGTTCTTTTTTTATTTTCTAAAATTAATACTCTAAATTAAAAAGAAAAAAAATCAAATCAAAAATTTAAATATTCAAATCAAATTTTAATATTTCAGCAAAAAAATTGGAAATATTTAGTGCTACAATAAATTTTGCTTTTTTACTATCTAATCCAATTAGCAATAAAAACAATTTGAAAAAAATTAGTTTTATCTTTGAAGTAAAATAAAAAATGACGGAAGGAAAATTTTCTAAATTTTCTTCAAAATTTTCTAAACTAATTTAATGAATAAAAAAAAAATTTAATGCATAAGTTTTGTCATGTGTAATCCAGATGCTTCATTTCATTAAAATAATTTTAACAATGTAACATAAAGTTTTATTTCTTCTAAAATCAAATTTTAATTTTCATCACTAACCATTTTTGCCTTTAATTCTTTCAATGCTTAATTTAATGAATGAATAAAATTCTATTAGGAAAAGAAATATCAATGTTAGTAAATAGAAATTGAATATTGGAGCAAATAATTTGAGAAATAGAAGAAGCATTTTCCTATTTTAAATTTCATTTACAAAAATTAATTCTATTAGATGAAATTTTGTGGTATTATCGAATCAACAATAGTATTAATTATATTACTTAAGTTAACTAATTAATATTAATTATAATTAACCATGCAACTAACGGCGAAGAACTTATCAAGAGATAACTAATTAATGATAATATGATAATATCGATTATATTCATAACTATCATAATTCATTGTCAAAATATTCAAGTATCACTGTCAAAATTGAAATATAGCAATAAAATATATTACATTAAAAAAGTGAAATTAGAAAAAAAAAAAAAGAACGACAAATTAAATTTTACTTCTAATCATTTTGTTCTATATTTAATTATAAAATTCCAAATTTTTAATAATACGACAATTTGTTCAATAATAATCTTTGATAAAATAATCATTCATTCTTTTTTCTTTTTTAGAATCATTTTGTTCAATAATCATTTAATTTTTGTATCACATTTTTATGATCATCAAATAATAAAAATAAATTGCCATTTTTTTTTTCATTGATTAAATTTAACAAAAATTTTATGGAAAAAAATTATATGCAATTATTAAAATGGTCAAATATCGAAAAAAAAAAAAAAATTACAATGGAAAATTCAAAAATGAGTTGGCACAAAATTACACCAATTATAAATAATACTACATAAAGTATTAATGTTTGAGTGCTATTTTATAGATTTTTGTTTAACTAAAATGAAACGTTAATGTTTACTAAATTAAAAAATTTGACGTGAATGTTTGTTTATATGATAGAAATTTTACGTAAATATTTCAATTTGATTAAAATTTAACGTAAATGTTTTGTTTATTCAAATTTATCAAACTAGCTATTTAAAATCTTTTATATACTAATTTTAATGTAAATGTTTGTTTACTTCAAATTTCACGTGAATTTCTTGATTGATTTACTCAAAATCTGGCGTGAATGTCTTTTTATCGATCATTATAAATAATTATTTGTTAACTTAAAATTCAGTGTAAATGTCCGTTTGCTCTAAAGCATTTGAATGACTATTTTGTTTACGCGAAGTTTAATGTAAACAAAATTCCACGTGAACATCTCGACTTATTTGAAAATCAACGTGCATACGTGTTTACTTGAATTTCTCTCAGCATAAAATCATAAATTTATGCTAAAAAAATTGAAAATTAAATTTATTTTCATCTAATTCTTAATATTTTTTAATTCATTTCTCTTTTCTTTCGTTCACAATTTCATAAATATTTCCATCTTTTTTACACTTAAATAAATTAAATAAATTAATTTTGATATAAAAAAGTTTTACGACGGAATTTTACTAATTTTGTAATAATAATTTTTTAAAAAAGAAGTAGCTAAAATTTTTTTCAATAAATTGCTTAAATTTTTAGGTAATAAATTGTTGAAAAAAATAAAGAATGACAGTGATACTTTGAAATAAAAGTATGAAAAGCGTTAATAGATGACTAAAGAAGGAGTTTTAAAAAAAAGTATAAAGTGAAAAAAAAGAAAAAAAGAAACTACCCATAATGTCAACAAATTTCAATCTTCTTATAAAGTTAATGTTAGCTTTATTAATTTTAGAAAAAGAAGGGAAATAACATTTTTTTTCCAAAATTTTCTCTCATTTTTTAAATATAATTAAATTAAATTAGCACTGATATGATTGGATTAAAAATTATTTGAAATTTATAGCTAGAAAGTGATTGAAAATTACATTTTAATCATAATTAAAATTATTATAAAATTTTTCTCCAACATTTAACATTTTGTTTCTAATAATATTTATATATCAAAAATTTTTTTAAATTTAAAAAAGGAAAAAAAAGGAAATGATGAAAAGACAAAAAAAAAAAAGCGAAAAAGAGATATATTAGAAGGAAAACAGATCGAATTCGCGATATGTTCTCGAAAGTATCAAACATACCGAATGGATGTTTATTGTTTATTTTCTTGATATAAGATTCATACTTTTCTGTTATAGTGAAAACTTCACGTCAAAATTTGACGTAACTTTGTCAAATACTGATTAATGTAATTATAATAACTCTTTTTTATTCTCTCTTTAAAACCACTAAATAAAGTTTTCAATTTGAAGTGAAATTTGATATTATCTCAATTGAGCTAACAAATTACGGGATATATTTTGGGTAGTAAATTTTCAAGTAAATTAAAAAGAAACTTTTTAATGTAAAATTTTAGAATATTAAAATCATGTCACATTTGACTCTGATTTCTAAAGTAACATTTTTATAAGCTAAGTAATGCGATGATATAATGTTTAATAATTTTAATTATATCAGTTAAATTAATTTTTTAAAAAAGTTTTTTAAATATAAAATAAAAAAATTTTCTAATAAATTATAAACATACTTTGCTTAATAAAACTTCAATCTGAAAATAAAAATTGACCATACGTTGCAGTGAGTATAAAAAAAAAAAAAAAACTGAAAGAAATAATTTTAATATTTATAAAATTAAGATTTATTCAGAACTAAATAAATTAGTACTACTAATAGTGCAGCATTTATAAATTACAAAACTTTAATTAACTCAACAAAAAAATAAATAAAATAAAAATTAAACAGACAAATAAAAAAAATTAAAATGAATGAAGTAAAAAAAAAAATAAACAAATAATAAATTAAGAGAGAAAAAATTAAACAAAATAAAATAGAATGGGGAAAAAATATTCATTTCATAATATATTTATGAAAATATCATTTAAATTATAATTAAACTTATCATTAACACTTACCTTATCACGATTACATTTTCTAATGTATCGAAGTGATGGCGCAATATGTTCAGCAATTTCTGTTGATTCAATGTGGACACTGCCGCTACTACTCGTAGTATATTGATGATGCACTTCAACTGTACTTACGGAACGTTTTGATGATGATTTATTGCTCTTTCGATCAATTAAACTTCTTCGACAAATACTATTACTCGGCTCGTATGACTAAATTATAATAAGAAATTTTAAGAAATTGTCACATCAATATATTTTTTTTTTTTTTTTTGACTTATGACTCTTTCCTTTTTCGTTAAATGGAAATAATATTATTATTCAATAATAATAATAATGATAATAGTAATAATAATATAATTATAATAGTAGTAGTAGTTGTAAATAATACCAATAACAATAACAAATAATACTAATAATGGCATCAATAATAATCGTAAGAATTATAATAACAGTAATAGTAATAATAAATAATATTAATAATGATGGTAGATAATAATAGTAATATTAATAATAACAACAATAATAAATAATAATAACAAGCAGCAATAATAATAATAGTAACAATAATAAAGAAAAATACTTGATTAGTTGGTTTTTTTTTTTTTTGCATTTAACTATCATTCATTAAAATAATTTCAAAATTAAACAAAATTCTATAATTTTTTTAATATTACAATTTAAAAAAAAAAATTATTAATAAATTACATGAAAGTTTCAATTTTTGCAAATTAATTTTTCCATTAGTTTTTTTAAAACAATCATAAATTACATTTCAATTTTCCTTTTTTTTTTTTTTTAAAGAAATATAAATCAAAACCATAATAATAGAATCCTGCGTGGTACTTAATTGATATAAGTGAACTTTTTCCACGCATTTACTACGACCACATTCACCGTGTAAATATGCTAATTCTTCTTTGGTAGATTTTTGAAAATTTACTAAACCAATTGGATGATGATGATTAAGAATGAGATGTAATCGATGCCATGTCATCGTTCTAAAAATTCATTTCTCAAACTTTTGCTTTTGCTTCTGAATAAATTTTTTTCTTTTTTTTTTGAATACAATGATTTGAACAGAATTTCTCTTTAATTTTGTTTAAAATTTTTGATCAACACCAGAAAATAAAAAAAGCGAGAGAGAGAAAATTTCAAGCTGTTAAAACTAATATTTCGCAACAACAATAAATTTGATTAATCTGATTTTAATTAATCTGGTTGCTTATATACGATTTAAAAAGGAATTTTTAGCGGAAATTAAAGGCTATATTATTTACTTGTTTTAGAAAAAATTAATTGATTATTGATCTATTAATTTGAAATTTTTATTTTTTTCTAATTTATTTATCTCCTTTAATTTGTAAGTGATTCGTTAAATGTTGAAACCATTTATTTATTTATTTATTTTTGTTAAATTATTAATGATATATTAATTTTAAAGCTATTTTTTCCTCAAACATTAAATTTGAAATTATTTTTTTTTTCCGATTTATTATTAATAATATGCTAACTCTAGCACTATTAATGTTGAAATTATTTCTTCACAAATTTAATAATGATATTTTTTTCTAAAGTTTTGAGAAACAAAACTTTTTTTTTATTTATCTGTTATAAAATCATTCAGTAATTTTACATATTTGTTTACATATTTAAGAAGTAAATAAACACATACCTCAATTCCAGTATCCAAAGTTGTGGCTCTTCATTAGGTTTATCCAAGCGTTGATGACAATAAACTAGAATAATATTACGTAGAAGGAATAAACAACGATTTGCATATTTATTATTCGGCTTTTGAAACCGGTAATCCGGATTTGTGTTCAGTATTCGTGTACGACCACGATTTTTACCAATAATAGGGACACTTAATATGGTACTCTCGAAACGATTGAATAAATACACACAATTTTGATAAATGAATGGATCACAAAATAATGCTGAAAATTGATAAATTTAAAAGTTTTAAAATCACAATTTTGAATTAAAACATATATTATGCAATAAATGATACAATTTTTTTTTTAAATTTTTTGCACCGTTAATTGTAAATTGTTATTTGTTAAAAAATTAATGAACATAACGAATCTTTAATAATAATTAAAAAATCACTTGTAATTTAAATATTTGAAATATTCTTAATTTTTTCTTACAACTTTCATTTATTTATTTATATTATTTTTTTCAATTTTTATTTAATGGGTTAAAGTAATAAATGAAATGGGGCAAAATGTTTGAATATAACTATGCATTTATTTAAATATGCCAAAATATTGTCCAATTCAGGAATTGATTCCAAGATAAGAATTTATTCTTTAACTGAACTACCGCGAATAACCGGAATTATCGGGAGTAACCGGAGCTAACGGGGATAATTAAGCTATTGGTGAGAGCTTTAGTTAGCAATGAAAATGATAAAATTAATTTTTAAAAAATAATAAATGCAAGTAGTAATTGAAAATTTAGGTTAAATTAAAGCAAAAAAATTTTTGACCTCGGCCAATATTTAACAGACGAAAATGTTAAAAAGCAATTAACAACTTCTTCACTTGTCACTTTCTTTAGCGAAATGCAAAGAGATTGAAATATCAAATAATATAACAAAAGTTCAAAGAATATTTAAAGCAACGAAACAAAAAAAAAAAAAAAGAAAAAAGGAAGAAAAGGAAAAAGAAATCATTGAAATTTAACAATGAAAATGCAAAAGTTCAAAAATTATTTATTTAAGAAATATATCAGCAAAAAAAAGAAACGAAAATGTATTAGTAGAAATAAAAAAAATTTACACATATAAATTTGCAAATATAAATTTACAAATAAAAAATTAATTTATAAATGTAACTTTATGTAAATTTACCTTTCTTATCTTTAATAGATGGTTCAATAATAATTGTTCGAATACCTTTACGTGAATAAAAATTTGACAAATGCAAAAGCCATATTTTTGGTGAATCATTTCGAATTTTACTTTGCAATGATAATGGATAAGATATTAAAACAGGACCTGTTTCATCGTATATTACTGTTGTTGTATAATGTTTTCTTTAAAAAAAAAAAATTAAAATTTAAAAAATTTTTTATTCAATTCTAGCAAAATCCATTTTTTCTCCTTTAAAAAACAAATGAAACATTTATTCTTCTCTATTTTTTTTGGAATTTCTTTTTTTTTTTTGCAATATTTTGCAAATTTACTAAAGTTAAAATTTCACAAAGACAAAAAAAAAATGGTTATGTAATATAATGAATTTTTTATAGAAGAAATTTTTTTCAAATTCAAATTACATTTCTTTCTTTTGTTTTGTAATTTTTTCAAAAAATTTCTATATCATTTAGCTGTAAAAAATTTTTATCAAATATAAATTAATTTAACATTTTTTTATTGCATTTTTTTGCAAAGTTTCTCTTTTTTTCACTTTACCAATTAAATAATTCAATAAAATTTTTACAATTAAATGTTATTTTGTAGTTTATTTTACTTACTTGCAAATAATTTGTGTAAAAGTAATAGCAGTACAAACAACGATTAATTTTGATGCAAAATTTATTGTTCCTTTTGTTATGTACAAATTTCCCTCACGATTTTGTAATATTAAACAAATCGTTTCCATATCCAAAAATGCTATATCAAATACCTAGAAAGTTTAAAAAAAATGAATGATTTAAGAAAAAAAAAATTCTTTTTATTATTTTTTTGTGTTTTTTATTTCTTAAGAAAGAAAACATTGAGGCCATTTTTAAAAAAAAATTTTTTTTCTCAATTATTTCAAAAATTTTAAAATGTAATCTCTCACCTTTTATTCATCCCTCTCTCTCTCTTTCTTTCTTTCTTCTCTCTTTTTTTTTGATTTCTTTTCCACTCTCTGTCACATATATAAATGTACAATTCTTTTTGCAATTAATCTATGTTAATTGTATACAATGTAACAATAAATTGTTATCATTTTAACATCATTGTCATTTAATTGTTAAATTAAATTTTTATTAATTAGTTTGTTTCTTTTTTTTTAAATTACTTAAAAAGTAATTACCGTATCTTCGTTATGCATTAAATCAATTCCAGTAATAGTGTAACTGTTGCATTGATTTTCGTCATCAGTATCGTATAAATAAAGTTGTTTGTTAGTTTTCCTAAAAATTTTTTTTCTTTTTTTTAAAATCTTTTTTTAAAATATTGAAAAAAAAACTGTTTTAGTTGAAGAAAAAAGGAAAAAGCGGAAAAAATAATGCTAAAATGTTAGATTTTGAATTTTTTTTTAAACAAATTTGCATCTTTTTCAGAAATTTTTATTTTTCATTTCACAAAAACGAAAAAAAAAAGAAAAAAATGTTTCATTAAAAAAAGAGAAAAGAAAAAATTATTACAAATGTAAATGTAATAATGCGAATTTAGGATTTCTTTCTTTTTTTTTAAATATATTTTATTACATTTTTTAAACTTTTAAATAATTTAATAATTTCAGAGCAGAATGAAAGAAAAATGTTCAATAATTTTGTTGGGTATTACTAACATTTATTGTTAAATGTTAAACAAAAATAAGCAAATATAAAAATGTACACAAAAAAATAAAAGAATGAAATGGACAAAAAAAAAAAGGAAAGTGATGGATATGAATAATAGACAAATGGAATTTGCGTTTTTAATGATTTTTTATAAAATTTTTATAAAATCAAAAGTAAACGAAATGCAAAAACAAAAAATTCATTTAGCAATTTTAAACTAAAATTGTTAATTAAATTTTATTGTATTTTTTGAATTTGTCCTTTTATCTTCTTACTTTTTATACTTTTGCTATAATAATAAAAACAGCATACTAAATAATTGTTCCAAAAATGAAATTAAATATTTTTAATTTTTATGTCAGAAATGTTATTCGAAGAATAAATAATTTTTGACTAAAAAAAAAGAGAAAATAAAGACAATAAAAAAGTTTTCCCTTTTTTTTTGTAAAATTGATATATTATCTAAAATTGTGATAAATATTTTAATTCATTCTAAAATATCTATTCTTCAATATATACTTAAATTATTCAATCACAAATTGATCGGTTTATATTTTTATTTTTTGTTAAAAAAGGCAATAATTCCTGAAACTTTAAAAGCATTAAATTAAAATAAAGAATTATTAATTTGCAATTGTACCAAACAAGTTTTAATTATAATTATTTCCAATGAACAATTAATAATAGAAGTTAAATAATAATTTTGTGATATTAATGCAGTAATCGACGCTTTCTCGCTCATTGAAAGAATATTGAATTCAAAATGTGAAATTTATTGCGACTTTAATTTTTAAATTGGAAGTCGAATAAAGTATAAATAGAATTAGAAACTTTTTTCATAAATATGATAAAGTTAAAATATACAGCACTGCGAGCTAAAAACATTTCATCAGCAATTTAAATTTGAAATAAATTAAAATTAAACGCATATTAAACTAAATCAAATTTTATTTTTTGCAACAATAATCGAACTTACAAAGCAGTAGAAAAGAAAAAGTGATAAAGTAAATAACAATTTTAGTGTCTTAATCCTAAAAACCATGTGAATTAATTTCAAAAATTATCCATTTAAAAAAAAAATTTTCTGTTGCAAAAAAAAAAGGACAAATTTTGCAATATAATAATTATTAAGTTTAATTTTAAAATAAAATTTCAAATTTGTTTTTTAAATTAAATTAGCAATTTTTTGTTGTTAAAAGGTGATCAATACAATTTTTAAAATATTATTTTATAAAATATTTTTTATTCCACTCAAAAAAAAAGAGAAAAAACTTACTTAAATAAAATTTTTTTTGCATCCGGTGAAACAGCCATTGTACGATATGCCGTACTTACGCCGGTAAATGACCGTAAATCTTTCATTTCATTCATATGATAATCCGTTTCAATCTTTGATCCACTCGCGCAATTGAGAATATTTAAATCGATAAAACTTCGACATTGCATCATTTCAATTGTTGTCTTACTGACTTTCTCTCTCATTCGCGCTATTATTTTTCGAATGAAATGATGATATATCTTGAAATATTTAAAATATTTCATTTTAATTATTACAATAATTGACAATAGTGGAAAATAATAATCATAATAATAATTAATAATCAATAATGATAACAATAATTAATAAATACAATTAGTAAATTATAATTCACTAATTTGAAGCTGCCAAATAAACGATAAGTAATTTGTTCACGCTGTAATAATATGAATTAATTCGTGGAAATTTCAGTAAACGATCAATAAATTTCTTGTTTTTCTCTCATTTTATTTTTTCATAACATTCCTAAATTTTAAATTTTAACAAGAACGAAGAAAAGAAAAAAAAAGACAACACAAGCATTTAATAATTATTACAACGATCAATTAATAATCAATTACAAATGTTAATCTTAAAGCAATTAGTTAGAAAGAAAAAATAAACTTTTTAATATTTTTTTTTTTTGATTTTAATTTGTTTTTTTCTAAAATTGTAAATTATCATACTGAAAAATAATATATTAAATGAAAACTGAATGTTTTTTCTTTTTATAAATATATTTTTAATATTATTAGCAGTAATATTTTGGTTTAATTTTTTTTTTTCTTAAATACTGTTCAAATTTTCTCGTACTGTTTGTAATTTTTGTTATAAATGAATTTGAATATTTCAATGAATATTGTTATAGTTGAAAATGTTATGCAAAAAAAAATTTTTGCATATCGAAGAATTACTTAGTTAAAAATTGAATGAATGGTTCAAATCGTGAAAAAAAAAAACAAAAATAAACCAAAAAAAAATACGATAATTATTCAAAGAATAGCAAATATGTGACAAAAAAAAAAAATTATTCAAAGAAAAGCAAATATGCAAAAAAAAAGAAAAGTTATACTGAATTTTAAATATAATATTGATAAAGTAAACAAATTGCTAAAATCATGTTTTTCCTTTTTTTTTTTCTTCACCACAATTTCTGGAAATCTTAAATAAATTATTATGTTTAATTTTATAGTTCTTTTTTAATAATTTTTTTTTTTGAAAAAGTCAACAATTTTTAACATAAAGAAATTGTTGCAAAAAAAAAATATTTAAAATTTTTTAAAAGTAAGAGTCCTTTAATGCATAAAATCTCTTCGTTTTTCTTTTTTTTTTTTTTTTTTTGCAAATAAAAATTAATGAAATTTCCATTATTGTAAATATGCAAGAAAAAAAAGGGCAAAGAAAAAAAAATGATAAAAATGATTGGCACTTTTTGGTAAGATAGTTTTAAAGTTTAAAACTAGTTTAAAACAAATAATGTGCGTACTGTGTCTGTGTGTCTGTCATGTGCATGTGTGTATGTGTGTCTGTATGCATCCGTTTTATGTGTGTGTATACTGTGTCAGTGTATGTGTGTGCTTGTCCGTGCGTGTGTGTGTGTGTATGTATATGTATGTCGGCCTGTATGTGTGTGTATCGAAATTTTGACTGTGCAATTGTCACCGTACTGTCATCATTAACAATTAAATCGATAACATAAATTTCATTCTCTTTTTTTCTAATTTAATAATTTAGTACCTGTTACTACCATTTCAAATTGTTTTAATTTCAGTATATTATGAAATAAAAAAGAAAAAAGAATGAAGCATAGAAGAATTATAATATTTTTTTTTTCTTAAAAGTATTTCTAATTTTTTATTTTTTTAATTTTTAAATAATGAATTTCTCTATAAAAATAAATAATGAATGATAGGACTGCTATTTTGCACATTTCACTAATATTAATTGAAATTTTCGCTTTTTTTTTTCAAGAAAATTTTCTAAATGATTGATATTTTTTGGATGTAAAATTTTCAAAATCAATTTTTGCTTTTTCTTTCTGCGCTGAAAAAAAAAAATAAGAAGGATAAATAAAGTTAGAACAATAACGATAATATTTAAATTAAAAAATGAATTTTTAAGTATAATTATACTTCAATAAACATTTATTCATGTTTTTCTTAAACAAACAAGTAAAAACCATATGAGAAATTTTTTTCAGAAATGATTTATTCTTTTGGATTTCCTTTTTTTTTTTTTTCATTGTTACAATTTCCATTTTATAAAATGATATTTGGAAGAATTTATTTCGCATGAAAATATTTGAACATGCAATAAAACAAAATTTTTACCATTATAGCATTTCTAAAAAAAAAATTTTTAATTGTAATAAATATTAAAAAAAGGTTGACAAAAAGGGAATGTAACTATTTTTGTTCAAAAATATAAATTGTTTATTATTTTATTTTTACTAGTAACACTTGTTTGTTGTTGCAATATTTATAAATATAAATGTGAAAAATTTTTTTCAGAATTAATTAATTATGAAATATTGCATTCATCGTTATAAAATTTGACCAAATAATTATTTCAAATTGAATTTCGCATTTAAATTTGCTAATTTTTAGACATAGAAGGAAGACATAGAAGAAAACTTTGTATTTTATTTTTTTTTTTTCATAATTCATTTCATTAATTTATTCATTATTTAAAGAAGGGAAATTTAGGGTAATTAAATTTAACTAATACAATTGAGTAAATTAATTTCTAAATGCTTTACTAACCACTAACCAATATTATCTAATTATTGAACATAAAATCAATTGCAATACGATAATCATTTTAGACTATTACTTACCAGTTCTTATCATTACTTTTTTTTCTAATTATCTTTGCTTCTAATTATCTAATAATTTTTTTTTTCTAAAATTATCTTTCGTCCTTTTCATTTCACTTTCAAATACAAATTTACGATTGCAATAAAAGTTTTGCTGTAATATTGAGAGTATAATATTTTGTTTTATAACGATATGTCATTATCATTAATTAACCTTAACAATTAGTAATCAATGATAAGAAATAAGTTATTTAGTATAATAGCATTAGCTAACTTTAATTCCTCTATGTTCACCGATCTTTTAATTATTTTTAAATCAAATAATTAAATATTGCTATATAGGTAAAGTTGAAAAAAAAAATTTGCTAAATTTCAAATTTTTGATAAATTAAAAGTAAAAATAAATTAAATTCTAAAAAATTTAAAAGTAAATTTTCTAAAAAGAAAGTAAATTCCTTTTTTTCTCTTTCAAAGATTTGCATAGAAAAGAATAAATTACTAAAAAAAAAGAAAATACATGGGAAATGGAAATTGATAATAATTAAAATTTTTCACTTTTATTTATTTCACCGTAAAAAAGTAAAAATCTTGTAATACAATCTTTTTTTAAATTAAAAAATTAAACTAATTATTTTTTTAATAAAATAATCATAACAATAACAATAATAATAAACATTAATAGTAACAATAAATAATAGCTTATGAAGGAAAAATTTTCTTGTTACATTCCAAAATTACCTTAATTTCAAAAATTTAATAAAATTTCATAACTCTTTCTAGCACTTATTTTAAAGTATTAAGAAGAACTTTTCATTTCAACAAATGACATATTAAAAATGAAAAACTAAGAAAGAATCGGTAGTCTGCGAAATTTTTGTAAAATGAAAAAGATAAGAAATGAATTAACAGAATTAAATTTAACGATTTCATCGCATCATTGAGCTTTAAATACTTGAAATAACAAATAAATTAAATAGCTGTTGGATTAAAAAAAATTTTCGCTTCTTCCACTTAAAAGTTCTTAGTTTAAAAGAAGATTAAAAGGAATGAAATTAAAAGAGAAAAAGAAGTGCAGAAGCGGAAATGCTTTTATTATTGCAAGCACTTAACTTATTTGTTTACATTAACCTTTTTTTTTTTCTAAATTAAATTAAAAATAAACAACATAAAATCTTGTTTATGGCCACTGATTATTTCTTCTTCAAACAGTAACAATAAAATTTAGAGAAAAAATAATTTTAATAATTTTATTATTTAAAAAAAAAAAGAGTCAAATTAATTTTTCCATCTTTTTTTTTTGCTGGTAAAAAAACGTCCTCTAAGGAAGGCATATTGTTCATTTGAAAGGAATTTTAAAGAATATCAAATGGAATGAATTCTTACGTGTCTAACTATTATAATTTAAAATTAAAAAATTGTAAATTTCTTGAATATTTCAAAATTTCATCAAATACCAATTTATTTCAGCTTAGTAATGAATTGACCAATTAAATTAACAATAATTTTGGAAGACAAAAAAGTAATCAGAAACTTATTTTTTCGGAAAAAAAGCAATATTTTCAAGGTGTTATTAGTGCTTGTAAAAATTTTTGAAAAAATTTCCAATTCGTTTTTTTAATTATTCACTTTTGAATAATCTCAGAATGGCCATAATTGTATTTAGAGATGATAAATTGATGAAAGAAACTAAAGAACTTATCATTAATTATGTAGCAATATTTTAGCAAATATGAATGACAAAATTTATCCAATGCAAATTAAATTATTTTAACGCAAAATTTCAAAATCTTTCAGAATTTTCTTTTTTTTCAAAAATTTTTAAAATAATAAGATTGTAATTTGAATTCGAAAGGAAAAAATCATTTAATATATTCCCTTAATTTTGTTAAATTTTATTCTCCAATATGAAAATATGCATTAGAAATGAATGCATTCAAAATTTTATCCCTCTTTCATGAAAAATTTGTTCAACCTTAAATAATTACACTAATTATTTAAAGTTGAAGAAAGAAGAAAAAATTTTTAAATCGTTTTTGAAAAATATATTTATCATATCAAAACATCAAATACCAATTTATTTCAGCTTAATAATAAATTGATCAATTAAATTAACAATAATTTTGGAAGACAAAAAAGAAAAAGACAACAGTATTTAATGAAAATGGAACGAAATTGTGAAAATTTTTGCGATAAAATTTTTAAATTTTGAATTAATCGAGAAATAAATGTAATTGAAGAATACATTTTCATATTACAACATTTCAAGGTCAAATAATATTTTACAAATACAACGTGAATTCTTTTTTTTTTTTTTTTGTTGTAGTATACATATAGTTTTTGGGGTGAAATAATTATGTGTGTGAGTTGAATGAAAGATGAAAAGAAAAAAAAAGAAGAAGAAAGAATCTTTGATCGATTAAAATAAATATTTAATTATACATATATCAATGCTAACAACAAAAGAGTTCTCTAAGTCTGCAACGTTTGGCTAAGAAAATTAAAAGAAAGACAAATAAACGATGGTAAATCAATCAATCAATTTAAATCTTTATAAAATGATTAGAAAATATAAAATTCAAATTGAGAGTAATCATTATATTTAAATAAATATTATGAAATGATAAAAAAATATATTGAATTAATATTTCATTATAAATTGAATAAAATAAAGCATATGGCATATACCAGCTTTTTTCCTTATGACAAAATTATAAAAAAAAGCATATAATTGTAATTAAATTCGAAATGATATAATAAATCTAAAAAAGGTTTAAAAAAAAAACTTTTTTTTAATCATTAATTAATATAAAATAAATAGGTAAATCAATTTTAGAATTTGTATAAAATGGTTATAAATATATGATTAAAATTTGAGATTAATTAATATATTGCAATATTAAAAATAAATGTTACAAAAAGATAAATTTATATTAAAATTAATATTTTGTTAAACATTGAATAAAAATAAAATATATGGCATGTACCAGTTTTTTTTTATGCTAAAATTAATTTTCATATAAAAAAAGGGAAATGCATGTAATTGTAAGTAAATTTGAAATGATATAATAAATCTAAAATTAAAAAAAAAACGATTAAAAAAAATTTTCAATCATTAATTAATAAAAATAAATAAACAAATCGATTTTAGGAAAGAAAAAAAATTGCTTTTTTTCATTTTAATGTTACACATAACACAATTATTTAACTACTGTTTCAAAAAAAAAAAAATTTTTTTTTTTTAAATGATCACAAAATGATATAAGTGCATTTGATGACAGTGCTAAAGTTAAAGTTTTAATGCTTTTATATTTAATCAATTTGTAAAAAAAAGTATCCTTAACAGATTTTCAACAATTTTAATGAAAATTTAAAATGAATTTACGATAATTTTTGATGAAACTGTTCAAATAGCATTTAACAAAAGTCATTTAGCATTAATTCAATGATTCATTGTTGCATCAAATTTAATGCTCAACAAAAAAAAAAAGAAGAAAAAATGGAAAATTTTGGTAATAAAAAGTTTTATTGTCAATTATTAATACCAAATAATTATTTGGCTTAAAATTTGATAATTTCAATTTTTTTATGACAAAACTTTTTATAAAATATGTGTTTGTATAATTATTATGCAAAGCAATAAAGTATGAAATACAAAATATTGAAACATAAATAATTAGAATATAAATTATAAATATTATTAATAGATGTTTAAATATAAATAATGAAATTAATTTAAAAAATATGATAAAAAGATATTAAAAAAACGCTCTAATCATTTTTTGCTCTTCTAAAATTTCCTAGAAATAATCATTCGAAGTTTAATATCTATCGCTCAATCTTTATATTTACAAAAAAAAAAAAAAAAAAGGGAGCAACTGATAAGATTTTTCTCAGGAATATTTTCACTTTTTAAAATCGTGCTATCATATTCCTGATATTGCGATATAGTTTAATACAATGATGATATACAGATGAAATCATAGTGATAACAGAGTAATGATAAATATGAATGATAGTGATAATGTTATTGTAATTCACTTTGATTTCATTTTTAGCATCAACAAATATAATTTCAAAAAATTTACTAAATTATTAATTTCACTATTCTTTTTTTTTAAATAAGAGTTAATTAAATGATATGAAATTTGATAATGCTTAAACTGTTCGCTTTCATCTTTTTTCTAATTTATTTGTCTAAGCAAAAATTAACAAAATAATCAATAAGTAATAGAAATGAAAATGTGATTCATAGAAAATAACTGATAAAAATGAGATCAGAATGGTGGAATGGTTAAAGATTGAAAGGAAATAATGACAAAGACGCACTTTGTTTATCATTTGAAACGGAAGAAATGGTTTTGATGATTTAGAGCGTTTCTTTCCTTATGATATAAATTTCAAAAAGAAAGAAAAAATGCATTCGAATTTTTTTCTTGCAATGAATTTATTGAAATTTGAATTTCACGTGTAAATTGAAAGGTAAATTTGACGTTACAAAAAAGAATTCTATAAGTTGCATTTTGTTTTTGCAAATTATTTAAACTTATCGTTATGTTTGTTACGAAAATTTTACTGAAATATTTATGCACTTTATACTTTAATAATTGTGGTTTTTCTTTTTTCCTTGATAAATTATTTTATTGAATAATTTATTTTAAGCTTCTGAACTTAAAATCCATTTGCGCTTCTTTGAAAAAAGCGCAAATGAATTGTTCTTTCTCTCCAATTAACATGAAACAATAATTGAAATATGTGCAATAGAAGAAATTGCAATTCAAAATTTAAGCGAACAAATTTTCATATTCTTTGCTTTCTTTTTGATACAAATAAATCACATTGATTAGTATTCAGGTTTTATTCACGCAATACACGTAAAATAATGGTAGTACACGTCAGTTGAGAAGAAAATTATTCATTATAAATAGATTGTATTTCAGTCGATAGTACAACCAGGTTTTGCTTTTCGACATAAAACGACGCACGTGTGTACCGCAGGACCAACGTACACTTTTTCACTTCCAGCGTGGCCAACTGTTGCACGTTCGTTACGAATATCAGCCTGAAAATGACTTAAACGAGAATATTGTAAGAAATAAGAAAAATTTAATTGACCTATATTTACAGTTAAAATAAATATTTAAAATTAACACATACTTTACCAAGAATTTCTTTACCATCGATGATTAATACAGCTGGAGAAATATTTCCCTTATGATGATCCACGTGTACTGGAATCCATTCTTTTGTACCGAATTGAGCTGCTTCCTTAAACGGTTTCCAAGCATAATCAAAACCACGTATTTTTTCCGGAAGTTCAAATAAAACTTGAATTGAACCAATATTTTTACGATATTCATGACCACCCCAACCAAATGATGCAGCAATTTTTCCACCATCATTCCAAATTCGACCCATAACCGGTTCACCGGATTGATACCATAGAGCCACGTATTGTTTCGAATTTTCACCAGGTAACGTATTAAGAGCTCTAAAATTTGTTTTTTTTTTTCTAACAATTTAAGAATTAACAAATAGTGCTTAATTAGAATAATGCATGATGATACTGATACCGGTCTAGAGCCTGAACTGGTTTGCCAGTTGTTGGCCATGCATCACCATAACGAAAATCAGCCCATTCATCAAGTGTAACACGAATAACCGGTTTTGGTGGTCCAGCACTACATTCATGACAAACACAATTTGGCGGTCCACCTTTAAGTTCACGTACAATGATAAGCATATCATTTAACGCACCGCCCGAAACTTCTTCCACTTTTCCATCATGTGAAAAACGTGCTGAAATAATTAAAGTAATTACTTTATAAAAAGAAAAAAAAAATGCAAATGAAGCAAATTTTGAGTTTTTCCATTGTAAAAAAAAATAGCAATATCGATTGATTGATTGATCAAATTGAAAGAAATAAAAGGATTTTAAATTAATTTATTGTAATTTTATTGTAAATTTTTTTTAAATTAATTTATTGTAATTTTCTCATTTACCAATTTCAGTTTTATTATCAACATAGCCAAGTAGTGGTCCTTCTTTTCGATCATGCCAAAAGATTGGGAATGAATCACCACAGCGTAATAGTTCAGCTCCTTTTTCAAATTTCTCAAATCGATCCTTATATTTAATCCAATTATACCAAAAACCTAATGTTAAATGATCACCTTTGTATTGCAAAACCTGAAATTAGTTTCACTATGAATAATTCATTCAAATAGAAAAATTTTTAAATTTGAAATTTTAATTAATAAACCTGAATTTGTCCACCGAGATCTTTAGCACCAGTTAGTTCAGCTCTAATATACGGAAATGAGCACTCGATAACACCGCCATTATTCCATGCTCGTCCGTGGATTGGTTTACCATGCTTATACCATAATGCTACATACATATTTTGTTGTCCAGTAGCTCGAACCGGATTATCAGGAAAAGGTGAACCAATTGGTCCAAAAGCCCAAGTATCCTCTTTAGCTGGCGGATTTGGCATCCTTCTAATAGCACAATGAAATTTCAAAACAAATGAATTATCTTTTATATCCAAATTTAATTGATTAGTTTTTAATTTCATAAAATTTCACTTTACATCTATGATATATATGCAAATATTTCTCAATTCTTTTATAAATTTATTTCAAAATATGCAAACTTTATTTTAAAATAGGGAAATTTCAACTTATCTTGCTTAAAAATTTAGAAATTTAATAAATATATGTACAAACAATTTTTCTGGAATTATAGGAAGTGGAATGTTTTGATTTCGTTATATTATTATACCAATGATCAATTCCTGATCCTGAACAATTCATTACAGGAAGCGCTATTGACAGCTGAATTAATGAACAATTCCTGATCCTGAACGATTTATTGAGGAAGGCGCTATTGACAGCTGAATATAGCCATATTTATCTCTTTAACTTGTGCAACATTTATCTCAAAATTAATAAGTTCAAACTCTAATAAAACAGTCAGTTGCAACTTACTATTTACGTTGACCTTTGACATTTCCTCCTTTTTTTGCTGTTTGCTTTGATTCAATACGTTTGCACGTGCAGCGACTGATCTGCGAAGCGTGAGTTGCGCTTTATCTTCAGAGACATAGACGCTTCGTTAGACTTTTCACGTAATATTCTGTGAATTCAAAACGACTTACCGACCGTATTGTCGAGGGAAAATTCCGGAAAACTAATGCGTAAAATACGTCGAAATCGTTTTGTTTCAGTTCGTTATTTCTGATCGATGTCACTTTTATATTTTCAAGCATTGCGCCTTTTACATGCAAATGTTTTGCTGTAAACAGGCGCAATGTGCATTGAACTTCATACCATTCACAAAACCGCCTGATCAACCAATCAATATTAGATGATTAAACCTTTGCTTATTTATTTTATCAGATGCTTTTGTTGATAAATGCCATCATAGTTACTATCATTGTCGTATCACTTATCAGCTGTTATCATTCAAATACTTTTTGCACTGTAAAACTTTCCATATTTAATGTTTATGCTCTTTAAGCTGAAAATATTTTTTCGACTTTTAAAATCATAAGATTTTTAAAAAATTTTCAAAATTAGATTTCAGTTAATATCAATAAAGTTTTAATGGATGACGAATATCCTAATAAAATTAACTAAATGAAAATTAATCATCGATTAGTTTAATCACTGAATGAAATCATTTGATAACTTTTACAGTCACATATCAATTAATTTCAATAAAACTGAAATTCAGTATGTTAAATTAAATTATTTGCTACCAGAAAAGAAATATCGAAATCAATTCACTGTCGGATAAAATTTCGGTGGAAAATCTCGAAATGTGATATATTAAATAAACTATTTGTCTTATACTTTTTTGTTAACATATTTTCCTGCCGTTCAAAATTTAAATTTAATAGTTTAACATAGTAATCAAGTTTTATTCCTCTCTCTTCCTTTGTATTCTTTCGTTTCATAATTTATTTTATTAATCATTTCTGTTGATAATTTAATTTGTTTTGCTTTAATATGTGCTAAATTTTAGTTTATTGAAAGTATTTCAAAATTTTATTTGAAATAAATATTGTTTAAATTTTAGTTAAAATGTTATCACACATATTTTAATTGAAAAATAAATCAGTGAAATCAATTATATTAATTGTTTATTGCTTATTGATTGAAATAAAATTTCTTCTTTCATTTTTTTTTTTAAACAAATATTATAGCTTAACAATTTTACTTGCAATGAAAATGGAACGTAAAAATTATATCGCATTTTGATATCAAAAGAATTTCAGACTAAACAAAAAAAAAAAAAAAAGGAAACGTAATGCTATATTTGCTTATCACAAAAGGTGTTAACAATATTCTGTGTATGTATGAAAGTACGCTGCTGATAAGAAAGCTTTTTTCTGATTTATTTTGAAATGAAAATTTTTTATTTTGTTTTGCAAATTTTCATACTTTAAAAGAATTGTGAAAATGTTATTATTTTATAAGATGGATTATAATGCAGAAAATAGTAAATCTCTATGGTATTTCGTAGAGAAGAAATTGTAGAAAATTGAGAAAAAAAACATAAATATTTTACAGATAAAAAAATTGAAAGTTATAAATTTAAAAAAAAAAATTACAATTGTTTACATAATCGTTTATAATAGGAATGTGTGATTTTTATTAATTAAAATGATTTTCGTCATTTTATATATGATAAAATGAATGTTTTTAGAGAGAACGATAATTTAATTCGTTTGTAATAAATAATAATTAAAATTATTTGATTACATAAAGAGTAAGTAACATTAATTTATTTTCAAATATTTAATTCGTTGACTGCAAAATGCAAAATCTGTTAACATTTCTTTTGAGAATTTTTTAGTTGAAAAAAGGAAACGAATTTGAAATATGCAAAAAATTACTTCCAAAAAATGCTATCCTCACTTTAAAACTTAAATTTCTCATTATTTTGATAAGATTCTTATGAATTTTTTGCAAATGAATTCGTTACCGAAACTAATTGAAACTAAAACTTTTATTACTTTTTATTACTTTATTTTACAAATGCTTAAGTTAATAAATGCATGTAAAACAAAAATTAAATAAATGTGAAAAATATGATTGTTACAATTTTGAGTTAAGTTAATGAGTTAAGTCATATAATAGTGCCATACTCTGTCCTCAAAGTAAAGCACTTTCCTTAATAGAATCACGTGATATGATTATATGATATGATTATTTTTTATCAAATTTAATAATTTTAAGTATTGAATGCAACAAATATGGAAAATTAATCAAATAATCTTTATTAAATTAGAATTTTTCCTTTTTTTTGGAGAATAGTTAAAATGAGAGAAAGAAAATCAAATTAACAAAATTAGAATTTGGATATATAAAGCTTTAACATTTAAGTTTTAAGTTTTGAAATGTATCATTGCTCATAGGATGCGATAATTATCTGCGCAAAAGATTTACGTAAACTTTGAAATTATCAGTCTGAAAAATTAAAAAATACTTAGTAACACTTATTAATTTTTGATTTTCTCTAAAAGAAAAAATAAATTTAATTAATAAATCTCTCATATTAGTTGCACTGAAAGCTCAAAATTATTACATTCCATAAAATAGTAATCATATCATATCAGATGTTTCTATTACGGAAAATGCTTTATTTCCTTAAATTTGCTTGCCTTGTTTTTTTCTGTCTATAGTAATATTTATTTTATCATTCACTAATGATATCATTAACTCTTAAGTGATTAGAATTATTTATTGATTATGATGAGAAAAGTTGTTTATAGTTCAATGCAATACTATTAGCAGTAATATATTGACCATTTACATTTCTTCTTAAAATTAAACTTGCTATTACTAATAATATCACATGCTATCATGTGATAAAGATTATTTATTGATAAAGCTATTATAATTATTTTCAAACTGATAAACAATTTCATATAGCATTCATTCTTGTTAAATTAAACAGTTTAGTTCTGAAGTATTGTCAAATAGTACTAAAGAAGGAAAGAATGATTTTATAGAGTAATGTAAACAACTTATTGAAATTATGATATCATTATCACACTATGCGATGTCTTTTCCGTTTTTTTTACAGCATATTTGTGAATTTTTTTCTGTTTATGACAAGAAAAAAAAAAAGAACGATCACATTTTCTTTAAATGGATTGCATAACATTGATGGCAAATCAAACCAAAGTTTGTCATACAGCTGATAAGATTTCGTTATTTTCTTTTTTTTTTTTTAGAGACGTAGTTCATTAATCCGATCAACTAAACTTTCAATGTACATTGCACCTAAATTTAAGCTTAAGTTAACATTTAAGATTAAAACATTTGTGGCATTAATATAAAGAATGTTAGACAATTGAAATTTAGGCGCAATTGACTACAACCGTTACTCAAAAATCGTTGCTCAAATCATTCAAAGAAACGATAATATTACAAAGTAATAATTACTTTTTTAGTTTACTACAAGATTTTAGACTTTTTTCCAATATTTGTATTTATTTTTATTTTTCAAATAAAACTATTATATGAAATGTTTTTATCAATTTTACTTATTTTAAATCTAAAAACTTTAATAATTGTATACGTTTCTCATTTAAATTTTTCTTCATCTACTATTGTATCATTTTGAGTAAATCAAAGTAAAAAAGTTATTAATTATTAAGATATTGTCAAATTTTACTATCCATATTTTATAGTACAGGTGTAAAATAATTTGAATAACTCTAAG
Organism: Wuchereria bancrofti; assembly: GCA_005281725.1. Classification (NCBI taxonomy): domain Eukaryota; kingdom Metazoa; phylum Nematoda; class Chromadorea; order Rhabditida; family Onchocercidae; genus Wuchereria; species Wuchereria bancrofti. The sequence goes on along the minus strand of SSBO01000009.1, from coordinate 2,185,637 downwards.
AATTTATAAATTTTAATTTTAGATTGTTTTGAATTTGAATTTGTGTTAATTATAATTAATGAATATTTCAACATCTCTATTATCAGTTAATGTCTTCTCACAAATTTTTACGCTATTAATAATTTAATAAAATTGATTTCTCGTTGATTTCATTTTTTCTTACTCAATTTTAAATAAAATTTTATATCAAATTAGCCAAATCATAAATTTAGGCAGAATTTCATGAATTGTTTATTTTTTAACTTTTTCTTTTAAATCAAATATTGCAATATTGATATTTATTACAGTGATAAATAATGCTGGTATTAAAAATAATAATTGTTATAGTAATAATAAGTAAAATAATTAATAATAACTAAGACAAATGGAAAAAATTGTTTTATCAATTATAAATATGATAATTAGAGATAGTAATAATTATTGTAGTGACAAAAGAAGAAAAAGAAATTGGATAACTAAATAGTTACAGAAATGATAAATACAATTATTTTAAGATAACAAATATTATCACTATAATAACTAGAAATAGTCATTCTAATAATAAATTAACAATATGCAATATAAACAACATAAATAAATAAACAAATAAATAAGTGAAAATGTATATATATTGCCACTGTTACAAGCAATAAAAGTGTTCGTCTTAACAAAAAAATCTTTTGCGCTAAAAATTTTAAACTTATGCACTTCAAATTTTATAAGTTCATTCTTTTTCAAAAAAAAAAAAAGTCATCTTCAAAGACAACCAATAAACGGACACGGACACGAACACGCACGCACGCACGCACACATGACATACATATATTCAGCACTTTTCAAAAACATCAACAACTGTTTAAAAATGAAATGAAATGAAAAACCTTTTCACCATTCCAACATTTTGCTATTTTTCTTCTGTCCTTTCCTATCCCAAAATTCTTCAAAACTTTTCCATTTTTTCTTATTGATTTTATTTTCCAAAATGTACAAATATAATTTCACTATCATATTAATTAAATTAAAAAATTGTTTAATTATTAAAGCAAAACATATGTAAAATAAGACAAATAGCAGTATTATTATATTTTTATTAAATAAATTTTAAATTAAATTAAATTAGTCATTAATTTTTTCTTTGTGCTATATTAATTTGTATTATAAGTGTTTAAAATTTTATTAAGACTAATTTAACGAGACCCAGTATCAATTTTAGAAATAAAACGAACAAAATTAAATTTATTTACTTTTAAGAATTTCAATTTTTTTTTTAGATTTAAATTTTTTTTTTGTCGGCGTAAAAGATTGGATAAAATTAATGTAAAAAGTTTTTTGCAGTGAAAGAAAAAAAAGAAAAACTGAAATGATTTAGCTTTAGCAATCCCAAAAAGAAAGTTTTTTTTTTTGTTTCTTAAGCTAACTCATTGCAGTATTTCATTGCAATTCCTAAACATCGGAATTTTTTAATTTTTTGGAAGAAAAGAAAAAATTTTCAAAATTTTTGCGAAAATGTTTTTTGAACTATTGCAAAAAAAAAATTGAAATTTGTTTAAAACTAATTAGAAATTTTCAAGGAAAAAACTAGCATAATTAATCGAATTATTTATACGTTCAAGCAAAAGCAAAATATATTGTAGAAAATGAAATTTTAAAATGAAATATTTCAATCAAATTCAAAAGTATTTCATAAGACATTAAAGCACAATGATATTATCATTTTAGTTTTTTTTTTCATTCGCTTTCTAATCATTTTGTAATACTTTGCAATGAAAATAAACATTTATTGTCTTTAATATCATTCATTCGCCTTTTTAGTTCTTCAATTTGGTGAAACTTTTCTTTTTAAAATATGTTTTTAAATTTTTATTTTGTTTTATTTTTGTATAATTTTCTTTCTTCAGCATATTTCATTTTAAATAGGTAGAATTTTAATTAAATGTTAAAGAGACGGAAGCGATAGCAGTAAAAAAAGCCAATATTTATTTTAAATAAAATGAAATTTAATCTTTGTTTTTATATATTTTCGATTGAATCACTATGTATTAAATTTTGGAATTTACTTTTTTTTTCTGCAAGAATTATTGAAAGGCATTTAAAACTTTGTATGTTATATTGTTTACAAATTGATATAGCATGTTTGAAAAGATATCGTCGAAGACTAATCAAAAAAAAAAAATAAAAAAACGAAACTCCATGAATGCTTTTAAGCTTTAAGTTCTAAAAATGTTTCTATCAATCTTTTTTAAGCTTTAAGGCTGAGTTTCTTTTCTTTCTTCTCCTCTCTCTCTCTTTTTTCTCTTTTTTAGTGCCATTTGATTGATTCAAATAGAATTTTAATTTCATGTTACAATTTAACAATATCGTTTAAAGTGATATATCTAAAGTTATTTCTTAATTTGCATATTTTTCTTCAATTTAACATTATTGTTTTATAGAGAAAGAAAGAAAGAGAGAGAGACAGAGAAAGAAAGAAAGAAGAAAGCCATTTCAAAAATATTTGCATAATAGCTGTTATCTAATGCTTGTATATTTTTAGACATAATTTGAAAACAGAAAGAGAAAAAAACGATAAAATAAATGCAAATATTTGTTTGTAAACAAATCTCAATAGATCACATTGACCTTTAAAATATGCAAATGTGCATGTTAAAGTGAAATAAGTTTGATTATTGCTGAACAACAATAGCAAAAAAAAGAAGAAAAGAAACGAATTTGTTTGAAAATTTTTGAAAAATGAAGAAAATAAAAATTGAGATAGAATAAAGTTGCATTTTAATGAACAAATTGCTAAATTTTGATGAAAATTTGTTCTCGCTTTATCATAGGTCATCCATCATAAAGAAAGTTTCAAATATAATCATTTATTTCGTTTTTTTTTTAAACTTCTATTAACTTTCAACTTCTTTTTGCTCTTAATAACATTCATTAAAACTTAAATATTCTATACTTATATATTATTAATATTTATAATTCAATAAAAATATCATATAATATTAATTGGAAAAATTTTTAACTAAAAATATTTTATTGATTGATTTTTTCCTCTCGTTTTTTCTTTTAAATCATATTTCTGTGTTAGTGTGAATTTTGCATTAAAAAAAAAAAACAAAAAAATTGAAATTTTGCAACAAAAAGAAGAAAAAGGAAAAAACGTACAAATGAAGTTGCACGTTTTTTTATTATTTGTTTTTTCTTTACTCTTTTTTCTTTTTTTTTATTTTTCATATTTTTTTTTTTTGTAAAAATGATAAATGTTAAAATAATATTTTTTCATTTCTATCGTTTCTTAAGATAGCCAATATCTATGATAAATCTATCAGTTGGGGATTACAACAACACATTCCACTGAAATATATAACTTTAACAAAACTTCCTTCCGTTTTTTTTTTTTTCAATCTGATATGCTTTTCTTTCTAATTCAACTTATTCCTCATTTTCTTCCATTTGTTCTTTTTTTTTTACTTCAATTCATTTCCTTTTCTCTATAATTTCATTTATGAAATCATTTTTTTTTATTCTATTTGTTTTTGTTTTAAAATTTTTTTTATTAAATTTACAGCAAAATTAGAAATTTAATTTCTTTTTTTTTTACCAACATCTATACGAAATAATTCTAATATTAAGAGAAAAAAATAGTCTTTTATTATCATTATTTTTTAAAATGTTTTAATAATTAAATACACAAATGTGTAATTTCATTTTAAATATAAATAGATTACTGTATTTCAATACAGTAATCTATTACAGTAAACAGTAAACAATGATTTTTCTTTTTGCTAAATTAAATTATTTATGAAATGTTGTAAATTTAACAAAAAATTTATTAATAAATGGTAACAAGCCATATCAGACAAAACTGAATCAAAAATGAAGTCATTTTTTTTCTTCATTAAATAATTAATCAATTTAAAATAATTTTTATACCTATTTTGTCTTTCTGATCTTTACTGTCTATTGGCAAATTCTTTGAGCTTAATCGAAAGTGTCAGCTGTTTCACGCATTAGTCATTTCAATAATTTTAGCAAATATTTTCGTTTTTTTTTTTTTTTTTTTTAAGAAACATTTCATTTCATACGTCATTGTAAAACTCTTAAATAAATGAAAGAAAAAAAAGAAAGTAAAATTAAAAAGAAAATGCCATTTTGGTGATTATAATAATTCAAAATTTATAGTTTTAAAACAATGATATGTTTCATTTTCTTTTTTTTCAAATATTTTTTAAAGTTGAAAAAAGAATTTCGTACAATTTGATTTTCTGCTTGCAAACGAAACTTTTTTTTTTGCAGTTATAATTTATTTCTAAATAGTATAGAAGTTGAAATTTATTTGCACATTCCAATTTTGAAAATTCTCGTTAATTTCCCTTTTTTACTTTTGCTTCCAAAAATAAAATTATTGTTTCTCATTGATTATTTCATTTTGCAATAAAATGAATGATAAATAATCTTTTTTTCTGAATAATAATAAATGAATTTTTTGAATAATAGATAAATTTTTTTTGAGAAATTTCTTTTTTTAGTTCATATTAAATAATTTTACAAAAAGAATTTGAATTCAATTACGAAATAATTTATAATGCATTCTTGTAATGGATATCTTTCATTTTTAATTTATTACGACCACTTTACATAATTCAATTGCACTTCGATTTCTTAACTGCTCTTTTTTTTTAATTCAGAAATTTGTTTTAAAGCAGAATTGAAGATAAATGAAATTAGAAGCTCATAAAACTTTCATTTTTTAAATTCAATTTAAAATCATAATTTTTTAAAATTTCTTTTTCTAAAAAAAACATTGATTGAGTGTTGATTACTGTGAAATTATTTTATTTATATAAGTTTCTTCAAGTGATTATTGCTTATTAAGTTAGAAAATTTAGAAAAAATGTTAAGTTAAAAGCGAAAAAAGGAATGTTTCATGATTAGTTGTAATTATTATAGCAAAAAAAAATTATTCATTTTTAACTTCAATTTCAATTCAATCTTTTGTTATAAATACCCCATTTTGAGAAAATATTTTTTGAAATTTTATTGCATAACAATTCTATGATAGAAAATTTTTGATTATAATTTATTAAATAGTTTTAAAATAATTTTTTGTCTTGTATTTTAAGAGGTTTTTTTTTTTGTTTTTCTTTCCAGTTATTATCACTTTTTTAATGTAAATTTTTTTTTAATATTTCTTAATTTTGAACACTTCTTAATCAATGTTTTCTTGAATTGTTTAAAAATCTTTTGGAAATTTTATTTTTCTAACATTAAATGCTATGAAACAATTTCATTTCAAAATGAATATTTGCAGATCATTGCGTCAATTTTGAAATTTTTCTCTTACAACTTTAATCTTATGAAATATTTTTAAAGTATTTGTGTACATTATGCACAATCATCATTTTAATGCTTTGATAGATATTTTGACTTGAAATATTTTTTTATTACACAAAAAAATTTTTTTCCCATTAAAAATCTCCACTTAAATATGTTTGATAAAGCAAAAAAAAAAAAAAATGAAATTATTTCAACAATTATTAATAGATTTGATTTGTGTCATTTCTTTGAATTTAATATTTTTTAACAAAAAAATTTATCAAAATTCACTACGGTAAAAATTTAGTCATAATAATTTAAATTAATTTCAATTTTTTTTTCGCACAAATTACAAACCAAAAAAAAGTAGGTAAATTTACCAATCTTTCTTTTTTTTTTATTTATTCGTTTCACATTGCTGCATTCAATTTCCTTCAAAAATAAAAAAACTGAAAATAAATAAACAAGAACGGAAATTATTTCTCAGATAAATACTTTGTCATCAAAGAAATAAATTTGTAAACATTAAATGTTGCGAAATATTTTTGGAAATGATTAAATGATGATTTTTCATTAAATTTTTAACTTTTTCATTTACAAAAATATCTTTCTTCCTTTCCGTTTTTTCCTTCCCAACAAAATTTGTTATCTGATTGGAATGTGAAAAATTTGCATTTTACAAAACAAAAAGCAAAAAAAAAATAAATATATTTTATCATTAAAAACGAACTGAATGCAAAAAAAACATTGAGTCATCAAATTTTTTCTGCTTTTTGCTTTTTTTTTGCGAAGACGGCAAATTTTTAAGATATTTCATTTCTAATTTAAGATTAATTAATTGCAAACACATTATAAGTAATAATAGCATTAATTAAACTATTAATTTTTTTTATTATTGAGCTTACTGAACTCTAATATATACCACTGTTATGCAATTTATTTACTTTTATTATTAAATTATATACTTTATTTCTAATGTTATCAAATTAAATTATTTGTTATTACCTAACTTTCCCAACTTCATTGATATTTTTTCAAATAAGTTTAAACTTTAAGCTTGAACCTTTACTTTATGTATAATTCATTTCGTTTGAAAAAAAAATTAAAAAATCTATTTTCCTTCGATTTGAAAATTTATGTTAATTATCGTAAAAGAAAAAAGAAAAAGAAGAAAAAAAACGATGAAAAAGTGCAAAAAAAAAAATTGTGAAAGAGAACATTTTGTAGTGTAAGTTTGATAAATTATCTCATACAATTGGTAAACTTTTTGATGGATTGCACATCAATTTATAAACAACAATAAATGAATAAAATTAAACATTGAAAAAGTTTGAAACATTTTTTTCTTTTAATTTTCGTAAAAACTGCAACTTTGATTGATTAATTAAATAAATTAAATAAAAATTGCTAATTTATTGTAACAAAACTTTTTTTGTTTCAAAATAAATAGAAATAAATATGCAAGTGATTGCAAAAAAAAAAATGAAACAACATTTTTATTTTAACTAAAATATTTGAGTCAAATTTGGAAAAAAAAAAAATGATTTCATTTTAAATTCTAAATAAGGAAATGGCAAATTTTTATTCCTAAAACTTTCATTTTTTTTTTTTTGCTTTATTTTATTTTTCGTCTAATAAAAATCAAATGATGTGATCCTTTTTCATTTTTGATTTTCCAAATTTATATTTACATAAAATGATTAATACAAAATGATTTGGAATAATTTGATGTCATTTTGAATCAAAAAAAAAAAATTTTTTTCTGGGTCTAAATGATGGCATAAATTCAATGATACACTTTTGCAGCCGAATTTGCATGAATTGAGCTTTATTTGCTATATGTCTCATTTAATGGTTGCAATTTTGTTTTTAATGAATCTATTTTCTCTCTCTCTCTTCCTCTCTCTCTCTCGCTGTTCCTCTCTGTAATCTCGAGACCTTTGATTTTTTTTTAAGAAAAAGTTATAAAATCAAAAAATTGTTGAAATATTTCAAATAAATATTATTTGAAAATTTTTATCAATAATATACAATAAAAGAGCGAATAAAAATTTTTTTAATTTTTCACTGTTACATATGAAACTTATATTAAAGACAAAAATTTTTTGATCTATTTATTCAAATTTAACAAATTTTTTTTAAGATTACATAAAACTTAATGGAAATTTTATATAATTAATATATTATTTATGCAATATTTTTTCNNNTTCACTGTTACATATGAAACTTATATTAAAGACAAAAATTTTTTGATCTATTTATTCAAATTTAACAAATTTTTTTTAAGATTACATAAAACTTAATGGAAATTTTATATAATTAATATATTATTTATGCAATATTTTTTCAAATTTTTAGCAGAAAATTTTTTTTTCATCTTATTTGAAATAATGAAATAAAAAAAAGAAAATAAAAGGTTAAAATCAATAAATTCAATTAAATTTCTGACATTTTACTTTGAATCTAAGCCCAAAAGACAGCAAAAAAAAGGATA